>JAIFGZ020000750.1:0-47411 GCA_019925245.2 Oryza australiensis | reverse complement strand
GATAATACTTCTTCAAATATTTTCCATTTAAAGCCCTTCCAAATACTTCTCCATTCAATCCTTCTAGCATGTAGGCTCCTTTAGAGACGCATTTGTGGATCTTGAAAGACCTTTCCCAGTTAGGTGACCACTTGCTGTGGAGATTGTGGCAATCGGGTATCCATATGGCAAGCTTATCCGACTGGAGGTAGGGATAGATTGCGCCTGCTATATCTGTAAGCCGAACTTGACTTAGGTGTTACAGTTGCCGATAGAGATAAGGCAATCGGCCTATAGTCACGGTTTGGTAAGATTGAGGAAACCAACTTAGAGTAAGATAGGGTTTCCGACTTGTAAACCCTTCCTCCCAAGACTATATAAGGGGGGTAAGGGGCGTCCCTTGAGGGATATTCCAACACTAGATCTTAGACTTCATAAGCAAGAGCTTTAGATTCACGAGATCACGAGATCAATAAAGACACTCGGCGGATCGAATCCACCGAAACAGGAGTAGGGTATTACCTCTCGAGAGGGCTCCGAACTGTCTAAATCTTCTTCTTCTTCTAACCCATTGTGCTTGGCGATCTTGACTGCGACCCCATTAAATATATTGCCGAAACCAAGTTTCGACGGTTGGCGCGCCGGGTAGTGGGCCGCGCGTCGAGACTTCTTCAACAACCTCGCCGACAAGCGTGATGGGATCTCCTTCAAGACTCGGCGACTTCGCCGCCAACTGCCGGCGACTCCTCCCTCGACTCGGATTCGAACCGTCGGAGGGAACAACCCACTCGGCGTCGTTCGGGCTCTCCAACAGCGCCGAGATCTTCGACAACATCTTGAAGACCAAGATGCGATCCACCTTCTCCGACGACGGACTTCACTCGCGCCATTCGGATTACGAATGCCGCCGAGATCTGCGCCAATCTTCTTGCCTCCCGACTAAGCAATCTACTCGGAAAGACCTTTCGGTGCCGTTTGGGTTACCAAATGTCGCCAAGATCTACAATCATCGCTCTTCCCGAGTTGGCGAGGATCCACTCGGAAGAGCCTCCGATCCCCAACCTCCGACTCGGGTGAACGATCCAGATCCGGTTACCCAGATCAAGGGAGGTCGCTGTCATCCTCCCGTCCTTTGGCTCCCGTCCATCTTCGAGCTCAACGGATACCTCGGCTCCGGCTTCGACAATCTCTACGGCATCCCTTCGACGAAGCCGACAACTCCGCCGCCATATGGATCGCGAGCCGAAGTGCTTCGACGTCCTCATGGCCGAGCCGGATGAGTCCGACTCAGCCTTGGCCGAAGGCTTGCCGAAGAAGAGCGAGCGAGTGGAGCTCGAACGCAAGACAGCCGAAGAAGACAAACAACGCAAAGACGAGGCCGATAAAGGAAGCAGGATCTCGCGTGCATGGACGATCGCCCGGAGGCCATCCTCCAAACACGGGTTCGCAACACCAATGTCTTCCAGACGCCACAGCAACGCGCCGCCGCACTCACGCTCTTGGATACCATCATGGAGACGGCTCCGCCAACGTGACTCCCATACTTGATAAGATCAAGACCATCGTTGCTTGCCACGGCTAACGGCCCTCCCACCACTTCGGCAAGAAGGCCGACGAATCCGTGGCCGAAACGCCGACAAGAGCCGGCTCCCACCCCTAAGGTCGGGAGACTACAGGAGGCCCGAGCCGGCTCGGTCGTCAACTAGGCCAAGAGGCCCACCTCCCGAGTCCACGCCGAGGCACCAAGAGCGAGCACGGTCGACTCCCGCCGCAAACGACATGGACGTCCACCCGTCCACCACCGAGTCCGCCGCAACAGTTCCAGCTACCCAACCGGCCAACGAAGACCCCGCCGAGTGATCTCGCGGGAAGTCCTCGACCGCCGCTACCAAGAGCGCGACCGTCCGCACTCGGGAAGATCGGAGGGATCACCCGATAGCGGCGACGATGGAGTATCGGCCTTTACTCGGGAGCTCCGCCGAGTGCATTGGCCGAGTGGTTTTAAGCCCACGGGATAGAAAGGTACGATGGCAAAACCGACCCCGAGTCTTGGTTAACGTATATACCCTTGCCATCCGAGCGCGTGGCGACAACAAAGCCATGGCGAACTACTCGCCCGTGGCACTCGCAAACTCGGCCGTAAATTGGCTCACCACCGCCAAGAGGCTCAATCGGCTCGTGGAGCGAGCCGAGGACCACTTCATCGCCAACTTCCAAGGCACCTTCGAGAGGCCCGGCACGCACTTCGACCTTTACAATGTCATCCAGGCGGACGAGCCTCCGAAGGATTACATTCGTCGCTTCTCCGAGAAGCGCAACAAGATCCCGAACATCACCGATGACATCATCATCGCCGCCTTCCGAAGGGAGTCCGTGATGAGCCGCTTATCGGCAAGTTTGGACGCAAGCCACCGAAGACGGTGAAGCGGATGTTTGAGACGGCGAATTCATACGCCAAATCAAACGACGCCATCAAGGCCGCCCGTCAAGATCGGCCCGACGAAGAGAGGACAAGCAAACAGGGGAAGCCGAAATCCTAAGAAGGATGGCGGCAACAACGGAACCGGGGCCCGAAAGATCGCAAGCGCCGATCAAGACCGTGGCCGCAACCTCCAATACTCAACGCCGTCCCCGAGTCGCCGCCTACGACGCCATCATGAACGCCCAAAGTGCACCCACCATCCGAATCACAAGCACGCGGCAAAGGACTGCTTTATCTACAAGCGGTTCAATGACAAGTGCGCGGCGCAGCTCAACAAGAAGCCGATCGACGAGGCTGGCCCGTCCGGCGCCAAGAAGAACAATGCGCCGAGAATGCCGAACCTTTTCAAGATCCAGTGGGGAGCTCAACCACATCTTCGGGGCCCGTTAGCTTATGAATCCAAGAGGAAATGTAAGCTAACCGACCGAGAGGTCAACGCGGCTCAACCCGAAGTCCCTCGATATCTGCGATGGTCGGAGGTGGCCATCACTTTTGACCGCTCGGATCACCCGACCGAGTGGTCCACCCGGACGCTATCCACTCGTCCCGGACCCCGTAGTCCGCAACATCGGCTTAAGCGCGTCCTCATCGACGGGGCAGCGCCTCAACATCTGTTTGCCAAGACTATGGATGAAATGCAGATCCCGAGGGCCGAACTCAAAGCAAGCTCAGCCCCCTTCCACGGAGTTATCCCGGGCTATCTTCAACACCACTCGGCATATCTCTCTCCCAGTCACCTTCGGAGCCCGAGAGAATTTCCGAACGGAGAACGTCATCTTCGAGGTGGCCGACTTGAAACGGCATATCATGCCATCATCGGAAGGCCTGCGCTTGCCAAGTTCATGGCGATCCCTCACTACACTTATCTTTGCATGAAGATGCCGGTCCCAACGGTGTCATCACTCTTCGCAGCGATGTGAAGCAAGCCTTCACTGCGACAAGGAAAGCCGCGACATGGCCCAATCTCGAGAGAGATTACGTGGCCAACAAGAAGTCCGATTGGCTGCATCTACTTCGGCAGAGGGCGAAGTCCCCGCGAAGAAGATAGCCAAATCGGGATCCGGCGACGCCAAGACCAAAAAGATCTCGCTTGATTCGTCCGATCCCTCCAAACTCGCCGTAATCGGCGCCGACCTAGATCCTAAATAGGAAAGCGCGCTCGTCACCTTCCTCCAAAATAATAAAGATGTTTTTGCTTGGAAACCATCTCGATATGCCCGGAATTCCTAGGGAGGTGATCGAGCACTCTCCGAACGTCAAAGATGACGCCAAACCAATTAAACAACGATTACGCGAGTTCGCACAGGATCGAAAAGACGCGATCAAAGAAGAACTTGCAAAGCTCTTGGCTGCCGGCTTCATTAAAGAAGTCCTTCATCCCGACCGGCTAGCCAATCCAGCCTTGGTCCGCAAGAAGACGGGGCGTGGCGCATGTGCGTCGATTACACCGACCTCAACAAGGCCTGCCCCAAAGATCCATTCGGGCTACCTCGTATCGACCAAGTTGTCGACTCAACAGCCGGCTGCGAACTCCCGAGCTTCTTGGATTGTTACTCGGGCTATCACGATCAGTCCAAAGAATCCGACCGCTTGAAGACATCTTTCATCACGCCGTTCGGGGCCTATCTACATCACCATGCCTTTCGGCTGAAGAACGCCGGAGCTACATACCAACGCATGATCCAAAGATGCTTCCGCACGCAGATCGGCAAAAACGTTGAAGCTTATGTCGACGATGTTGTCATCAAGACCAAGCGAAAGAAGACCCGATCGCCGACTTAGAAGAAACCTTTGCAAACATCCGGCCTTCGAATGAAGTTGAACCCGGAGAAGTGCACCTTCGGCGTCCCATCGTGCAACCGCTCGGCTTCATGGTATCACATCGCGGCATTGAAGCAAACCCAGAGAAGATCAACACCATCTTAAACATGAAGCCCCGAGTAATCGTAAAGACGTCCAAAAGCTTATCAAGCATGGCGGCGCTAAGCCGTTTATATCCCGACTCGGCGAGCGAGGCATGCCCTTCTTCGCTCGCCAAGAAGACAGACGACTTTCCGGTGGACCACGTAGCCGACAAGGCCTTTGAAGACTTCAAAGAGTTCCTTACCACGCCACCCGTCCTAGCTTCACCTCAGCCCCGAACCCCTCTTGCTCAGACGTCTCGCCACTCACCAAGTGGTCGCACGGTCCTTGTGGTTGAACGAGAAGAAGAAGGACGGGCCCGTAAGATTCAAAGACCAATTTACTTTGTCGCAAAGTATTGGCAGAGCCAAAATCCGATACCCTCAGGTACAAAAATTGCTTTATGGTGTTCTAATAACCGCGAGGAAATTGGCACACTACTTTCGGGTCACTCGGTCACCGTCATCACATCTTTTCCACTCGGCGACGTCATCCACAACCGCGAGGTAACCGGCGCATCGCCAAGTGGGCCTCCCGGAACCGATGCCGCCGGACTTAACTTTTAAGCCTGTGACGTCCATTAAGTCACAAGCCTTAGCGGACTTCCGGCCGAGTGGACTGAACAAGAAGAGCACGTACCTCGGGAAGACCTCCAACACTGGACCATGCACTTCGACGGATCCAAGAGGATCACCGGCTTGGGAGCAGGAGTTGTGCCGATCTCCCCGACCGGGAAAGGCTAAGATATGCCCTTCACCTCCACTTCTCCGCCTCACACAACGTCGCCGAATACGGCTCTCTTACATGGACTGCGCCTTGCGCTCACTCGGGATTCGTCGACTTATTGTGAAAGGCGACTCCCACCGGTCGTCAATCAAGTGATGAAAGACTGGTCTTGCTTAAACGACACTATGGAGGCCTACCAGCAAGAGGTCCGCAAGCTTGAGGACAAGTTTGACGGACTCGAACTCTCACATGTCCCGAGACACAACAACGAAGCCGCCGATGAGCTAGCACAGTTCGGATCTAAGCGCGAAGCCGCTCCGACAGATGTCTTTGTCGAACATCTCTACGAGCCAACCGTCACGGCAAAGACAGCTCCCAACGAGCAAACCACGAACGAAGTCACCATGATCGATACCGACTGGAGGACGCCGCTCATCAAATTCTTAACTCAAGCAAGAGCCGCTGGATGACCGGATGAAGCGTAACGCGTCCGGCGTTGTTGCCAAGCATACGTCATGGTCAACTCCGATCTATACAAGAGAAGCCCCTCCGGAATTCTAATGAGGTGCATCACACCCGAAGAAGGGAAACAATTACTCCAAGATATCCACTCGGGCATATGCGGAAGCCACGCGGCGGCACGCACTCTAGTCGGCAAAGCTTACAGACAAGGGTTTTTCTGGCTTACCGCGGTCTCCGACGCGGATAAAGTCGTAAGAACCTGCGAAGGCTGCCAGTTCTTTGCCCGACAAAGCCATGTCCCGGCCCAGGAGCTTCAAACAATCCCACTTTCCCGGCCGTTCGCGGTATGGGGGCTGGACATGGTTGGCCCTTCAAAAAGGCTCCAGGAGGTTTCACGCACCTCTTCGTCGCAATCGACAAGTTCTCCAAGTGGATTGAAGCCAAGCCGGTTGCCACAATCACCGCCGACAAAGCGCGGGATTTTTCCTCAACATCGTGCACCGCTTCGGCGTCCCAAACGTAATCATAACCGATAATGGGACTCAATTCATAGGAGGCATCTTCAAGGAATTCTGCGAAGACTTCGGAATCAAGATCTCGCTACGCATCGCAGCTCACCCCAAAAGCAATGGGCAAGTCGAGCGAGCAAACGGCATGGTTCTTCAAGGCATCAAGGCTCGCGTCTTCGACCGGCTAAGCCCTTACGCCGGCAAGTGGGTCCAAGAACTTCCCTCGGTTCTATGGTCGCTGCGAACTACACCCGTCCGGGCCACCGGCCAAACTCCTTTCTTTCGATCTATGGCGCGAAGCCATGTTGCCAAATGAGATGGAGTTTGAGTCCCTCCGGTCCGCAGCCTTCAACGATGAACGCTACGACATCGACCGAGTGGATGACCTCACCCGATTGGAAGAGGCCCGCGAGGCAGCCCTCATCCGATCGGCCAAATACCTTCAAGGGCTCGAAGATACCACGGCCGCAACGTGCGAGCACGAGCTTTCATTGTTGGCGACCTGGTCCTACGCAAGATCCGACCACCAAAGACCGACACAAGTTATCTCCCTTATGGGAAGGACCCTATATAATCGCCAAGTGACTCGGCTGGTGCCTACCGGCTAAAGCGCGAGGACGGGTCTATGGTGGAGAACTCCCGGAACATTGAACATCTTCGGCGGTTTTACGCCTAATCGGCTAAGGCCTCATGTTTTCCTTGATCGCCAACCTCAAGCAAGATGACTTCTTGAGCTAGCAATCGGGGCCGATACACATATCAATAAAGCTCGAATTTTCCTCGTCAAATTTTTGTGCATAATTTGGTTTATCATTGTTTAATGTCCTTCGACTCGAGCTCGTGTCTAAGGACCGAGAGTTTTCCGATGACCTAATCAAGCCTAGGCTTGGTGACAAATTAGACGAAAACTACTTAAGAAATTTCACGCAAAGGCTCGAATCAAGGCATTGACATAAATAAACTAAAAATAGGCACAGATTTCATGACAAGAGTGTTACGATTACATGACATTCATGAAGCAAAGTCAAAACACAGCTTCGAGTTTAAAATTGTTTACTACATCTAAAGAGATCTTCTTCGCCGCCTCCTGCGCCTCGCGAGCATATCTAAGGCTCGCTCGTCGTTGTCCCCTCGGCGAAGCCCTCCCGATTGAATGAATATCCACTCGGGGGTAGAGGGACTTGGTCTGTGCAAGAGCCAGACCAGCCCCCATGTTGGCTACTTCGGTGATGTTCTTCAGATACTGCTCGGGAGCCAGCCGGAGCTTGTCGAAGATCTCGATTGGCTCCAGCGAGCGCCCCAACCCCTTGATCAAACAAGGCCGCCAAGATTGGTGCGGCGGCATTGGCGACCTCTTCCCGTATCTCGTCGCTGGATTTGATCCGCCCGAGTAAGACGTCATACTCGGGCTCGGGTCTTCATCTTATAAGCCGCAAGGAGTCCTAGATCAGTCAAGGCACTCGGGAATGAAGCAGACATGAAATCCTACTTCAAAGAAGGTTACCTTCAAATTCGGCCTCCATTTCGGCCTTGTCAAGGTTGACCGCTTCCAGCTGGACTTGAAGCGAGTGGACCTCTCAAGAATTTTCTACAACGAAAGAGGATTATCAATAGACAAGATCAACAAAAGAATCATGATGAAGCCGGGAGAGGCGGGCTTACTTCCGATTGATCCGCGGAGGTCGAGGTTCGCTTCCCGAAGCTCCGAGATCTCCCTCCTTAAAGCGGCCTCCCTTGAAGCGGCCTCCTCCCGAGTGACCTTCACTGTCGCCGAACGTCCTCCAAGGAGTTTAAGTGAGGCACCACTTTTCTAGCACCTCGACTTTGCCATTGAGCGGCAATATTCTTTCTGCATGCGAAAGCAGAAGAATGATCGACTGAAGAATAACGAAGATATAATCAAAAAGAAAGATGAAGGCTTACGTTGAGCAGTCGGGTCGCCTCGTTCAGGCTCTCGACGAGGGCATCCCTTTCATCCTTTTCAGCCGCCGGTCGAGGATGATGCCCCGTCTCTCGCTTTCCGAGTCCCGCCACTCGATTCGATTGGAGGAACCCAGGTCTCGAAGATCGTAGCCTGGGAATCTCTTCTACCGTGGCCGGCAAACAAGAAAAACCAATGAAGACATGAAAGGTTCAAAATTGAAAGAACAAAGGAAAGTTCCGAAGCAAATCTCACCGGTTTCGGTGACTGCCTGCCTAGGTGGGGCGGCCGGGCCCTTCTTCTTCTTCGGGCTCGTGCCGAGTGACCCTCGCCGGGGCGCTCGGGCCGCAGCCGTGGGCTTCCGGCAGCCGCGGTTTCCGGCGGGATATCCCTCTGCGCGAGGGCTCTTCCCTCGGGGCGCTCTCCTTCGAGGAGAAGGGCGCTTCTCCAACGCTCGCACTTGGTTGCGGGCTCGGGTTTCGGCTCGACGGCCTTGGCGCTCGGGAGCGGCGGCCGGGTCGGCCCTTCATCCCTCCGACATGATCTATATCCCGGGGCTTCTGCACAAGTAAATACAAATAAGATAAAGAAGAGTTCTCTACGAAAGAACTCGGGACTTTGGTTTCGAGCTTACGGTTGATCGGCGGATCTTCGGTGCGTCCGCGGCGATCGCCTTAGAGCGGGGTCTTGACCGAGGAGCCGGGACGTCGTCATCCGAGTCCTCGATGATCGCCGCCTTTTGCTTGCGCGCTTGTTCGAGTCCTCACTGCGCCGCCCGCTTCCCGACCGGATCGCTTGGATTTTTATTCCGCCGCGGCTTCTTAGCGGGCGACGCGCGCGTCATCATGAGCCATCTTATATGGCTTGGAAATGATAGAGGCGTTCTCCGCAGAAGAAGGAAGGCACAACGTTAAGCGACAAGACATCAAGATCGAAAGATACTATAAAGCAATCAATCGGCTTACCGGAGGAGGAGGTCGATGTATGCTGAATGGAAGGACTGGTAGTATGAGGGCTCGCTCGCGAGATCCCGGATGAGAAGAGCTTATACATCCGGATCTTCGGGATCTCGTATGTGAGCGGATCCGGGTCCTCCCGATTGGGTCCGTTCCGCCTTCGTACTCGAAGGCCGGCTTTGACGCTCCCGATTGGCGCCACGGCACTGATGAAATGCCGAGTGATTTGTTCCCCGTGAAGGTTCCTCTTCTTCATCGCCGGGATCTTCGCGAGCGATCGTTGGCTTCATCCCATTCTTGGGCTACGGGACGGTGCTCCAAGATGGTTTGGGGACAGGAGGAAGACCGACAAAGGAAGGAAGGCTAGGTTCAAGATTGCGATGTAGAACCGGTTCCGAGTGCCACCTTTGTTCGAGGATTTCAAGGGGAGAGAGAAGTAGTCTTTGCGGAGAGATCCGCGAAGCGAAGCTCCCCGCCAACGACACAAGGATGGTCCTTGTTCGGATGGGGTTTCGGTAGAACATACGACGAAACAGATTGAAGTGAGGAAGAATGCCAAGGAAGGCTTCACACACATGAATAAAGAGTGCAATGTGAAGCATCGAGTTGGGGTTCGATGGTAGATGTGAAGGCCATAATAATCCAAGAGCCCCGAAAGAATTCGGAGGTGGGAAGACTGAATCCGCAATAGAAAAAGGAGGTAAAGACGACAAGCTCACCGGTGTTAGGGGTCGGGAAGTCCTCCCCGCCGCCGGGCGCCATCCCACTAGTTCCTTGGGCGGAAGCACGCCGTGCTTCACCATCTCCTTGAGGGTGTACTCCCTCACGTCCGAGGTGGCCCATTGGTCGAACGGAATATTCTTCTCCTCCGCCATGAGATCGAGGTTGATGAGGAGCGGATCTGGCCGAGAAAGGTTAGGTCTTGGGCGATGGATGTGGGAGTTTTGGCTGCAGAAGCTAGTTGTCGCGGCAAGCGAGCTTCTTGGCGGATGAACGAGAAGTGCGCAAGCCTAGGGTTCTCCGCAATGAACCGATGAACAGATTGCGAGAAGGGGAATTTTGGAAGATGAAGAGGCGGGGACGACCTCGTGTCTTTATAAAGAAAGATTTGAGGGTTGCGCTAGGTTTTCGGTGAGTGGGCCGAGCCCATAAGGAAATCTACGGCCCGGCTAAGGTGTGGTCCGATACGTGTCCTTAGGGACTTAAGTGGATGAGCTTAAGCAGATTTGCCACGGCAATATGCGCGTGTCCAAGTGCCCTGTACCTTTAAAAGATCCTTCCATACCGCGGTTTGTCGACTTCATGAGAAGCGGACACGATGCAATTTGGAAGGTGACCAACAACAGAGTTTTTATAGCCACCTTGGTGAACAAGGGCTGTTTGGTTTTTCAGCATTTGGTCGGGTAATCTTGCCGATGCTTGTTTGTTTTCCACCTTGGTGAAGATCTTTATAAGATTAAGACCAGTATTATGGCAAAAGCTGTTTAATAACTTGGTCATATTTTTCATATGATTGAAAGAATTTATCTTCCCATGAGGGATGATTAAAGTATTTGTTCCGGGATGACTCGGGCGGATCTACTCGGATAAGCATGAGCTTACCGAGTGCTTTTTACCCGCTAGGGTTGATTGAGTTATTATTCCGGGATTACTCGGGCGAATCTACTCGGTTGAGCAAGAGTTTACCGAGTGTTTTTTACCCATGAGGGATGATTGAATTATTTGTTCGAGATGACTTGGGCAAATTCACTCGGTTGAGTATGAACTTGCCGAGTAATAAGATTTCTATGATTGCTTTAGCATGAGCTAGGCATCTATATGAGAATAATTTTTTATAGTTCTTGACTATATGCTTAGTCTATTTTTGACTAACCACATAGTCGGGGGCTACACCTATAATTAGGTGCATCAGAGATGCACCTAGATATTTATTTTTTGAGAATTTTGAGATATTTTCCAGCCCTTCACAGTCTTTGGAGCCACTCGGGAAATTCAGGCAGAGATGATGGAATCACTCGGCGCCAAAAGCACTCGGTCAAAGAGATTTTTGGTTGAGTGCCGCTTTGGTCTGAAGCGAGTTGTCTCGTCGACGAAAAGGACTCGGGGCTACTGTGGAGATTGTGGCAATCGGGTATCCATATGGCAAGCTTATCCGACCGGAGGTAGGGATAGATTGCGCCGCTATATCTCGTAAGCCGAACTTGACTTAGGTGTTACAGTTGCCGATAGAGATAAGGCAATCGGCCTATAGTCACGGTTTGGTAAGATTGAGAAAACCAACTTAGAGTAAGATAGGGTTTCCGACTTGTAAACCCTTCCTCCCAAGACTATATAAGGGGGGTAAGGGGCGTCCCTTGAGGGATATTCCAACACTAGATCTTAGACTTCATAAGCAAGAGCTTTAGATTCACGAGATCACGAGATCAATAAAAACACTCGGCGGATCGAATCCACCGAAACAGGAGTAGGGTATTACCTCTCGAGAGGGCCTGAACCTGTCTAAATCTTCTTCTTCTTCTAACCCATTGTGCTTGGCGATCTTGACTGCGACCCCATTAAATATATTGCCGAAACCAAGTTTCGACACTTGCCGAATTTATTATCCCTTGTACCAATCGGCAAAATTAATTTCCAAACTAGCTTGCCTTTTGAAAACGATTTAGGTACAACTTTCTTGTTATAATGACGAACAACCCTTTCTTTGTCCTTGGTCACCTTTTTCAAAGCACACATTTTGGGTAAAACCAAGTCCTCTGATTCGTCCACCATTAAATTATGATAATCATCGACTGTTAACTCATCTTGCAGTTGAATCCTTCTTGAGCCGATAACACTTTTCCATGGCAGCACAGTTTATGTCCATATACCAATTTATAAGGAGGCACTTGGATTGATCCATGACAAGCCATCCGATAAGACCACAATGATTCGGCCAATAGGCTGGGCCATTGCTTTGGATATTCAAAGATCTTCCTCTTTATCAACTTGATTAAACTTTTGTTGGATGTTTTTGCTGTCCATTAGCTCGCGTAATATGGTGAAGAATTTAAAAGCTTGATTCCCATGCCTTCGCAAATTGGACAAACTCATCCGAGACAAAGATAGATACCTGATCGGTTGTGATGGTTTGAGGATACCAAATCAAATGATGTGTTCTTTGACAAACTCGATTGCATCCCCGAATCAACTTTCTTCAACGGAATTGCTTCCACACGCTTGTGAAATAATCGCTGCCACCAATATGAACTTATGTCCTTTACTTGAGGGTGGATTGATCGGCCGATCATGTCAATTCCCCATCCTCTCGAACGGCCAAGGCTTAATAATTAGGTTCATAGCCGATGTTGGTGCTCTTTGGATGGCTCCAAATTTTTGGCAGTCTTGACAACCCTTATAATACTTGAAGCAATCCTCCAGCATTGTCGGCCAAAATATCCAACTCTCCGAAGTAACCATTTCATTTTATGAGTCGATTGATGAGTGCCACGAGATGCCTTCATGTACTTCACCCATGACAACTTTGGCTTGATCGGTACTTAAACATTTGAGCAAAGACACCATTAATCGTCCAATAGTATAGATCATCGTTGAGTAAAACATATTTCAAAGCCTTGTAGCATAATTTCCTTGAAGCCGACTGGGAAGGATTTTGCAAATAGTTGTGAACATCATACCTCCAATTGTCGGCTATGATTATTGCAATTTCCGCTTCAACATCCCTTGACATCGCCTTGTAGCCTAATGCGCCTTGAGCCAAATCATTTGCTTCGCATTCCGCTCTCTAGGGATATGTTTTAAAGTAACTAGCCGAAAACTATCCATCAACTCCGACATTTTTGATAATAGATCATTAACGCATCATTTTTGCATTCATATTCTCCCGACAACCGGCGATGACCAACAAGAATCACCCATAATTTCTATAGCATCGGCTTCAACTTCTTTTAAAAGCCGCAAACCCTTGAGGACTGTCTCATACTCGGCTTGATTATTCGTAGCATAAGGTGCAATTGAAAAAGCAAATTCAAAACTTGCCCCCGGTGATATGATCACTAAGCCGATGCCACATCCATTTGTGCAAACCGATCCATCGAAAATGAGTGTCTAGGGCATAATGTCGATTGAGCCGATTGAGTCATCTCTGTGTTCAACAATGAAATCGGCTATAGCCTGTCCTTTAACTCTTTAGGTGCTTGATATCTCAAGTCAAACTCCGTTAAGGCAAAAATCCACTTTCCAACTCTTCCTTTTAAGGTGGAGCCGATAGCATATACTTAACTACATCGGCTTTGCAAACTATCATGCACTCGTTGGATAATAAGTAATGCCTTAACTTTGTACAAGAAAAATATAGGCACAAGCACAACTTTTCCACTTGGAGAGTACCTTGTTTCCGCATCCAAAAGCCTTCCGAGATAAAATATTACTTTCTCTTTGCCTTCAAACTCCTGGATCAAAATTGAGCCAATAGACTTCTCGTCGGTGATAAATATAACTTGAAAGACACTCCCTTTCGTGGATGGATCAAAACCGGAGGAGAGCTTAAATAATCCTTGATGTTATCCAAAGCTTTCACGCTTCCGCCCCCAAGTAAATTCTTGATCGGCTTTCAACCTTAATAAAGGTCTAAAGGGCTCCATCTTCTCGGATAAATTGGCAATGAAATGCCCGATGAAATTCACCTTGCCGATCAAAGATTGCAGTTGCTTCTTGTCCTATGGAGGTTGAATACTCTTGATTGCATTGATACTTCTCTCGTGTCACCTCAACCCTCCTTTCATGAACAAGAAAACCTAGGAATTGTCCAAAGATACTCCAAAGGCGCACTTAGTGGGGTTCATCTTTAGGCCATATTTTCTAGTTCTCTCCAAAACTTTCCTTAAATCAGCTATATGGTATTCAAGTTCCTTGGATTTGACTACCACATCATCAATATAAATCTCTATCAAAAAGCCGATTAAGTCATGAAAAATATAGTTTATGGCCCTCTAATAAGTAGCTCCAGCATTCTTCAGTCCAAAAGTAATGACAACCTATTCATATAAGCCGATTGCACGTGGACACTAGCGATCTTATGGATGTCTTCCTTAGCCATGAAAATCTGGTTGTATCCACATTGCCATCCATAAAACTTATGATTTTGTGCCCCGAGGCTGCATCGACAAGCAAATCGGCCATTGGCATAGGGTACTCATCCTTAGGGGTAGCCTTATTTAAGTCTCGAATGTCGATGCACACCCTAAGTTTGCCATTTTTCTTGATTATTGGAACTATGTTCAAACCCACTCAATGTATTGGCATGGCCAAATAAAACCAGCATCATATAGTCGGGTAATTTTGGCCTTAATTGCGTCATACATATCGGCTTTGAATCTTCTCGGTGATTGCGTATCATGCTGATATCCTAGTTTAGTAGGGAGCCGATGTTCAACAATTGATTGGCTAAGGCTTGGCATCTCAAAATACTCCCAAGCAAAACAATCTTTATATTCCTTCAATAAATCAATAAGCTTGGTTCTAAAATGAGAAGACAAATTTTTACTAATATATGTCGCCTAGGTCGACCTATATCAACCTCTTCAAGCTCGTCGGCCGACATAAAACCTTGTCCAAGTTTGCCATCCAGATCGTCCACGGTGTCCTTGGTGTAGACGATCGAGCCCTCGACGATGCCTTCGAAGTAATAATTGAGGCTCGTCGTCTCCAATCGGTTGTATAGTAGAATCGGACACCTTTAGAAAATCGGCCTCCCAAACTTTGCCACACAACCAATAAATGCAATCGATCTCCTAGAGGGTTAAATCGGCATTGGCAACGTTCACGACTGTCGACCGGCATGATTTCGATCTTGTCACCTAGCCACTGGATTAAGCTTTGGTGCATGGTCGAAGGGATGCAACAGCTGGCGTGGATCCAATCCCTTTCGAGCGGCGGTACGACCCCTTCCCGTCGATGACAAAAATGTAGTGGGCACTATTTTCCGCCGACGGTTAATTCCACATTAAGGACCCCTTTGGCCTTCGATGGGTTCCCGCCAAAATTCTTGAGAACCATATTTTGACAAAATTTTGATAAGATCGTCGGCTCCCTTGCCCACTTCACCGAAAGTAGCGTAGGGCATCAAGTTGATGGTGCCTCCCCCATCCACTAGCATCTTTGACATCGGCTTGCCATTAACAAATCCTTTACCATAGAGAGGCTTGAGGTGCCGTTGTTTAGTCCCCATGGTTTTTCAAAGATAGCTGTTCGGGACAATACCGGTTTGGCCGTGGATTCCTCTACCTCGTGCATCGGCTTGGGTAGCCTCAAACTCTACTGGCAAAGATGAAAACCATATTAATCGATGCGGCGGCCATGACCTTTCCCTTGGCCTTTCTTTTTCCTTGTTGGCTTGGTCTTCATCGGTGGCATATCCTTGCTCTTCACGCGCCATTGCTTCCTTGGGCACTCTTGTTCCCTCTTCTTTTTTAGCCGATAGTCGATTTTGGCTTGGATCTCTTTGAGCCGACCTTCGCTCTTTAGCCGCTGCACCTTCCGCTTCTGGGTCTTCGTAAAAGTGTTGGAGGGACACCATTGTGGGTTCGTAGCTTGTTCTTCGTCATCCTCGAAGTCCTCCTGAAGGAAATCTTCATGGATAGGGCCCAACCTTTGATGAACGGGCAGTTTCCTTTGATTGTGCCGAACAACCCTAGGTGTAAATCGGCTGGAGCTCTCAGTGGTTCATCCTCCTAGCCACCGCATGTCGAGCAGTCTTGGAGTGATGGCATTCTCATCCCCTAATCCCAGCAAAACCTGAAGAAATCAAAGCTCCAATGGGGTTCGAAGCCATCACATTGCCGATGGTAAGCCTCTTCTTGTCGATCGTATCTTCTTGGATGCACTTTGTGAACTCTCGCGCGTTTCCCTCTCTTCATGTTTCTTCATGAATTTGACTAGGCTATCCATTTTTCGGGGATGATGATCGTGTTAGTGATATGCCCTAGAGGCAACATGGAGATGTTGGATATCACGTCAATGTTTATGTATAAATGAATAAAGTGTTATTCAGTTCCATGAAATAGACATCTTGTATTGATCAATAAGTACGCGACTTATTTATGAGACTCTTTATGTATGAATCTATTTCTAAACGATCCCTGATCATATGTCATATTGTTGGAACAAATATGATTCTAAGATCGGCATGTTTATTGATTGATGATCATGTCTCATAGATCATGGGTATGGAGATACCAAATCAATAAACATGGACATATGTGTTGGAGAACACATTGTTGGATAGACCCACCATGCGACACTACAGGAATTAATGTGCCATTAGTTGGTCTCGGGTAGTGTTGTACAAAGTCCTTAGACCTGAGATCACCATGGATTCCAACATGTGTAGTAGCCTACTTTGGGACTACCAAACGCTATTCGTAATGCGGGTAGTTATAAAGGTAGTTTTCTCGGTTTGCTATGAAACATGGAGTGGGATGTGAGTGATCAAGATGGAATTTGCCCCTCCTTTGGAGAGATATCTCTCGGCCCCTCGAGGTAATGGATTATGGAAATGCATGGCCATGCTAAGTTGATTGAGGAGTCAATCAACAGATAGATAATCCAATACGGTTCGAGTGAATGGTTAAGCTATTGAAGTGATGGCACACATCTTGCCTATAGCTTAACTGGTATCGTGAGGCAAAGGGATTTGTGTACACATTACAGGTTCGAGCCGATATTATTCTTGTATACTATGGTGTCAATATGTGCTGCTAGGTGCCGCTTGTTGGCGGGTCGGCTGAGTTGGACTCGAGCCCGACGATCGGCTAAGTTAGACTACAGCCGAAACCGAGTATACCTGAACCTACGTGGTCGCACGCTTAAGGGGATAGAATAGATACTCGAGTTGGACTCGGATACGGCTCGATCGGATAGAGTCCTATGGGCTTACGACGTGTGGGCGGCCAACTCTATGAGATACGGATGAGATCCGATTCAAAATAGAGTCCTAATCGGCCACTAGTCCCGGTCGGCCAACTCTATATAAAGGAGGGAGGGTGGAGAGCTGCGACATGTCAATTGCATCACGTGCAACGAAGTCGCCGAGATCAATCTCCACGGAAACCCTCCCACTTTCGAGCCAAACGCTAGCCTTGCATCGCGTGCTAGCACACGGGTGTACGGCGTTACGTCCCCGGACGTGTGGATACCGGTAGAGGCGCTCACGTTGCGCGCCGTTGATCGGCCGGATCGGGCTGCAATCGGAGCGATCGGCTGTGGTGGAATCGGCTGCGGTCGGGCGCATTGGAGCGAGGCGTGAGAACGCGGCCGCACGACTCCGAATCGGCTGATTGGCGAATCGGCGTCCCCGAATCGGCGTCATCGGCTACACTATTCCGGATCGGATAGCCCCGATTGGCATTTCCGCGCACACTCCAATCGGTAACGATCTATCGGCCCTTACTTGCAAGTGTTCCCGGTTTGCGCGGTTAAAAGTTTTTGTTTTCGGCTAGCGTAGCCTCCGCGCGTAACCCTTGGATCGGCTGATCGGCGATCGGCATAAACCATGTTAACGGGAAAAGGATTCCCATCAACTTTTATCGGCTTTTTGGATCTTCGAATTTGATCTTTCCAGCCTCTATAGCCAATTGAATCTCTCTGGCGAAACACCTTGCAATCATTGGTGCTGTGGGAGCCGGTGTTGTTCCATTTGTAATATTTTCTCTTCTTAACCTCCTCGGCCGATGGAATGACATGGTTACCCGGAAGTTGGATTTGCTTTTCCCGGAGCACCAGGTTGAAGATCTTGTCGGCTTTGGTGATATCAAAGTCATATTTTTCTTCCTTAGCCGAATTTTTCACCCGTTGGCAAGTTATGGTCTTTTTGTTCCTTGACCATTTGGCTACGCTATTTCGGACTCGCTGTCTCTAGAGTCGACCTCGAGGCATAGGCAACATGGCTTACTTTTTTGAAAGCCTTCTTGGCCTCCCGGAAGCCTTGTTCATGGGCTGTGATTTTTTCGGCCAAGTGTGCCAAGCTCTCGAAATCCTAAGCCGAAAACCTCTCCCGATGGGGTTAACTAAATTGGCTAATCGGGAATCGAACAACACCGGGTTGTAGCATAGGTTCCTCATGTCTCTAAACCTCTATATGTAGTCTTGAACCAACTCATCATGCTTCTGCCGAATGCTTGTCAAATCTGACAGCTTCATCTCATGAACACCAGAATAGAAGTAACGATGAAACTACTTTTCAAGATCGTCCCAACTCTAAACGGAATTATATGTGAGTGAAGAAAACCCGGTGAAGGCCGATCCCAAAAGTGAGAGTGGGAATAATCGACTCGAGGGCGTCTCGTAGCCGATGCCTCTCCACATTGGGCCAAGAATCGGTTGACGTGTCAATAAGTGGAAACATTGTCTTGCCCAGAGAATTTGGAAAAATCTGGCACCTTGTACCGGTTTGGCAGTGGAACTCTTTCGAAGTATTCAGGATAGGGATACTGCAGTTGAGGTGAATGAGGCTGATAGTATTGGTTGAAATTGCCTCCTGTATCTTTGCTTGTGGGTGCCGATGCATCGAAAGAGGTTGTTGATTAGGAGCGAGCCGAGCACCACCAGGTTTTAGGGAAAACTTGCGGGTAATTGCCAATCGGCACCTTAGGGAAAGTAGGTGGCCGATTGGCGCTGAAAATGGCCTCTACTCCGCTCCGGGGACACCCTTGGGATTTCGTGGCCCGAATGTTTGGGGGTTGTCTCATCGGGACTTTGGGCTGAAAGTCCGCGGCTTTGTAGCCAACGGCTACATATTTGGCTGGATGGGAGCCGATCCAGGGGGCAATCGATTGTCCTGAAGGAGCAAGTAGATCCATTTGTTGACAAGGTTTTATACCCGGGAAATTTGCCTTCGGGAGGAAGATTGGGCCTCTAGCTTGTTGCTCCGCTATCCCGGAGTCGACCACCGTCTTGATCATATTGTTTAAAGTGTTGACCGGTATCTCGGCGGTTAATCGGTGCATGGTGGACAGCATAGTCGATCCTATCTTTCAAGGTGTGCAACTCTGGGTCCTCCTCTTGCTTGATCTCCTTCCCCTTATCCTTGCCCTTGTCCTTCTTGGGGGCTAGCTCCAAATTCATCTGTCCAGGGGAGCTTGACCTTATATTTTTGAACAATTTTCCCGGATCTGGTGCAGGTGAAAGATTGTAGATAATGAGCTTGCAATTGTTCAATCATCTCCGGTATTCATCTTGTTGCTCGGGAGTAAGCTTGTCCAATGTGATGGGGATGACATTGTCTGATCAACCTCAGTAGACTTGGTGTCGACCATTGTATCCGACTTGAGTATTGTAGTCCCACCGTGCGTGCCAAGAAGCGTGTTGATGACAAAATTTTCCACGCATTGGCCCGAGAGATTTGCTTTACTCTAGTGCGGGTCCAAATTGGATTACCTTTAGGGTTCAAGGCGTGCCGCTTGGTTTGATCCTACAACCAACAAGAAATAAGAATAGACAATTAAATTATAATTAGATCCTACTCGATCGGCTATAGATATTCATAACATATAATCGCTATCCCAAAGTGTATTTAGACTAAGTGATCGTGATAGATCGGTAGCATACCGAGACGTACAAATCACTTATATCTAAAAGCACATTATGATAAAGATTATACACATTTATAGCCTAGCCGATGTCGTAGATCTAATGTGAATCGGCTAATACTCCGATACAACTTTATACTAAGATATTAATCCAAGCTAAATACAAACAAGGATCAATCGGTTGTTAAGATAACTTAACATATTGATATCAAGCTCAATACATTTAAGCTGGATTAAGATCTTAATATAAAGGGCAGCTTTAACACATCTAATGGAAATAAATTAGGTAAGATGGCTAAAACGGGTAAGATCGGCCGAAACCCGATACTATCTCTAATAGTTGTCATTGAGCCGAATAGATCTCGTATGATTCTAAGAGCGACTTAATAGATCGAACTTAAACGATGCAGCATTAAGTACAAAAAGAAACATAAGATCTAAATAAATCAATAAAACCTTTCAAGATGGTAGATATACTATATAATCTAGATTAACATTGAAATCTAAACCTACGGCTACCACCTAGCAATTGATGCTAGCTGATTAGGGTTTAGACCACAACACCGATCTGAATTATATAGCATATATGATAACTATGCAGATTACGAAGATAGGATTAGAGTATCACGATGATGGAATCACTAACCTCAATAACACAAGTGTTGTGACAAGAATTACCTTTTCCGGAGATCAAACAATGCAGCCCAACCTGAAGCAAGAACTCGTTGAAACTATTAAGGGAAAAAAGGTGGTGATGCACCGAGATTGTATTGATTGTGTCGAAGCTTGGTTTCGACAATAGAAATTGGGGGTGCAGTCAAGATCGCCAAACACGATGGGTTAGATAGAAAACAAGGATTAGACAGGTTTGGGCCCTCTCGTGAGGTAATACCCTACTCCTGTTTCGGGGATTCGATCCGCCGAGTGTTGTATTGATGTCTTGATCTCGTGTGTTGCTTATTACATTTGTTCCTCATAAATCTCATATCCCCGGGGACGCCCCTTACCCTCCTTATATAGTCTTGGAGGGTGGGTTTACAAGTCGGAAACCTTATCCTATTCTAAGTCGGTCTTCTCAATCTTACCAAGTTATGACTATGAGCCATTGCCTTATCGATCGGCAACGTAACGCCCGAGTCATAACCCGTTTACATAATCATTAGCCGTAACCTATCCCTATTACTAGTCGACAAGCTTGCCATGAGGGTATCCTATTGCCATAATCTCCACAAGTAGCCCCGAGACCTTCGCGGTCGACGAGATAACTTCGCCTTGAACCAAAGCAACTCACAGCTTAATGATTCTCGGCCGAGTGCTTCTATTGCCGAGTGGTTTCATCATCTCTCGTCCGAGTCTCTGAGTGCTTTATCATCCAATAAAAAGAGCTGTGAAGGGCTGGAAAATATCTCAAAAAATTCCCAAAAATAAATATCTGGGTGCATCTCCCGATGCACCTAATTAGGTGTAGCCCACGACTATGTGGTTAGTCAAAAACAGGACTAAGCATATAGTCAAGAACTATAAAAATCATACTCATATAAATGCTTAGCTCAAGCTAAAGCAATCATAAAAAAATCATATAACCCATCGGTCGGCAAGTTCATGCTTATCGAGTAAATTCGCCCAGTCGTCTCGAAACAAATAATTTAATTAGCTCTCATGGGTATGAAATCAATTCACTCGGCAAGCTCATGCTTATCCGAGTTGATCCGCCCGAGTCATCTCGGAACAAATGGCTCAATCGACCCTTGTGGGTAAACAAATTTTTCAGTCATCCGAAAATACGACCAAAATATTAAATAGCTCCGTCATAATATTAGTCTTAATCTAAAAGATCTTCACCAAGATGGAAAAATAGTATTGATATAATCATTTAATCAAATGCTTAAAAACTATACTCCCGCCATCGGGACGCCATGAAAAGCTTAAGCGTTTGTCACCTTTCAAATTGCATTGTGCCAACTTCTCATGAAGTTGCGCAAACCGCGGATATGAAAGGATTTTAAAGGTATTGGGCTACGTGACATGTGCATATTGCCGGGGCAAATCTGCTATGTCCATCCACTTAAGTCTCGAGGACACATGTCAAGCCAAACCTTAGCCGGGCCATAAGTCTCTCATGGGCTCGGCCCAATCGCGAGATGACTTAGCAAAACCCTCAAGTCTTTTACGAAGCCTCGAGGTCATCCCCGCCACTTCATCTTCCCCAAATTTTCTTTTCGCGTCACTTGTTTACAAGCTCTCCACGGAGAACCCTAAAATCGCGCGCGCCCAAATCCATCCACCAGGACTCTTATTCCACCGTAGGCCATCTTTCGCATCCACCATCAAGATTCCCTTGACGAATCCCCATCTCCCGTGCCGGATCTTTCTCCCCCAAATCACATCCATGGCGGGAGAGAAAGAAATCCCCTTCGAACAATGGGCGACCTTGGACATCAAGGAATCGACTCTCCGGGAGATGGTGAAGAACGGAGTTCTTTCGGCCAAAGAGATCATCGGCGGCGTCCAGGTGGCCGGTGAAGAGTTCCCCACTCCAAACACCGGTGAGATCATCCTTTTCGCCTCTTTCTTCTACTGCGGCTTCGGCCTTTCCACCTCCGAGTTCTTTTGGGGTCTCCTTGAGTATTATGGTCTTCAAATCTATCACTTGAATCCCAACTCCATTCTTCATATCGCAATCTTTATTCATGTCTGTGAAGCTTTCCTTGGCACCCTTCCCCACTTAAACCTTTTCTCGTCGCATGTTTTATCTTAAGCCACATCCAAGCAAGGATGAGCCTGCGTCGTCGGTGGGGCTGGCTTTCAACTCCGCGGAACTCTCCGCGAGATTATTTCTCTCTCCCTTGAAATCTTCCAACAAAGGCGGCATGCGGCCGGTTCTACATCTCAAATCTTGAACCCGGTTGCGCAACTTTGTTGGCTTTCCACCGCTACGAGGCCTAACGGGAGCACTTGTGCCGGTGGCCCAAGATTGGGATGAAGCCAACAAGCTCTTGGCCAATATCCTTGAGATGAAGAAAAAAGGTCTTCGGGGAGAACAAGTCACTCGGCACTTCATCAAGAACCGACCGGCGCCTATTAAAGAAAGATCCAAGCTTGCATTTGAGTATGAGGGTGAAAAGGACCCCAATCGGGAGGACCGCGATTCCTTGAGCTACGAGACCACGAAGACTCGCATGTACAAAATCTTTTCTTACGGGATCATGGTTGAGCGCAGCCATATGTTGCCGGTTCTCCCATACAACTTGTACCGTCCTCCTCCCGTGGTAAGCCGACTTAACTTCTTTAATCTCTTTCAATCTTAATCTTTCATCTCTTAGTGTATAAAAATCCTCCTTGCGGGCGAATGCCTTCATCATCTCTAAGTGTACAAGGTGCATTATTATGATGCGCCGGCTCGGCTCGCCAAGAAACCAGTGGCGACGTCAAGATCGGGAGTGAACTGTCGGTAAAAGGGCTGATGATGATAAAGATATCGCAAGCAAGCGAGAAAAAGGAGGCTGGTGATCGATGACTCGGATGATGATGTTTCAATTCCTCAAGCTGAAGTAACCCCTCCGAGGCCATCCACCAAATCCACACCTAAAATTCGCCGATCAACCAGGTATGTCTCATAATTGAAAACATGTCCTTGTTGAAAATCTTTACGCCTTTGTCCCGATTGTTCCCATCTTCTTTCTTGCGGGAAGCCTCGGAACATAGATCCTACCAGGCAAAGTGAGGCCTCAAAACCATCTGCAGCGTCAAGAGACAAAGCCCGCGAGACAAGAGAAGCCCCCACCTCCCGGTGAAGATATCCCGATGGAGGAGCCCCAGACCCGGCCAGAAACCCTGCTTGGAAACCGGTCGGCGAGAAGAAGAGATCCCGGCTACCGCTCAAGGCGTCCCGAATAAGAGCCGGTCGGGTGTGAACCAAGAAGAAAAAGGTAGCGGGAAGTACCGGCGAGGATCCGACCACTTTGGTGCTGGTAAGCTCCAAAGCGGTCTTCGACTTCGAGTCTTTAATCTATCTTTTCTTTATCTTCATTTGTCTTCTTTAAATCGATCACCGAAGAAGAGGAGATCCCAGTGCAATCTTCAAAGACTTGGATCCCTCCGATTAAAATAGAGTGGCGCGACTCCGAGGGCTTGAAGCGGGCATCATCTTGAATAAGCATAAAGAGAATGAAGAAAGAGATATGCTCGTGGACAGCCTTAATGAAGCTACCCAGGCCGCTAAATGTAAGCATCGCTCTCCTCTCGTCGTAACCTCATGATTTATTTTAGTTGACTAACTCGAACTCGCGTGCGAGAGAGTATATTGCCGATCAATGGCCAAGTCGACGCCCTCGAGAAGCTGGTCCCCACTTGAATTCCCGGAGAACATCCAGCAGGAGCTCAAGGCCACTCGAGAAGAGGCCGCATCAAGAGAGGCGCCTTGCGAAGAGAGATTGCCGCGCTCCGCGAAGAGAACCTTGACCTCCGGGGTTCGTCGGGAGTAAGTTTAATCATCTTGGTCTCTTTATGCCCCTATTTGTAATCTGTCTTGATCTTGACATCAGCAAATTTTCTTGTTGCGAGAGAACTCGTCGAGAGTTCACATACTCAGGACCCTAGAAGAGACTAATGCTAACAAGGCTGAGTTGGAATCGAGTTCGAAGGTAAATTCTTTTAAGATAGCATTCTTCATTTTGCTTCATCTTCAAGTGTACGTGTAATCATATGTCTCTTGCAACTTATAAAGTCAAGACCCCGAGCACAATTCGATGTCTTCGTCGAAAAGGTTCGAAGAGCCGAAAGCGTAAGGGACGATATTGCTAATGCAGCCACACCGATCCTCTTGTCACAGTTCCAGCATGGGCTCGGGACAAGCTCACTTGGATGCCATCGAAGTCTTCGACAAGCTCGGGAGGGCCCCAAAGTACATAGCTAATATCTCGAAGCGGCGACCATGGGAGCAGGCTTCGCTCTTGTGCAAGCCAAGTCACTCTATCCTCGAATAGATGTTAACTCGCCGAGGAAGGCTTCGCCGATGGCACTTCGGATGAGGAGCAAGCCTTAGAGTTGATCGGTGAAGCACAGGAGTCGGCCAAAAAGGTAGCTGCTGATGTAGTTGATAACTTTCGATCTTAATGACTTTGTGAATGTTGCTCGTAACCTCCGGTGTGAACTTGTAGGTATCTAGCTTATTTATGCTAATGCCTTGACCCGAGTCTTCATAGAAAATCTCTTAAGTAATTTTCGTCCGACGTCACCAAGCCTAAGCTTGATTAGGTCATCAAAAATTCTCGATCCTTATCTATTGAACTCGAATCAAAACACTAAACAATGATAAACCGAATATACACAAGTTGTCAAAGAAAATCATGCTTTTTAACGCGTGTATAGCCCCCGACTGTCGGCTCAAGAAGTCATCTTGCTTGAGGTTGGCGGTCGAGAATAACATAAAACTTAAAGCAATTTAAGCATAGTATCATCGAAGATGTTCGATATTTCAGGAGTTCTCCACCATGGATCCATGTTCACGCTTTAGTCGATATGCTCTGGCCGAGTCACTTCAGCGATTATGTATGGTCCTTCTCATAGTGGAGATAATTGTGACGGTCTTTGGTGGTCCGAATCTTGCGTAGAACCAAATCGCCGACAATAAAAACTCACACCCGAATATTGCGACTATGATATCATCTAAGTTCTTGAAGATATCTTGTCGACGGATCAAGGCTGCCTCACGGGCCTCTTCCGGTCGGGTCGGGTCATCCACTCGGTCTTGATCATAGCGCTCGTCGTTGAAACTGCGGACTCGAAGAGACTCATACTCCATTTCATTCGGCAACATGGCTTCGCCCGTAAACCAGGAAGAAAGAAGTTTGGCCGGTAGCCCGACCGGACGTAGTCCGAAGTGACCATAGGACCGAAGGCAACTCTTGAACCCATTTGACGGCATAAGGATTTAGCCTTGTCAAACACTTGGGCCTTGATGCCTTGGAGAACCATGCCATTGGCGCGCTCAACTGTCCATTGCTTTTAGGGTGTGCGACGATGCGTAGTAGATTTTGATGCCAAAATCTTCACGATCCTTGAAAACGGCCCCGGTGAATTGAGTCCCATTGTCGGTTATAATTCTGTTTGGGACACCAAACCGGTGCACGATGTTGAGGATGAAGTCTTGTGCCTTGTCGGCGGTGATCGTAGCAATCGACTTAGCCTTGATCCACTTGGAAAACTTGTCGATTGCGATGAACAGATGTGTGAATCCTCCGGAGACTTTTGAAAGGACCGACCATATCCAGGGCCCCAAACCGTGAACGGCCATGATAATGGAATCGTTCGTAGCTCTTGGGTGGAACATGGCTTTGCTTAGAGCAAAGAATCGCAACCTTCGCATGTGCGAACCACCTTGTCGGCGTCGAACCGCCGTGAGCCAAAAGAAGCCTTGTCTATAAGCTTTGGCCACTAAGGTGCGTCTTTAGCGTGTGCCGCATACACCCGAGTGGATGTCTTGTAATAGCCGTCGTCCTTCTTCGGGCGTGACGCATCTCATTAGGACTCGGAGGGGCTTCTCTTGTATAGTGCAGAATCAACCATGACGTAGCCCGACGGCGACGCCGGATGCGTTCGGCCTCATCCGGTCTTCGAGCGGCTCTTTTGTGGTTAGAAACTTGATGAGTGGAGTTCTCCGGTCGGCGTCAAGCATGGCAACTTGGTTTGTAGCTTCCTCGTTAGGAGTTGATTTGACAACATGATCGGCTTGTAAAGGTGTTCTACGAAGACATCGGTTGGGACTTCTCGCTTGGACCCGAACTACGCTAGCTCGTCTGCTGCCTCATTGTTTTGTCTCGGGACATGGGATAGTTCCGGTCCGTCGAACTTGTTTTCAAGTTTGCAAACTTCTTGTCGATAGGCTTCCATGGTGTCGTTTAAACGGGACCGATCTTTCATCGCGTGGTTGACAACCAGTGGGAATCTCCTCTCACAACCAACCATCGTATCCCGAGTGAAACAGCAAGTCACGAGGCCAAGTAGCGGGGCTTCGTACTCGGCGACGTTATGTGAGGCGGGGAAATGAATATGAAGAACATATCACAACCTTTCTCTAGTCGGGAGATCGCACGACTCCCGCTCCCAAGCTAGTGATCCTCTTGGACCCGTCAAAGTGCATGGTCCAATTGTAGGTCCTCCCTAGGTACATCTTCTTGTTGTTTGGTCCACTCGGCCGGGAAATCCGCGGGGCTTGTGTCTTTATAGACGTCCTTGCCTTGAAAGTTAAGTCCAGCGGCATCGGTTCCAGAGCCCACTTTGCGATGCGCCCAATCGCCTCTCGGTTATGGATGACATCGCCGAGTGGAAAGGAAGTGATGACGGTGACCAAGTGACCCCGAAAGTAGTGCGCCAATTTTCTCGCGGTTATCGAACACCATATAATAATTTTTGTACACAGGGGTAGCGAATTTTTGCTCTGCCCAAGCCTTCGCTAACAAAGTAGATTGGCCTTTGAATCTTACGGACTCGTTCTTCTTCCTCACGCTCAACGATGAGAACCGTGCGACCACCTAGTGAGTCGCGAGACATACAACAACGGGGGTTCCCGAGGCGAGGTGAGGCTAGGACGGGTGGCGTCGTGAGAAACTCTTTGAATTATTCAAAGGCTTTGTGGGCTTCCGTGGTCCATTGGAAGTGATCGGTTTTCTTCAATAACCTGAAGAAAGGCATGCCTCGTTCGCCGAGTCGGGAGATGAATCGGCTTAGCGCCGCCATGCAGCCGGTGAGCTTACGGACATCTTTCTCGGTTACTCGGGGCTTCATATTCAAAATAGTGTTGATTTTCTGCGGGTTAGCTTTGATGCCGCGATGGGACACCATGAAGCCGAGCGGTTGCGATGGCACGCCGAATGTGCATTTCTCCGGGTTCAACTTCATTCGAAGGCCCGAATGTTTGCGAAAGTTTCTTCTAAGTCGGTAATTAGGTCTTCCTTCTGCTTGGTCTTGATGACGACATCGTCGACATAAGCTTCCACGTTTTTCCCAAATCTGCGTCTGAAAGCATCTTTGGATCATGCGCTCGTACGTGGCTCAGGCGTTCTTCGGTGAAGGGCATCGTGATGTAGCGTAAGCTCCGAACGGTGTGATGAATGATGTTTTCACGCGGTCGGATTCCTTCAAGCTAATCTGGTGGTAGCCCAAGTAGCAGTCCGAGAAAACTCACGAGCTGGCAGCCAACTGTTGAATCTACTACTTGGTCGATGCGAGGCAATCCGAATGGATCTTTAGGGCAGGCTTTGTTGAGATCGGTGTAGTCAATGCACATGCTCCATTGTCCTGTGTTCTTCCGGACCAGGACTGGGTTAGCTAGCCAGTCGGGATGGTAAACCTCCTTGATGAACCCGGCGGCTAAGAGTTTTGTAAGTTCTTCCTATATAGCATCTTTTCGATCCTGGGCAAAATGACGTAATCGTTGTTTAATGGGTTTTGCGTCATCTTTGACGTGTAAAGAGTGCTCGATCACCTCCCTAGGAATACCCGACATATCGGACGGTTTCCAAGCAAAAACATCTTTATTATTTTGGAGGAAGGTGACGAGCGTGCTTTCCTATTTAGGATCTAGCTCGCGCCGATTACGGCGGTTTTGGAAGGATCCGATGGATCAAGGGAGATTTTCTTCATTTTGGCGTCGCCTTGTCCCGACTTGGCTATCTTCTTCGTGGGGATTTCACAATCTTCAAATGTTGATGCGGCCAGTCGGATTTCTTCCTGGCCACGTGATCTCTCACAAGATTGGGCCATATCGCAGCTTTCTTTGTCGTAGGCTGAAGGCTTGTTTGACGTCGCTGCGAAGAGTAATGACGCCGTTGGGGCCGGCATCTTCATGCGAGAGGTAGGTGTAGTGTGGTATCGCCATGAACTTGGCGAGCGCAAGCCTTCCAATGATTGCATGGTAGGCCGTTTTGAAGTTGGCTACCTCAAAGATGATGTTCTCCGTGCGGAAATTCTCTCGAACTCCGAAGGTGATGGAAGGTTAATGTGCCCGAGTGGCATGGACGACAGCCACAGGGTGACTCCGTGGAAGGGGCTGAACTCGGCTTCAACTCGGATCTTGGGATCGCATCTCGTCCAACGTCTTGGCGAATAGGATATTGAGGCGCTGCCCCGTCGATGAGGACACGCTTCGCTTTATATTTCGGACCACCGGGTCTAGTACCGGGGATCGCCCGGGTGAACCACTCGGTCGGGATGATCCGAGCGGTTAAACGTGATGGCCTCCTCCGACCACCGTAGATATTGTGGGACTTCGAGTTGTGCCGCGTTGACCTCATGGTCGATCGGCTTTTGCTTCCTCTTGGACTCATAAGCTGCGCCCCCTTGAAAATATGATTTAGCTCGCCCACGGGGTCTTGAAAAGGCTCTGAGTTTCCGGTCGGGTTGTTCTTCTTGGCTCCGATGGGCCGGCTTCGCCGATCGGCTTCTTGTTTAGTTGTGCCGCGCATTGTTCGCGAACGCTTGTAGATGAAGCAATCCTTGGCCGCATGCTTGTGATGTGGATGATGCGTGCACCGGGCGTTCATGATCGTGTCGTAGGCCGCAACTCGGGGACGACGTTGGGAGTTGGATGTTGTGGCGACCGGATCCTCGGGCCGACGCTTGCGATCTTTGTGGCCATGATTGTTGTTGCCCCTATCCTTCTTAGGATGTCGGCTGCCTCTCGATCGCTTGTCGTCCTTTTTGTCATGCCGATCCTATCGTGCCGCCTTGATCGCGTCATTGGATTTTGCGTAGGAGTTCGCTATCTCGAACATTTGTTTTACCATCTTCGGTGGCTTACGCCCAAACTTCCCGATCAGCAACTCATCGCGGACTCCCTTACGGAAGGCGGCAATTATGATGTCATCGGTGATGTTAGGGATCTTGTTGCACTTCTCGAGAAGTGCCGGATGTAGTCCTTCAACGGCTCGTTCGGTTAGGATACATTGTAGAGGTCGAAGTGGGTCCCGGGTCTTTCAAAAGTGCCACCGAAATTGGCGATGAAGTGGTCCCAGCAGCTCCTCCACGAGCTAATCGAGCCTCTTGGCAAGCTTGTGAGCCGGTTCTGGCTGAGTCGGCGGGGGCGACGAGCAAGTAATTGGCCATGGCCTTGTTGTCTCCTCTGCTGCGCGGATGGCGAGGTGTACACGGTCAGCCACGACTCGGGGTTGGTCTTTCCGTCATACTTCTCGATTCCGTGGGCTTGAAACCACTCGGCCAATCCACTCGGCGCAGGTCCCGCGTGAACGTAGGCACTCCGTCGTCGTTGTAGTCGGGCGATCTCCTTCGGTCTTCGTAGGAGTGCTTGCTCACGCTCTTGATGGCGCCGGTCAAGGACTTCTCGCAAATCACTCGGCGGGGTTCTTTGTAGGCTGCTATGGTAGTCGAGTTGTAGGCTGCGGCGGATCCGGTCGTGGACGGGTGGTCGTTCGTGTCCTTTTCGCGAGAGTCGGCCGATTGTTCTTGATGCCTCCGTGTTGTCTCGTGGCGGGGTCTCTTGACCTAGTGGCCGTCTTGGCTTGCTCGGGCCTCCTGTAGTCCTTCGGCCGTAGCGGCGGAAGTCGGCTTCCGTTGGATGTTTACGCTACGGACTCGATTGGCCTTCGTGTTGAGGTGGATGGAGAGCAATTGGCTATAGCTGCGACGATGGTCTTGATTTTGTCTAGGATTGGTGTTACCGTAGCGGGTCTTGCTTCGATAACGTGTGTCGAGGAGGGTGAGGGCGGCAACGACGTTTCTTTGAGGCGTCCGGAAGATGTTGGTGTTGTCGATCGGTGTCGAAGTATAGCCTCTCGGGCGCATCGCCCGATCCACTCTCGTGTCTCGCTTCCTCCTGTCGGCTTCTTCCTGCGCCTATTCTCCTCCTCCGCCGCCTTGCGCTCTGCTCAAGCCTCGGCTTATTCTTCTTCGCGATTTTACGGGCCATGGCCGAGTCGGTCTCAGCCGCTCGGCCATGAGAATGTAGAAGCACTTTGGCTCGTAATCCTTGTCGAAGTCGGAGTCGTTGGCCTCAGTCCGTGGAGATGCCGTAGAGGTCATCGAAATCTGAAGAGCTGAGGTACTCATCGAGCTCCGTGGATGAGCATGATCCAAACGGTTGGAGGATGACGGCGACTTCCCTTGAGCCGGATCGCTTGAGTGCGGATCGTTCCGGTCCGGAGTGTTGCTTGATGACGATGGTTCTTCGAGTGAGTTGATTTCAACTCGGAAGAAAGGAGATTGCAATAGATCTCGGCGGCGTTTGGTAACCCAAGTGGCGCCGAGAGGGTTTCTCCTCCCAAGTGGATGGATCCACACTCGAGTGTGAACGTTGTAGTAGATCTCGGCGTCGTTTGGTAACCCGAACGGCGCCGAGCGGGTTCCCCTCCCGACCGGTCCGAATCAGAGTCGAGGAAGGAGAGCTTGTCGATTCTTTCGGTGGCGAAGTCGTCGATGCTTGATGAAGATCCCATCGCGCTTGTCGGTGAGATGAAGAAGAAGTCTTGACGCGCGAGCCCCTACCGCGCGCCAACCTGTCGAAACTTGGTTTCGGCAATAGAAATTGGGGGTGTAGTCAAGATCACCAAACACGATGGGTTAGATGGAAAACAATGATTAGACGGGTTCCGGCCTCTCGTCGGGTAATACCCTACTCTGTTTCGGGGATTCGATCCGCCAAGTGTTGTATTGATCTCTTGATCTCGTGTGTCGCTTATCACATTTGTTGCTCATAAATCTCATATACCCCCAGGGACGCCCCTTACCCTCCTTATATAGTCTTGGAGGGTGGGCTTACAAGTCGGAAACCTTATCCTATTCTAAGTCGGTCTCCTCAATCTTACCAAGTTATGACTATGACTCGTTGCCTTATCTGATCGGCAACGTAACACGCAAGTCATAGCCCGTTTACATAATCATTAGGCGTAACCTATCCCTATTACTAGTTGGACAAGCTCGCCATGAGGGTATCCGATGCCATAATCTCCACAGATTGTGTATTGACTTATTATTTACAGGGTCTTGGGTCATATTTATACCCAGATACATGATGAGTCCGTAACAGACATGATTACTATCCTTATTAAAGATTGAATTATGAATATTCCTAAAACAAACCGACATTATCTATACAAAATATCCTAAATTAAAGATACAATTGCCTTTTCAGGACTTTATCCGTAGATGGCAATATCTCGAAACACTTGGAAACCGAATCCACCGATGATGTCCTTGCTTTCCTATCGGGATTGATCTCATCTATCCCAATCGGAATCGGCTATGCCTGGATATCCTAATCGACTCGGTCCCACCCAACGGCTCCTCGGCCAATTCAAGCTCAGCCGATGCGCACTCTGTTTCAGGGAACCACGCACTCCAATTCCGCTTCGATTGCAGCTTCAAACCCGGGGATTTGGCTTACCAAATTTGGTCGTTAACACCTTGGTTCGGCGGAATCAGGCACACTGCCTCTTGCACCGACATTCTCTAGTGTATGACAGGTGGGACCCTATGGCGGTTGGTAGTAGATTAGCTCAAATTAAGTCAGTTTTGACTGACATATGGGCCCTTGGATCTTTGTGTTAACGTATGATTGGTCGGAGGTGCATTTCGTCATATGGCAGGTATGTTTTCATCAAGAATTCACCTACATACTCATATTTATAAATACTAGTGGAAATGGTTAGTTATAAACCCCTACCACTAAGTTTGATATTATATTTTGTATTCTTTTATGTAGGAGTTGACGGTTAAAGTTTGCACTTAATGACCGTCCCGATAGTAGTAGGCTTGTCTTTAGCCTCCTTTTGCATCTAGAACATTGGGCTATGAGTTTGATGGTTGCTATTGAAAAACTTGTGTAAGCCTTCTTTTGTATCTAAACTATTGACTTATATGGGTGTAATGGCTAATGGTGAAAGACTTTACGATAGCTTTATTTTGCATCTAAACTATTTGGTGTAATGATTAATTCAGATCTGCTGGTTGCAATGGATGATGGTTGTTCATTGAAGTATTTATGCATATTTCATTTATGGGTGCCAATTTGATGTCTTCTTATATGTCCCCTACCAATGGATGAATCAAATTCTTATTTATGTATCCATGATGATATAAATTAGATTCTTATTTTTGTGTGTGTGATGATATTGATCAACATGTGATAAAATCAATTTGCAATATGACAAAAATTACATACAATCCATAGGCTCCTTCTCAATGTTTTATATGCATTGTCTACATGCAAATAAGTATACCAGGTGAGGCTTATTTGCCAAGGTGGTATTCTCACCATTTTCATCCAAAAGGTTATCACAACACCCATCCATCCTACCAACCAAAAAAATAGCTCACCATATCCACCTCTTCTCCTTCCAACCAAACAAAAACTTGGCTCATCCTAGCTATGCGACCAAACAAAAAATTGGATGCCCATATCCCTGATAATATGGATGGCCATATCCCGTCCATCCTTAACACCATCCAAACACACCCTTATATGTCAAAAAAAGGATTAAGAAAGTTTATTTAGTTTGCCATGTCTAACATGAATCTAGACGTGAAGAATGGATGGTTCAAGAGGTTCCAGTCAGAAGTAACCAAAAAGACTTGTTGGGGATTGGTTCTCGTCATCCGATCCCGAATCCATAGACCTAGGCCATGGGGAGTGGAACGGACATCATTTGTCAGGGATTTTTCCTAGAGGAGATGAAGTTGTTAGTTCGGCCTCCTTGAGGAAAACCTTGTCCTCCACCAGAGTATGTGAACTCGTCTTGTGAATAGGACAAAATTTCCGTTGGGAGGTACGTTGACTAGATCGAAGCTTTGCGGCATCACATTTGGCCTTCTCCTTTTGGAAAACCTTGCATTCACCAAGAGAGTGGGAGCCTGTTTTGTGGATAGGGCACCACGACTTCTAGGTCTTGTTCACTATACCATCGTAGTTTTTGCCAACAACTAAATCCATTTCTAACAATCCTCACATAAAAAATTAAGATGATGCTCAATAGTGTTGTTGGCAAATGCTTGACCCATAGTGCTCTCACACTTCACCAGGTATACCGGACAGCACTATCAACTTGATGTTCAAATCCCTTTTAATCAATGTCATATGTGTTTACTACATTTTATTTTATTAGAAAAAAATTTGATACACAACATCCATGTTGGGAGTTGTCTTTTACACGGCGAAGGCCCACTATGAGAAAAAACAAACCCACTGTATTTCACCTAATTAACACACACTATTTATTAGAGGGAAAGAACCTCCGGCATCCAGCCTCGTCCACACTATGTTTTCTCATCCTTCTTTCTGAGTTTCAACATGCAGCAGTGGCAGACATAGGAATTTCTAATAGCCTGGGCCCAGTCCAGCCACAACCCACAAGTACTTTCGGCCTGCCCCAAGTACAAGTAAATGGCCTGGCTAGCTAAGATAATGGGCCTTAAGCCTTACTACTAGATGATGAGACCGAGCAAGGGCCCAGAGTCACCGGGCCTTGGGCCCGCCAGTGACATGCAGTGATGTGAGGAGATAACAGGTAGCCATGGCATCTACTTGGATGACCTATGGCATGCTGCTAGCCTACTATCTCACCACCGTTGACGTTGACAAGAAATCCAAGGGAACATGCATGTTGTACGGGCTACGACATATTCATGCTTTATGTTGCCAGCGCTAGCATTGATGAGAGATCATGTTGAGAACGTTGCTGGGCTATGTTATCAATCTACTGATCTCGGCAATAGGGAGTAGTCGGACGAGGGGGTGCAATGATTTGAACCGTAAAAGTATTGCTTCCGACTCAAAGGAGTGTGAACGTTGGTTGGATCAAATCTGTGAGGCCAGGTTTTTTGTAGAAGCCTTTGTTGGAAAATCCGCCTCTTTGATACCATCTCATCAAAACCTTAAAGAACCAAGTCCCCTACCTGATGCATCATTGTCGAAGGGTTAGAATCGACAAAGGTATTTCAAGAGTATAGGGTATGTTGATACTAGGGTATACGAGATTGGAGTAGAGAGACGGGAGACATGGATTTTATACGGGTTTGAACCCCTTGAGAACGGGTAAAAGTTCTACTCATGTTTATATGTATAGCTCTAAAAAGTATCACACTTGATTACGGTAAGGGATCAAACTAGCTAATATAGTCCACCAACTAATCTTCGTTGAAAACTAATCCCGACTTGTTGTCGGCGACTAGCTATGGGCTTCCTCCTGGTGGGTCTTCGATGTGATTTGTGGCTATGGTTTGTAATTCGACGGCCTTCCCTCCTAGAGGGCTTTGTATTTATATGGATAGGCAACACCTTATCCAAGTAAAACTCGGAGACTCCATGTGGGATATGGGCGGATAAGCCTTTATAGTACCTAGGTCGAGTTTGACATTTTTACTTATCGAGAATGGAGTTTACATCTTTATGTGTAATATTCCCATATTTGGGTATACCTTTCCCTATAAAACTAGGTATACGATATTCCGGTGGCTACAAATCCAAGTATAGGAGGTGTATTTGATTCATGTATGTGTGTGTATAGTATATCTACCGTGAGCCCGATGAGGTCATCTCAACCATACATGCTTCCTCAAGTGTCAACCGTTCAAAATTCGTCATCAAAGATACAAATCAAGGGTCGATTACACGTAGTCGAACAAAAAAATATAACAAGAGCTGAACATGCTACTCGTGAATGAAGGGTTACGCGGAGGCTACGCTAGCCAAAAACAAAAACTTTTACCGCGTAAACCAGGAACACTTGCAAGTAAGGGCCGATAGATCGTTACGATTGGAGTAGAGTGCAGGCGGAATAGCCAATCGGGCAATCCGATCCGGACAGTGTGTGCCGATTCCCGGAGACAGCCGATTCGCCAATCGGCCGATTCGAGTCGTCCGGCCGCGTTCTCACGCCTCGCTCCGATGCGCCCGACCGTAGCCGATTCCACCACGGCCGATCGCTCCGATTGTGCCTGCGATCCGCCGATCAACGGCGCGCAACGTAGCGCGCCTCTACCGGTATCCACACGTCCGGGGACGAACGCCGTACACCCGTGTGCTAGCACGCGATGCAAGGCTAGGGTTTGGCTCGAAAGTGGGGAGGGTTTCCGTGGAGATTGATCTCGGCGACTTCGTTGCACGCGATACAATTGACGTGTGGCAGCTCTCCACCCTCCCTCCTTTATATAGAGTTGGCCGACGGGACTAGTGGCCGATTAGGACTCTATTTTGAATCGGATCTCATCCGTATCTCATAGAGTTGGCCGCCCATACGTCGTAAGCCCATAGGACTCTATCCGATCGGATCCCTATCCGATCGAGCCGTATCCGAGTCCAACTCGAATGCCTGTTCTTATCCCTTAAGCGTGCGACCACAGTAGGTTCAGGTATACTCGGTTTCGGCTATAGTCTAACTTAGCCGACCGTCGGCTCGAGTCCAACTCAGCCGACACATCACAGCGGCGCCTAGCAAAGCACATATTGACACCATAGTATACAAGAATATAATATCGGCTCGAACTGTAATGTGTACACAAATCCCTTTGCCTCACGATACCGTTAAGCTATAGGCAAGATGTGTGCCATCCCTTCAATAGCTTAACCATTCACTCGAACCGTATTGGATTATCCATGCATTGATTGACTCCTCAATCAACTTAGCATGGCCATGCATTTCCATAATCCATTACCTCGAGGGCCAGAGATATCTCTCCAAAGGAGGGCAAATTCCATCTTGATCACTCACATCCCACTCCATGTTTCATAGCAAACCTGAAAACTACCTTTATAACTACCCGTTATGGAATAGCGTTTGGTAGTCCCAAAGTAGGCTACTACACATGTTGGAATCCATGGTGATCTCGGGTCTAAGGACTTTGTACCAACACTACCCGAGACCAACTAATGGCACATTAATTCTTGTAGTGTCTCATGGTGGGTCTATCCAACAATGTGTTCTCTAACACATATGTCCATGTTTATTGATTTGGTATCTCCATACCCATGATCTATGAGACATGATCATCAATCAATAAACATGCCGATCTTAGAATCATATTTGTTCCAACAATATGACATATGATCGAGGGATCGTTTAGAAATAGATTCATACATATCGAGTCTCATAAATAAGTCACGTACTTATTGATCAATACAAGATGTCTATTTCATTGAACTTGAATAACACTTTATTCATAAATACATAAACATTGACATGATATCCAACATCTCCATGTTGCCTCTAGGGCATATCACTAACAATCTTCCACTTGCACTAGAGTCAATCATGTAAGTATCTAATACCCATTGCTCTTGTGTGCGCCTCATGCTTCGGGCGAGGAGAGGTTTTGTCGGCGGATCGGCTATGTTGAGATCCGTGTGCACTTTGCATATCTTGACATCACCTCGTCCACTATCTCGCGGATGAGATGATATCGCCGAAGTATGTGTTTGGACTTCCGATGTGACCTTGGCTCCTTGGCTTGCGCAATGGCTCCACTATTATCACAATAGAGAGACATTGGACCAGTCGCACTAGTCATCACACCAAGCTCGAAACGAATTTCTTGATCCAAACAGCCTCCTTGCAGATTCCGAAGCAGCAATGTACTCGGCCTTTGTTGTAGAATCAGCAATGGTATCCGCTTGGAACTCTTCCAGTGACTGCGCCTCCGTTCGGGCGAGAACACGAACCCAGTTGCGATCTATAATCATCCTTGTCTGTTTGGAAGCTAGCATCGGTGTAACCACTTACAACGAGCTCTTCTTTGCCTCCATAGACTAGGAACATATCCTTAGTTCTTCTCAAGTACTTAAGGATATTCTTTACGGCGATCCAGTGACCTTCACTGGATCCGATCGGTATCTGCTCGTAGCACTCAAAGCGTACGAGACATCGGGCGTGTACAAAGCATGGCATACATGATGGATCCAATTGCCGAAGCATATGGAATCATACCCATCTTATTCCGCTCATCATGTGTCCGAGGACACTCATTCTTGCTAAGATTAATGCCATGTGACATGGGCAAGAAACCTTTCTTGGAATCATGCATGTTGAACCTTTTCAACACCTTGTCAATGTATGTACTTTGGCTTAATCCAATTAGCCTCTTGGATCTATCTCTATAGATCCGAATGCCTAATATATATGTTGCCTCCCTAAGTCTTTCATGGAAAAACTATTTTTCAATGAAGACTTGACGGATTCAAGCATAGGGATATCATTTCCAATCGGTAATATGTCATCCACATATAAGATTAGAAATACAATTGCGCTCCCACTGACCTTTTTGTAAACACGGGCCTCTTCTTCATTTTTGATGAAACCAAACCCTTTGATTACTTCATCAAAACGAATATTCCAACTCCGAGATGCTTGCTTCAATCCATAAATGGATTTCGTAGCTTGCATATCTTTCCGTGTGATTCTCGGATCGACAAAACCCCGAGGTTGTATCATGTATATATCCTCGCTTAGGTTTCCATTTAGGAAAGCCGTTTTGACATCCATCTGCCATATCTCATAATCAAAATATGCAGCAATCGCTAGGATAATCCGAATAGATTTAAGCATTGCGACGGGCGAGAAGGTTTCATCATAATCAACTCCTTGAATCTGTTTAAAACCTTTCGCCACCAATCGCGCCTTATAGATGTGAACATTTCCATCCATATCGGCCTTTTTCTTAAAAACCCATTTACACTCAATGGTTTTGACACCATCAGTGGATCAACCAAGTTCCAAACTTGATTGTCGTACATGGATTCTATTTCGGATTTCATGGCTCCAAGCCACTTGTTGGAATCGGGTCCCACCATCGCTTCCTCATAGGTCTTAGGTTCATCGTTGTCCAACAACAATATATCACGTTGTTCCGCACTGTACTGTCGGGCGCACGACGTGATCTTTCGTCTCCGTGGGGCTGGTGTATCTACAACGGTGGCGCAACACTTTGTTCCTCTGTTGTGGTTACTGGTCGCCGAAACGTTTTACGGTGTTTCTTGAACTTCGTCAAGATGCACCCTGCTCCCACTAACCCTTCTTGAAAGAAACTCTTTCTCCAAGAAGACACCATGTCGGGCGACAAACACTTTGCCTTGTTCCCGATTATAAAAGTAATATCCCTTAGTTTCCTTAGGATATCCCACAAAAAAGCACTTGTCGATTTGGGTGTGAGCTTGTCGGATTGTAAACGTTTTACATAAGCCTCACATCCCCAAATTTTGAGAAAAGACAAACTAGGGGGTTGCCTGTCCATATCTCATATGGTGTCTTTTCAAGCGACTTAGATGGAACTCTATTTAGTGTGAGCGCAATTTGTTTCAAGAGCATATCCCCGAGAAGGATAACGGAAGATCACTTTGGCTCATCATCGACCGCACCATGTCCAACAAGGTGCGATTTCTCCGTTCGGACACTCCGTTCCATTGTGGAGTTCTGGCGGAGTCAACCGTGGAACAATTCCACAATCTTTCGATGATTACCAAACTCTTGGCTCAAGTATTCCCCTCCACGATCTGATCGTAGAAACTTGATTGTTTTCCCTAAATGATTACTGTACTTCATTCGGAATTCTTTGAACTTTTCAAAGGATTCGGACTTATGCCTCATTAAGTAGATATAGCCATATCTACTAAAGTCATCGGTAAAGGTAATGAAGTACCGATAACCACCTCGGCCGTTGAGCTCATTGGTCCACATACATCGGTATGTACGAGTGCCAACAAGTCACTTGTTCTCTCACCGTGCCCCCGTGAAAGGTGCCTTTGTCATCTTACCAAGTAAACAAGACTCACATGTCTCAAATGATTCAAAATCAAAAGAGTGAAGCAATCCATCCTTATGGAGCTTCTCCATGCGTTTCTTATTTATATGGCCTAAGCGACAATGCCGGATAAACGTGGGGTTTATATCATTAGAGAGTTGTCTTTTCGTATTAATGTTATAGATGGGAGACGCTTCAAGATTCAAAACGTATAATCCATTCACCAATGGAGCATTAAAATAGAACACATCTCGAGATATATTGAACAACCATTGTCCATTGATCTAAAATCATATCCTTCCGCTTGCGGTTCCTCTTCCAGTGGCCTATCTCCTTGCAATAGAAGCAAACGGCATCGATGCCGCCGACCCCTTCTTGCCCTTCTTTGCATTGGAGGCACTCGCGATCTCATCGGGAGTTAACTTCCTCTTGGTGCAAAGTTTCTTGACGGTGGTTTGCGCTTAGCCTTCGCATCATCATCACATGATGACCATTCTTCCGGATACTCTCCTCATTTGTCTTTTTAGCATCCCATGCAATTCAGCCAAGGTTCTATCCATATTGTTCATGTGATAATTTAATATGAATGGCTCGAAGCTCGGAGGGAGCGATTGGAGAATCACATCGGTAGCCAACTCTTGGCTAAGGGGAAAACCCAGTTTTTCTAGACTCTCAATGTAGCCAATCATCTTTATCACATGCGGACGACGGGATTCCCCTCAACAAGCTCGCACGCAAACAAGGACTTTGAAGTGTTGAACCTCTCGGCCCGAGCTTGGTTCTCAAACATGCCACGCAGCCCCCGAATAATAGTGTGAGCATCGCTGCTCTCATATTGCTTCTGAAGCTCAGGGGACATTGTAGCAAGCATGAGACAGCTTATATCTAGGGCATCATTAGTGTGCTTCTCATAAGCTCTCCGTGCGAGTTGCGGTGGCATTATTTGGCAAATCCTCGGGATAGGGTACTTCAAGAACGTACTCCTTACGCTCTTGCTTGAGAACAATTCTCAAGTTGCGATACCAATCCATAAAGTTTGTTCCATTTAATTTTTCCTTTTCGAGAATAGATCGCAAATTAAAGGTACTAGGTGTAGTATTAGCCGCCATTTATTCTACAACAGAAAAAGCAAAGTTTAGCACAATGTTTATGCTATGTCTATTGTTAAACAATTTAACATTAGACTCCCATTACGTATTTTCCACCTTCCCTCTAGGTTACGTATTGGGTCAAGATCCACATGTTAACTAATTTTCTAGTGAGCTTTGGCATCACTGCTAGGAGATTAATAACATCGGTAAGCAACTCCTTGCTAATCACATCTCTATGTGACTCTTGTTGTTGGTGTGGCATCATCATGCCCCGGCCCCAACCTATGCCCCAAGGCCCAAAACTGTTTTGATAGCCTTGTTAAGTAAACCAAATGCTCCTGCTGTATATGTCCGACATATACCCCCTCGTGTTATGATAGAGAATGGCACTCTGCTTTGGCGACCCACCATTGACGAGCATAACGGTGACGGGTGCAACATTTGGAAGGGCATCATTACTACTTAATTTTGTGAGGGATGCTATCCTATCAAACAAACATATCACATATGAAAACAGGTAGAATAGCATATAATGAAATAGTATGGCCCCCTTCACATGGTGATCTCCATCTCCATGTCGGCGCGAGGATCTCCATCTTCGGCACCATCTTTCAATGTGCATGATGCTTGATTTCTTCAAACTAAGCTACTACTATAGAAGCTCTAATTGAAGATTACATCGACTCGCAGTCGTGAAAGAATATTACAAGCATTGCACGTATGAAAGAATATTACATGCATCACATGCATCTCATACATACAATAGGGCCATACCATCTCAAAGCATTCTCTGCAAAAACAAGTTAGGCGTAGAAACATTTTCTACCTATTGCGGAGAGATACGGCACCGAGATGACCTATAAGAGGGATACACTATCAAGGAACGCTATCTCGAAGCCGACTCAAACCGAGTTCTATGGATATTGCTTCGACATAATCACATTACGCCGTTCCGATACACTATCAAGGAACGCAATTACCATGAACTCTCCTCAACAAATCCCGTAAAACCGATTGATCTAATCAACCCGTGCGCAAAACTTGTTCCGGATCCAATCTAAAACCCGAACTAAGCAAGATTAGCTCGATACCACCGAAGGGTTACGTGGAGGCTACGCTAGCCAAAAACAAAAACTTTTACCGCGTAAACCAGGAACACTTGCAAGTAAGGGCCGATAGATCGTTACCGATTGGAGTAGAGTGCAGCGGAATAGCCAATCGGGGCAATCCGATCCGAACAGTGTGTAGCCGATTCCGGAGACAGCCGATTCGCCAACCAGCCGATTCGAGTCGTCCGGCCGCGTTCTCACGCCTCGCTCCGATGCGCCCGACCGCACCCGATTCCACCACAGCGATCGCTCCGATTGCGGCGATCCGAAGCCGATCAACGCGCGCAACGTAGCAAGGCGCCTCTACCGGTATCCACACGTCCGGGACGAACGCCGTACACCCGTGTGCTAGCACGCGATGCAAGGCTAGGGTTTGGCTCGAAAGTGGGAGGGTTTCCGTGGAGATTGATCTCGACGACTTCGTTGCACGCGATACAATTGACGTGTGGCAGCTCTCCACCCCCTCCCTCCTTTATATAGAGTTGGCCGACCGGGACTAGTGGCCGATTAGGACTCTATTTTGAATCGGATCTCATCCGTATCTCATAGAGTTGGCCGCCCATACGTCGTAAGCCCATAGGACTCTATCCGATCGGATCCCTATCCGATCGAGCCGTATCCGAGTCCAACTCGAATGCCTGTTCTTATCCCCTTAAGCGTGCGACCTGTAGGTTCGGTATACTCGGTTTCGGCTATAGTCTAACTTAGCCGACCGTCGGCTCGAGTCCAACTCAGCCGACTGTCAACAGCGGCGCCTAGCAGCACATATTGACACCATAGTATACAAGAATATAATATCGGCTCGAACCTGTAATGTGTACACAAGTCCCTTTGCCTCACGATACCGCTTAAGCTATAGGCAAGATGTGTGACATCCCTTCAATAGTTTAACCATTCACTCGAACCGTATTGGATTATCTGTCGTTGATTGACTCCTCAATCAACTTAGCATGGCCATGCATTTCCATAATCCATTACCTCGAGGGGCCTGAGATATCTCTCCAAAGGAGGGACAAATTCCATCTTGATCACTCACATCCCACTCCATGTTTCATAGCAAACCCAAAAACTACCTTTATAACTACCCGATTACGGAATAGCGTTTGGTAGTCCCAAAGTAGGCTACTACACATGTTGGAATCCATGGTGATCTCAGGTCTAAGGACTTTGTACCAACACTACCGAGACCAACTAATGGCACATTAATTCCCGTAGTGTCTCATGGTGGGTCTATCCAACAATGTGTTCTCTAACACATATGTCCATGTTTATTGATTTGGTATCTCCATACCCATGATCTATGAGACATGATCATCAATCAATAAACATGCCGATCTTAGAATCATATTTGTTCCAACAATATGACATATGTTCAGGGGATCGTTTAGAAATAGATTCATACATATCGAGTCTCATAAATAAGTCACGTACTTATTGATCAATACAAGATGTCTATTTCATGGAACTCAATAACACTTCATTCATAAATACATAAACATTGACATGATATCCAACATCTCCATGTTGCCTCTAGGGCATATCACTAACAATCTTCCACTTGCACTAGAGTCAATCATGTAAGTATCTAATACCCATTGCTCTTGTGTGCGCCTCAAGCTTCGGGTGAGGGAGAGGTTTTGTCGGCGGATCGGCTATGTTGAGATCCGTGTGCACTTTGCATATCTTGACATCACCTTTGTCCACTATCTCGCGGATGAGATGATATCGCCGAAGTATGTGTTTGGACTTCGATGTGACCTTGGCTCCTTGGCTTGCGCAATGGCTCCACTATTATCACAATAGAGAGACATTGGACCGTCCGCACTAGTCATCACACCAAGCTCGAAACAAATTTCTTGATCCAAACACCTCCTTGCGCATTCCGAAGCAAAGCAATGTACTCGGCCTCCGTTGTAGAATCGCAACAGTATCCTCGCTTGGAACTCTTCCACCGACCGCACCTCCGTTCAGGCGAACACGAACCCAGTTGCGATCTATAATCATCCTTGTCCTGTTTGGAAGCTAGCATCGGTGTAACCACTTAAAACGAGCTCTTCTTTGCCTCCATAGACTAGGAACATATCCTTAGTTCTTCTCAAGCACTTAAGGATATTCTTTACGGCGTCCAGTGACCTTCACTGGATCTCTGCTCGCAGTATCTGCTCGTAGCACTCAAAGCGTACGAGACATCGGCGTGTACAAAGCATGGCATACATGATGGATCCAATTGCCGAAGCATATGGAACCATACCCATCTTATTCCGCTCATCATGTGTCCGAGGACACCGATTCTTGCTAAGATTAATGCCATGTGACATGGGCAAGAAACCTTTCTTGGAATCATGCATGTTGAACCTTTTCAACACCTTGTCAATGTATGTACTTTGGCTTAATCCAATTAGCCTCTTGGATCTATCTCTATAGATCCGAATGCTAATATATATGTTGCCTCCCTAAGTCTTTCATGGAAAAACTATTTTTCAATGAAGACTTGACGGATTCAAGCTTAGGGATATCATTTCCAATCAGTAATATGTCATCCACATATAAGATTAGAAATACAATTGCGCTCCCACGACCTTTTTGTAAACACAGGCCTCTTCTTCATTTTTGATGAAACCAAACCCTTTGATTACTTCATCAAAACGAATATTCCAACTCCGAGATGCTTGCTTCAATCCATAAATGGATTTCGTAGCTTGCATATCTTTCAGTGATTCGGATCGACAAAACCCCGAGGTTGTATCATGTATATATCCTTGCTTAGGTTTCCATTTAGGAAAGCCGTTTTGACATCCATCTCGCCATATCTCATAATCGAAATATGCAGCAATCGCTAGGATAATCCGAATAGATTTAAGCATTGCGACGGGCGAGAAGGTTTCATCATAATCAACTCCTTGAATCTGTTTAAAACCTTTCGCCACCAATCGCGCCTTATAGATGTGAACATTTCCATCCATATCGGCCTTTTTCTTAAAAAACCCATTTACACTCAATGGTTTTGACACCATCAGTGGATCAACCAAGTTCAAAACTTGATTGTCGTACATGGATTCTATTTCGGATTTCATGGCTCTAAGCCACTTGTTGGAATCGGGTCCCACCATCGCTTCCTCATAGGTCTTAGGTTCATCGTTGTCCAACAACAATATATCACGTTGTTCCGCACTGTGTACTGTCGGGCGCACGACGTGATCTTTCGCACTCTCCGTGGGCCGGTGTATCTACAACGGTGGCGCAACACTTTGTTCCTCCCGTTGTGGTTCTCGTGGTCGCTGAAACGTTTCTCGGTGTTTCTTGAACTTCTTCAAGATGCACCTCGCTCCCACTAACCCTTCTTGAAAGAAACTCTTTCTCCAAGAAGACACCATGTCGGGCGACAAACACTTTACCTTGTTCCCGATTATAAAAGTAATATCCCTTAGTTTCCTTAGGATATCCCACAAAAAGCACTTGTCGATTTGGGTGTGAGCTTGTCGATTGTAAACGTTTTACATAAGCCTCACATCCCCAAATTTTGAGAAAAGACAAACTAGGGGGTTGTCCTGTCCATATCTCATATGGAGTCTTTTCAAGCTCGACTTAGATGGAACTCTATTTAGTGTGAGCACAGTTTGTTTCAAGAGCATATCCCCGTAAGGATAACGGAAGATCACTTTGGCTCATCATCGACCGCACCATGTCCAACAAGGTGCGATTTCTCCGTTCGGACACTCCGTTCCATTGTGGAGTTCCCTGGCGGAGTCAACCGTGGAACAATTCCACAATCTTTCGATGATTACCAAACTCTTGGCTCAAAATATTCCCCTCCACGATCGATCGTAGAAACTTGATTGTTTTCCCTAAATGATTCTGTACTTCATTCCTGGAATTCTTTGAACTTTTCAAAGGATTCTGACTTATGCCTCATTAAGTAGATATAGCCATATCTACTAAAGTCATCGGTAAAGGTAATGAAGTACACTGATAACCACCTCGGCCGTTGAGCTCATTGGTCCACATACATCGGTATGTACGAGTGCCAACAAGTCACTTGTTCTCTCACCGTGCCCCGTGAAAGGTGCCTTTGTCATCTTACCAAGTAAACAAGACTCACATGTCTCAAATGATTCAAAATCAAAAGAGTGAAGCAATCCATCCTTATGGAGCTTCTCCATGCGTTTCTTATTTATATGGCCTAAGCGACAATGCCGGATAAACGTGGGGTTTATATCATTAGAGAGTTGCCTTTCGTATTATTGTTATAGATGGGAGACGCTTCAAGATTCAAAACGTATAATCCATTCACCAATGGAGCATGAAAATAGAACACATCTCGAGATATATTGAACAACCATTGTCCATTGATCTAAAATCATATCCTTCTCGCTTGCAGTTCCTCTTCCAAAGGTGGCCTATCTCCTTGCAATAGAAGCAAACGGCATCTCGATGCCGCCGACCCCTTCTTGCCCTTCTTTGCATTGGAGGCACTCGCGATCTCATCGAGTTAACTTCCTCTTGGTGCAAAGTTTCTTGACAGTGGTTTGCGCTTAGCCTTCGCATCATCATCACATGATGACCATTCTTCTGGATACTCTCCTCACTGCTTTTTTAGCATCCCATGCAATTCAGCCAAGGTTCTATCCATATTGTTCATGTGATAATTTAATATGAATGGCTCGAAGCTCGGAGGGAGCGATTGGAGAATCACATCGTAGCCAACTCTTGGCTAAGGGGAAAACCCAGTTTTCCAGACTCTCAATGTAGCCAATCATCTTTATCACATGCGGACCGACGGGATTCCCTCAACAAGCTTGCACGCAAACAAGGACTTTGAGGTGTTGAACCTCTGCGGCCCGAGCTTGGTTCTCAAACATGCCACGCAGCCCCGAATAATAGTGTGAGCATCGCCGCTCTCATATTGCTTCGAAGCTCATGGGACATTGTAGCAAGCATGAGACAAATTATATCTAGGGCATCATTAGTGTGCTTCTCGTAAGCTCTCCGTGCAAAAATCTCGTGCTTGGTAAGGGCATTATTTGGCAAATCCTCAGATAGGGTACTTCAAGAACGTACTCCTTACGCTCTTGCTTGAGAACAATTTAACATTAGACTCCCAAGTTCTCATAGGTTACGTATTGGGTCAAGATCCACATGTTAATTAATTTTCTAGTGAGCTTTGGCATCACGCTAGAAAATTAATAACATCGGTAAGCAACTCCTTGCTAATCACATCTCTATGTGACTCTTGTTGTTGGTGTGGCATCTCCATGCCCCGGCCCCAACCTATGCCCCAAGGCCCAAAACTGTTTTGATAGCCTTGTTAAGTAAACCAAATGCTCCGCATGTATATGTCGACATATACCCCTCGTGTTATGATAGAGAATGGCACTGCTTTGCAGACCCACCATTGACGAGCATAACGGTGACGGGTGCAACATTTGGAAGGGCATCATTACTACTTAATTTTGTGAGGGATGCTATCCTATCAAACAAACATATCACATATGAAAGCAAGAAGAATAGCATATAATGAAATAGTATGGCCCCTTCACATGGTGATCTCCATCTCCATGTCGGTGTAGGATCTCCATCTTCATCACCATCTTCAAGTGCATGATGCTTGATTTCTTCAAACTAAGCTACTACTATAGAAGCTCTAATTGAAGATTACATCGACTCGCAGGTCGTGAAAGAATAGTACAAGCATTGCACGTATGAAAGAATATTACATGCATCACATGCATCTCATACATACAATAGGGCCATACCATCTCAAAGCATTCTCGCAAAACAAGTTAGGCGTAGAAACGTTTTCTACCTATCGCGAGATACGGCACGAGACGACCTATAAGGGGGATACACTATCAAGAACGCTTATCTCGAAGCCGACTCAAACCGAGTTCTATGGAAATTGCTTCACATAATCACATTATGCCGTCCCGATACACTATCAAGGAATGGTTTGC
>JAIFGZ020000558.1:0-285563 GCA_019925245.2 Oryza australiensis | reverse complement strand
TCAAGACTACATTGAGCGCTTCGGGGACATGAGGAACCGGTGTTATAGTCTAGTGTTATCGATTCACACTTGCCGATTTAGCCTTCCATGGCCTCTTGGCGCCTATCAGGGAAAGGTTTTTGGCTCAAGATTTCGAGAGCGTGGCCCATCTGGCCCAAAAAGTGACGACGCCTGAACAACGTTTTCAAGAGTCCAAGAAGGCATTCAAAAAAGTCAGCCACATCGCCTATGTCTCAGACTCAGACTCAAGTGACAGCAACGCAGAGGTGGCAGCGCCCGAGTGGACCAGAAAAAAGAAGGCCATAACATGTCAGTGAAGGGTTACGCGAAGGCTACGCTAGCCGAAAACAAAATCTTTTAACCGCGCAAACCAGGAACACTTGCAAGTAAGGGCCGATAGATCGTTACCGATTGGAGTAGAGTGCAGCGGAATAGCCAATCGGGGCAATCCGATCCGAACAAGTGTAATTCCCGAGACAGCCGATTTGAGTCGTCCGGCCGTGTTCTCACGCCTCGCTCCGATGCGCCCGACCGCAGCCCGATTCCACCACACCGATCGCTCCGATTGCGGCCGATCCGAAGCCGATCAACGCGCGCAACATAGCAGCGCCTCTACCGGTATCCACACGTCCGGGGACAGAACGCCGTACACCCGTGTGCTAGCACGCGATGCAAGGCTAGGGTTTGGCTCGAAAGTGGGGAGGGTTTCCGTGGAGATTGATCTCGGCGACTTCTTGCACGCGATGCAATTGACATATAGTAGCTCTCCACCCCTCCTTCCTTTATATAGAGTTGGCCGACGGGACTAGTGGCCGATTAGGACTCTATTTTGAATCGGATCTCATCCGTATCTCATAGAGTTGGCCGCCCATACGTCGTAAGCCCATAGGACTCTATCCGATCGGATCCCTATCCGATCGAGCCGTATCCGAGTCCAACTCGAATGCCTGTTTTATCCCCTTAAGCGTGCGACCCCGTAGGTTCAGGTATACTCGGTTTCGGCTATAGTCTAACTTAGCCGATCGTCGGCTCGAGTCTAACTCAGCCGACCCAACGCGGCGCCTAGCGCACATATTGACACCATAGTATACAAGAATAATATCGGCTCGAACCTGTAATGTGTACACAAATCCCTTTGCCTCACGATACCGGTTAACCTATAGGCAAGATGTGTGCCATCCCTTCAATAGCTTAACCATTCACTCGAACCGTATTGGATTATCTGTCCGTTGATTGACTCCTCAATCAACTTAGCATGGCCATGCATTTCCATAATCCATTACCTCGAGGGGCCGAGATATCTCTCCAAAGGAGGGGCAAATTCCATCTTGATCACTCACATCCCACTCCATGTTTCATAGCAAACCCAAAAACTACCTTTATAACTACCCGCATTACGGAATAGCATTTGGTAGTCCCAAAGTAGGCTACTACACATGTTGGAATCCATGGTGATCTCGGGTCTAAGGACTTTGTACCAACACTAGCTGAGACCAACTAATGGCACATTAATTCCTGTAGTGTCTCATGGTGGGTCTATCCAACAATGTGTTCTCCAACACATATGTCCATGTTTATTGATTTGGTATCTCCATACCCATGATCTATGAGACATGATCATCAATCAATAAACATGCCGATCTTAGAATCATATTTGTTCCAACAATATGACATATGATCGTGGATCGTTTAGAAATAGATTCATACATATCGAGTCTCATAAATAAGTCACGTACTTATTGATCAATACAAGATGTCTATTTCATGGAACTGAATAACACTTTATTCATAAATACATAAACATTGACGTGATATCCAACATCTCCATGTTGCCTCTAGGGCATATCACTAACAATCTCCCACTTGCACTAGAGTCAATCATGTAAGTATCTAATACCCATTGCTCTTGTGTGCGCCTCATGCTTCGGCCGAGGGAGAGGTTTTGTCGGCGGATCGGCTATGTTGAGATCCGTGTGCACTTTGCATATCTTGACATCACCTCTGTCCACAATCTCGCGGATGAGATGATATCGCCGAAGCATGTGTTTGGACTTCGATGTGACCTCGGCTCCTTGGCTTGCGCAATGGCTCCACTATTATCACAATAGAGAGACATTGGACCGCCGCACCGGTCATCACACCAAGCTCAAGAACGAATTTCTTGATCCAAACAGCCTCCTTTGCGCTTCCGAAGCAGCAATGTACTCGGCCTCCGTTGTAGAATCAGCAACGATCCCGCTTGGAACTCTTCCAGTGATCGCGCCTCCGTTCAGTGCAGAACACGAACCCATATTGCGATCTATAATCATCCTTGTCTCTGTTTGGAAGCTAGCATCGGTGTAACCACTTACAACGAGCTCTTCTTCACCTCCATAGACTAGGAACATATCCTTAGTTCTTCTCAAGTACTTAAGGATATTCTTTACGGCATCCAGTGTCCTTCACTGGATCTCGACTGTATCGCTCGTAGCACTCAAAGCGTACGAGACATCCGGGCGTGTACAAAGCATGGCATACATGATGGATCCAATTGCCGAAGCATATGGAACCATACCCATCTTATTCCGCTCATCGTGTGTCCGAGGACACCGATTCTTGCTAAGATTAATGCCATGTGACATGGGCAAGAAACATTTCTTGGAATCATGCATGTTGAACCTTTTCAACACCTTGTCAATGTATGTACTTTGGCTTAATCCAATTAGCCTCTTGGATCTATCTCTATAGATCCGAATGCCTAATATGTATGTTGCCTCCCTAAGTCTTTCATGGAAAAACTATTTTTCAATGAAGACTTGACGGATTCTAGCATAGGTATATCATTTCCAATCAACAATATGTCATCCACATATAAGATTAGAAATACAATTGCGCTCCCACTGACCTTTTTGTAAACACAGCCTCTTCTTCATTTTTGATGAAACCAAACCCTTTGATTACTTCATCAAAACGAATATTCCAACTCCGAGATGCTTGCTTCAATCCATAAATGGATTTCGTAGCTTGCATATCTTTCCAGCGATTCGGATCGACAAAACCCCGAGGTTGTATCATGTATACATCCTCGCTTAGGTTTCCATTTAGGAAAGCCGTTTTGACATCCATCCGCCATATCTCATAATCGAAATATGCAGCAATCGCTAGGATAATCCGAATAGATTTAAGCATTGCGACGGGCGAGAAGGTTTCATCATAATCAACTCCTTGAATCTGTTTAAAACCTTTCGCCACCAATCACGCCTTATAGATGTGAACATTTCCATCCATATCGGCCTTTTTCTTAAAAACCCATTTACACTCAATGGTTTTGACACCATCAGGTGGATCAACCAAGTTCCAAACTTGATTGTCGTACATGGATTCTATTTCGGATTTCATGGCTCCAAGCCACTTGTTGGAATCGGGTCCCACCATTGCTTCCTCATAGGTCTTAGGTTCATCGTTGTCCAACAACAATATATCACATTGTTCCGCACTGTGTACTGCAGTGCACGACGTGATCTTTCGACCTCCGTGGGGCTGGTGTATCTACAACTGGTGGCGCAACACTTTGCTCCTCCTGTTGTGGTTCTGTGGTCACTGAAACATTTTCTGGTGTTTCTTGAACTTCTTCAAGATGCACCCTGCTCCCACTAACCCTTCTTGAAAGAAACTCTTTCTCCAAGAAGACACCGTGTCGGGCGACAAACACTTTGCCTTGTTCCCGATTATAAAAGTAATATCCCTTAGTTTCCTTAGGATATCCCACAAAGAAGCACTTGTCAGATTTGGGTGTGAGCTTGTCAGACTGTAAACGTTTTACATAAGCTTCGCATCCCCAAATTTTGAGAAAAGACAAACTAGGGGGTTGCCCTGTCCATATCTCATATGGTGTCTTTTCAACTAACTTAGATGGAACTCTATTTAGTGTGAGCGCAATGTTTCAAGAGCATATCCCTTAAGGATAACGGAAGATCACTTGGGCTCATCATCGACCGCACCATGTCCAACAAGGTGCGATTTCTCCGTCGGACACTCCGTTCCATTGCGAAGTTCCCGGCGGAGTCAACGTGGAACAATTCCACAATCTTTCGATGATTACCAAACTCTTGGCTCAAGTATTCCCCTCCACGATCCGATCGTAGAAACTTGATTGTTTTCCCTAAAAGATTCTACTTCATTCGGAATTCTTTGAACTTTTCAAAGGATTCGGACTTATGCCTCATTAAGTAGATATAACCGTATCTACTAAAGTCATCGTAAAGGTAATGAAGTATTGATAACCACCTCGGCCGTTGAGCTCATTGGTCCACATACATCGGTATGTACGAGTGCCAATAAGTCACTTGCTCTCTCACTATGTCCCGTGAAAGGTGCCTTTGTCATCTTACCAAGTAAACAAGACTCACATGTCTCAAATGATTCAAAATCAAAAGAGTGAAGCAATCCATCCTTATGGAGCTTCTCCATGCTTATTTATATGGCCTAAGCGACAATGCCGATAAACGTGGGGTTTATATCATTAGAGAGTTGCCTTTCTGTATTAATGTTATAGATGGGAGACGCTTCAAGATTCAAAACGTATAATCCATTCACCAATGGAGCATGAAAATAGAACATATCTCTCGAGATATATTGAACAACCATTGTCCATTGATCTAAAATCATATCCTTCCGCTTGTAGTTCCTCTTCCAAGTGGCTCTGTCTCCTTGCAATAGAAGCAAACGGCATCTGATGCCGCCGACCCCTTCTTGCCCTTCTTTGCATTAGAGGCACTCGCGATCTCATCGGGAGTTAACTTCCTCTTGGTGCAAAGTTTCTTGACAGTGGTTTGCGTTTAGCCTTCGCATCATCATCACATGATGACCATTCTTCTCGGATACTCTCCTCACTGTCTTTAGCATCCCATGCAATTCAGCCAAGGTTCTATCCATATTGTTTATGTGATAATTTAATATGAATGGCTCAAAGCTCGGAGGGAGCGACCGGAGAATCACATCGCAGCCAACTCTTGGCTAAGGGAAAACCCGCTTTTCCGGACTCTCAATGTAGCCAATCATCTTTATCACATGCGGACGACGGGATTCCCCTCAACAAGCTCGCACGCAAACAAGGACTTTGAGGTGTTGAACCTCTCGGCCCGAGCTTGGTTCTCAAACATGCCACGCAGTCCCCGAATAATAGTGTGAGCATCGCTGCTCTCATATTGCTTCAAGCTCGGGGACATCGTAGCAAGCATGAGACAGCTTATATCTAGGGCATCATTAGTGTGCTTCTCATAAGCCCTCCGTGCGAGGGCGTTATTAGGCAAATCATCCTGGATAAGGTACTTCAAGAACGTACTCCTTACGCTCTTGCTTGAGAACAATTCTCAAGTTGCGATACCAATCCATAAAGTTTGTTCCATTTAATTTTTCCTTTTCGAGAATAGATCGCAAATTAAAAGTACTTGGGTGTAGTATTAGCCGCCATTTATTCTACAACGAAAAAGCAAAGTTTAGCACAATGTTTATGCTATGTCTTTTGTTAAACAATTTAACATAAGACTCCCATTACGTATTTTCCACCTTCCCTCTAGGTTACGTATTGGGTCAAGATCCACATGTTAATTAATTTTCTAGTGAGCTTTGGCATCACCGCTAGAAGATTAATAACATCGGTAAGCAACTCCTTGCTAATCACATCTCTATGTGACTCTTGTTGTTGGTGTGGCATCTCCATGCCCCAGCCCCAACCTATGCCCCAAGGCCCAAAACTGTTTTGATAGCCTTGTTAAGTAAACCAAATGTTCCCGCATGTATATGTCGACATATACCCCCTCGTGTTATGATAGAGAATGACACTCGCTTGCGAGACCCACCATTGACGAGCATAACGGTGACGGGTGCAACATTTGGAAGGGCATCATTACTACTTAATTTTGCGAGGGATGCTATCCTATCAAACAAACATATCACATATGAAAGCAAGAAGAATAGCATATAGTGAAATAGTATGGCCCCCTTCACATGGTGATCTCCATCTCCATGCCAGTGTAGAGGATCTCCATCTTCATCACCGTTCTTTCGAGTGCCGAATGCTTGATTTCTTCAAACTAAGCTACTACTATAGAAGCTCTAATTGAAGATTACATCGACTCGCAGTCGTGAAAGAATATTACAAGCATTGCACGTATGAAAGAATATTACAGGATTGCACATATGAAAGAATATTACATGCATCACATGCATCTCATACATCTCATACGACAATAGGGCCATACCATCTCAAAGCATTCTCTCGCAAAAACAAGTTAGGCGTAGAAACGTTTTCTACTTATCGCGAGCTACGGCATCGAGACGACCTATAAGGGGGTACGCACACGGCGGTCCGCGGGCTTCGGGCGGCGCCCCCTCGCGGGCTTCGGGCAGCGCCGGAACACCACACGAAATTCATAGATCCAATCTATGAAATCGCTTACGGAAACCATGTCGGCATAATCATATTATGCCGTCCCGATACACTATCAAGGGAGATGGTTTGCGCAGCGCGAGGCAGCTAACAAGATCGGACTACGAGATAGCTTCGGCATAATCACATTATACCGTTCCGATACACTATCAAGGAACGCTATCTCGAACCCAACTCAAACCGAGTTATATGGAAATTGCTTCGACGTAATCACATTACGCCGTTCCGATACACTATCAAGGAACGCAATTACCATTAACTCTCCTCAACAGATCCCGTAAAACCGATTGATCTAATCAACCCGTGCGGAAAACTTGTTCCGATCCAATCTAAAACCCGAACTAAGCAAGATTAGCTCGATACCACGAAGGGTTACGCGGAGGCTACGCTAGCCGAAAACAAAATCTTTTAACCGCGCAAACCAGGAACACTTGCAAGTAAGGGCCGATAGATCGTTACCGATTGGAGTAGAGTGCATGGAATAGCCAATCGGGGCAATCCGATCCGGAACAAGGTAGCCAATTCCGGAGACAGCCGATTCGAGTCGTCCGGCCGCGTTCTCACGCCTCGCTCCGATGCGCCCGACCGCAGCCGATTCCACCACAGCCCGATCGCTCCGATTGCGGCCCGATCCGAAGCCGATCAACGCCGCGCAACATAGCAGCGCCTCTACCGGTATCCACACGTCCGGGGACGAAACGCCGTACACCCGTGTGCTAGCACGCGATGCAAGGCTAGGGTTTGGCTCGAAAGTGGGGAGGGTTTCCGTGGAGATTGATCTCGGCGACTTCTGTTGCACGCGATGCAATTGACATATAGTAGCTCTCCACCCCTCCCTCCTTTATATAGAGTTGGCCGACTGGGACTAGTGGCCGATTAGGACTCTATTTTTAATCGGATCTCATCCGTATCTCATAGAGTTGGCCGCCCATACGTCGTAAGCCCATAGGACTCTATCCGATCGGATCCCTATCCGATCGAGCCGTATCCGAGTCCAACTCGAATGCCTGTTCTTATCCCCTTAAGCGTGCGACCCTGTAGGTTCAGGTATACTCGGTTTCGGCTATAGTCTAACTTAGCCGATCGTCGGCTCGAGTCTAACTCAGCCGACCTGTCAACAGTGGCGCCTAGCAGCACATATTGACACCATAGTATACAAGAATAATATCGGCTCTGAACCTGTAATGTGTACACAAATCCCTTTGCCTCACGATACCGTTAAGCTATAGGCAAGATGTGTGCCATCCCTTCAATAGCTTAACCATTCACTCGAACCGTATTGGATTATCCGTCTTGATTGACTCCTCAATCAACTTAGCATGGCCATGCATTTCCATAATCCATTACCTCGAGGGGCCAGAGATATCTCTCCAAAGGAGGGGCAAATTCCATCTTGATCACTCACATCCCACTCCATGTTTCATAGCAAACCCGAAAACTACCTTTATAACTTCCCAGTTACGGAATAGCGTTTGGTAGTCCCAAAGTAGGCTACTACACATGTTGGAATCCATGGTGATCTCAGGTCTAAGGACTTTGTACCAACACTACCGAGACCAACTAATGGCACATTAATTCCCGTAGTGTCTCATGGTGGGTCTATCCAACAATGTGTTCTCCAACACATATGTCCATGTTTATTGATTTGGTATCTCCATACCCATGATCTATGAGACATGATCATCAATCAATAAACATGCCGATCTTAGAATCATATTTGTTCCAACAATATGACATATGATCGAGGATCGTTTAGAAATAGATTCATACATATCGAGTCTCATAAATAAGTCACGTACTTATTGATCAATACAAGATGTCTATTTCATGGAACTGAATAACACTTTATTCATAAATACATAAACATTGACGTGATATCCAACATCTCCATGTTGCCTCTAGGGCATATCACTAACAGTCAGTGGCTAAAGAAATCGGCTAAAGAAGAAAAATATGATTTTGACATCACTAAAGCCGATAGGATTTTTGATCTGCTGCTTCGGGAGAAGCAAATACAGCTTCCGGCCATTCACGTCATCCCATCGGCCAAAGAGCTGAAGAAAAAAAAGTATTGCAAGTGGCACAACACCACCTCCCACAGCACCAATGATTGCAAGGTGTTTGGACAACAAATCTAGTCGGCCATAGAGGCGGGAAAGATAAAGTTTGACGATTCGGCAAAGCCGATGAAGGTCGATGGCAACCCCTTTCTCGTCAACACGGTCTATGCTAGTCCTAGGCAAGCTGATCGGTAGCCCAGAATGACGGACAACTTAGTTGAGTCCTGGCAGGGATGTGGAGAAGAAAGGATTGGCACGGACTACCAGGAGCACCTCGAGGAGCCGACAAAACTTAATTCATTTCCCATTAATATGGTTTGTGCCAATCGCCGATCGATCGATCCTCATCCACGAAAGACGGACAGTCTGGTTAGGTTCATGAAGTGACATGAAGAAAAGGGGACCAGCAGGGCCTACAAAGTACATCCGATGAGGTACAATCAGCAAGAGGGGGCTCATCGGCAGCGGCTTGATGGCTTCGATCCTCATTGGAGTTGTGACTTTTTCAAGTTTTGCTGGGAACAGGGGATGACATTGCCTTCAATCCAAGACTGCCTGGCATGCAGTGGACACGAGGGCCAACCGACCGAGAGCTCCAGCCGATTTATACCTAGGGCGGTTCAGCTCAATTAGAAGAAGGGGTCTGTTCATCAACGGCTGGGCCCCATCCATCAAGATTTCTTTCAAGAAGACTTAGTAGACGACGAAGAACAGATTGCCAACCCTCAATGGTGCCCTTCCAACGTTTTCACAAAAACACAAAAGCGGAAGGTGCAATAGCTAAAGAGCATGGGTCGGCTGAAAGAAGTCCTGGCCGAGATCAACTATCGGCTGAAGAAGAAAAAGGAACAAAACCGCTCAAGGAGACAATGGCGCATAAAGAAGGATGCTACCCTAGCCGATCAGAGTCTAGCTAACCAGACCAAGAGGGTGGCTAAAGGAAAAGGAATAGCTGCTGCATCAGTCAACATGGTGTTCATATTACAAGCCGAGTTTGAGGCTACCCAAACCAATGCAGATACCGTTGAAGACGCCTTGGCCAAGCTAGTACTGTCCCCAGAACCGGAATATTCAAAAAACCCGAGGGGACTGAAAATCGGCACCTGAAGCCCCTATACATTAAAGGATTTGTGAATGGGAAGCCGATGTCGAAGATGTCGGTCGATGGGGGAGCACCCGTTAACCTCATGCCTTATGCTACTTTCAGGAAGCTGGGCAAAGGGGCCGATGACTTGATCAAGACAAACATGGTGCTCAAGGATTTCGGCGAAACCCATCAGAGGCCAAGGAGGTCCTCAATGTCGAGCTAACCGTCGGCAGCAAAACTGTGGCCACAACATTCTTTGTCATCGATAGGAAGGGATCTTATAGTCTCTGCCGTTAGAATGGACTGGATCCATGCCAATTGCTGCATCCCTTCTACAATGCATCAAAGCTTAATCCAGTGGCAAGGCGACAAGATAGAAATTGTGCCAGCCGACAGGTCAGTTAACGTAGCAAACGCTGACTTAACAATACAGGAAGTCGACGGCATTGATTGCCTGTCTGGCAAAGTTTGGCAGGCCAATTTCCTAAAGGTGTCCGATTCTTATATACAGCCAATTGGAGACGAAGAGCCTCAATTATTACTTTGAGGGCGTCATGGAGGGCTCAAGCGTCTACACCAAGGACACCGTGGACGACATCGATGGCAAACTTGGGCAAGGTTTTATGTCGGCCGACGAACTCAAGGAAGTTGACATAGGTCCAGGAGATAGGCCTAGGCCGACATATATTAGCAAAAATTTGTCTTCTCATTTTAGGACCAAGCTTATTGATTTATTAAAGGAATATAAAAATTGCTTTGCTTGGGAGTATCTTGAGATGCCTGGTCTTAGCCGATCGATTGTTGAACATCGGCTCACTATTAAGCCTAGATATCGGCAATACAAACAGCCTCCCAGGAGGTTTAAAGCCGATATGTATGATGTGATTAAGGCCAAAATCACTCGGCTATATGATGCTGGTTTTATTCGGCCCTACCGATACGCAGAGTGGGTTTCTAATATAGTCCCAGTAATCAAGAAAAATGGCAAGCTTAGTGTGTGCATTGATTTCAGAGATTTAAATAAGGCTACCCCTAAGGACGAGTACACCATGCCTATAGCCGACTTGCTGGTAGATGCAGCCTCTCGCCACAAAATTATAAGTTTTATGGATGACAATGCTAGATACAATCAGATCTTTATGGCCGAGGAGGATATCCATAAGATGGCTTTCAGGTGCCTAGGGGCAATCGGCTTATACGAGTGGGTTGTCAAGACTTTTGGACTGAAAATGCTGGAGCTACATATCAAAGGGCCATGAACTACATTTTTCATGACCTAATTGGCTTCTTGGTGGAAATTTACATTGATGACGTCGTTGTCAAATCCAAGAAAGTGGAAGATCACATGGACGATTTAAGGAGGGTCTTGGAGAGAACCAGAAAATACGGTCTGAAGATGAATCCCAGAAAGTGCGCATTTGCCGTATCGGTTGGCCAATTCCTGGGTTTCCTTGTTCACGAGAGGGGGATTGAGGTGACACAAAGGAGCATCAACGTGATCATAACTATTCGACCTCCTCAGGATAAGAAACAGTTGCAGCCTTTGATCCGCAAAATTAACTTCATCAGGCGCTTCATAGCCAATTTATCTGAGAAGATGGAGCCGTTCACACCCTTACTACGGCTGAAAGCCGATCAAGCGTTTTACTTGAGGGGCAGAGCAGGAAAAGGATTTGGACAACATCAAGGGCTATCTGAGCTCTCCTCTAGTATTGGTTCCTCCGTAAAAGGGAGTGCCGTTCAAGCTATATCTATCGGTCGATGAGAAGTCTATCGGCTCAGTTTTGATTCAAGAGGTCGAAGGAAAGGAGAAAACAATTTTCTATCTCAGCAGAAGACTTCTGGATGCAGAAACAAGGTACTCTCCAGTGGAGAAGTTGTGCTTATGCCTATATTTTTCATGTACGAAGTTGAGGCATTATTTGTTATGCAACGAGTGCATCATAGTTTGTAAAGCCGACGTAGTATAATATATGCTATCGGCTCCAGTTCTGATAGGACGAGTTGGAAAGTGGATATTAGCCTTAACAGAGTTTGACTTGAGGTATCAGGCGCCCAAGGTAGTAAAGGGGCAAGCAATAGCCAATTTTATTGTGAAACATAGAGATGACTCAATCGGCTTAGTCGATATCATGCCTTGGATGTTAACTTTTGATGGATTGGTTTGCACGAAGGATGTGGCATCGGCTTGGTGATAATCTCTCCTAGGGGCGCAAGCTTTGAGTTCGCGTTTACCATCATGCCCCATGCCACAAACAATCAAGCAGAATATGAAGCCGTTCTCAAAGGATTACAACTGCTCAATGAAGTCGAACCCGATGCAATCCAAATAATGGGTGATTCACTGTTGGTCATCAGCCAGCTATCAGGAGAATACGAATGCAAGAACAACGTGCTGATGGTCTATTATCAAAAATGTTGAGAGTTGATGGATAGTTTTCGGCTAGCAACCTTATAGCACATCCCTAGAGAGCAGAATTTAGAAGCAAATAATTTGGCTTAAAGGGCATCGGGCTACAAGCCGATGACAAAAGAAATTGAAGTAGAGATTGCAACCATCTCAGCTGACGACTGGAGGTATGACGTCTACAACTATCTACAGAATCCTTCCCAGTCAGCTTCAAGGAAATTATGCTACAAGGCTTTGCGATATGTCTTGCTCGATGATGATCTATACTATCGGACGATTGATGGCGTACTACTCAAGTGCCTAAGTACTGATCAAGCTAAAGTGGCCATAGGAGAGGTGCATGAAGGGATTTGTGGTACTCATCAATCGGCTCACAAGATGAAGTGGTTACTTCGGAGAGCCGGGTATTTTTGGCCGACTATGCTCGTAGATTGCTTCAGGTATTATAAGGGTTGTCAGGATTGTCAAAAGTTTGGAGCTATCTAGAGGGCACCAGCATCGGCTATGAATCCTATAATCAAGCCTTGGCCGTTCAGAGGTTGGGGAATAGACATGATCGGCCAGATAAATCCACCCTCGAGCAAGGGACACAAGTTTATATTGGTGGCAAACGATTATTTTACCAAGTGGGTGGAAGCAATTTCCTTAAAGAAGGTTGACTCTGGGGATGCGATCAAGTTTGTCAAGGAGCATATCATTTATAGGTTTGGTGTCCCTCAAACTATTACTACGAATGAGGGGTCTATCTTTGTCTTCGACGAGTTTGTTCAATTTGCCGACAGCATGGGGATCAGGTTGTTAAATTCTTCACCTTATTATGCTCAGGGTAATGGGCAGGCTGAAGGTTCAAACAAAAGTTTAATCAAGCTGATAAAGAGGAGGATCGGTGAATACCCAAAGCAGTGGCATAGTCGATTGGCCGAATCACTATGGGCTTCTCGGATGGCCTGTCATGGATCAATCCAGGTGCCTTCTTACAAGTTAGTCTACGGGCACGAAGCAGTTTTGCCATGGGAAAGCATCATCGGCTCAAGAAGGGTTCAGTTACAGGACCAGTTAACAGCCGATGACTGTTATAATCTGATGGTCGACGAATCTGAAGACCTAGTGTTATCAAGGATGCGTGCCTTGGAGAAGGTGACTAGAGATAAAGAACGAGTGGCTCGTCATTGCAACAAGAAGATTGTGCTTATGTCTTTTGAAAAAGGCAAGCTAGTCTGGAAGCTGATACTGCCAATTGGTATAGGAGATAACAAATTCGGCAAATGGTCACCTAATTGGGAAGGACCTTTCAAGATTCACAGATGCGTCTCTAAGGGAGCCTACATGCTAGAAGGATTGGACGGAGAAGTATTTGGAAGGGCTCTTAATGGCAAATATTTGAAGAAATACTATCCCAGCATTTGGATCAATTCTTGATTCACCTAAGTCCTTGTCGATCCACGTTAGCCGATGTGTTTTGAGACTATGCACATCGCCTCTAGGACATTTGCACTCTAAGTTTTTCCCCTCTGATTTTTCAAATCGGCTGAGTTTAGCCAACAGGTGTTGGATGGTTTTATCTTATAATTTTATCAATGCTGAAGGTAACATTTAGAAAATTAGGGGGGCATATATCATACAAAGTCAGAAATCAGAATCAGAGGACTTCAAAATTTTTTGGGCTTTAAAAATTGTTAAGGCATTCAAGATGCGAAGACTGAGTGAATCGGCAAAGGGCATATGATAGATATTTAAAGTGCAACAAGCCGATTACAAAAGTTATATGTACAAGCTGAGACGAAAAGTTTTAGGGACTAGCCTTATTACATTTCGAGGAAGCCTTGGATAGCCGACATCACCTTTTGCTTGATGGCTTTGATCTGATCGATTGTGGTGATATCTTCTGCCTCGGTGCCCGGGATCACCTTAGCCGATTTGTTTAAATCTCCCAAGAACTTGATGGTGGAAGTCACTTTAGCTCTTTGCTCTTCGGTGGCTTTGGGGAGATCGGCTAATACTTGTTTCTTCTCGGCGATCTTAGCCTTGCACTGCTCCAGTTTTGCCTCCAGATCGGCTTGCTCTTTTTCCAACTGGTCAATTTCCGTCTGAGTAGCCGATGGACTAGCCGCCAGCTCATCCAACTTGGCCTTTTCAGTTATGAGGTTCTGTAGAGTGGCATTGATCGTAGCCGTCAAGTCGACTTGGGCTTGTCTGTCGATCATTCTTTGTATGGCCCGTTCCAACTTGAATCAATGTAGATCAATGTATGCAACCTGGGAAAGTGTTTTGGCCAATTCTTCAGGAATCTAATTTTGGATGTCGTTGAAGCGTGCTCGGATCGGCCCACACTCTATGACCAATTGGTCCACATTAATATCTAGCCGATGATGGATGTCTTGAAGCTTTTCTTTGAGATCGTCGGCTATTGGGGCCTGATCCTGGCTTGTTATTTCATCCTCTTCGCCGATGAATTCTTTGATATCAAATGGGATCATATCGGCTAGAGTCTGCAGAGGAGATTGGGGTGATTAAGATGTAACATGGATAGCTGATATAAATTCTTGAGAAAGAAAAGCATGCTTACTCGGACGGCAGGAGATGGTGTGGGTTCTTCTTCAACGTGGTGGCTGCCCGTAGCCGATGGAGTTCTCTCGCTTGATGCATGGGGGGTAGCCGATGGAGACCGAGGAGGCTGCAAAAAAGGAACAAGTATCAGTGCAGATCGGCCAGGTAAAAACAAACAAGGAAAAGACAGAATTAAAGATTACCAAAGAAGCTAGACGAGGAGGCGGGTTGGCTAGTCTTTTGAACTACAAGAAAGGATTTGGTCAGGGATCGAGTTGAAGAAGCGAGGGTACATACCAGTCGCTTTGGGGTAAGGTGTCTTCTGAACCTGTTCATCGGCTAGCGGTGTGGTTGTACTTTGATTTGGGTTGCTTGATGTTGCTGCCTCTTCAACAGCTTGGGAGATCTCTTCGTCCATGACTTCTTTGATAAGTGCTTTCTCTATGCTAGGGTCAAGAGAGGGCAGGCTATTGGCTAGTGCAGTAGGTTTGGCTTCTTTTGTTTCCTTGTAGGTGCAGCCGATGGACCTGCAGCCGATGGAGAAGCTCTCTTCTTCCTCGTCGCGGCCTCGCAAGTTTGGCCATAAAGCAATATCTTTACCTTCGGCGCAATGAAGCCGATAAGAGATGGAGCGTAGCCGCCACCATTCGCGATGAGGCCTGGCGGATACTCGATGGTGATGCCCGAATTACTCACCGTGGGGGGATCTGAGACTGTTGTCTGCAAAGGTAAAAAGTGTTAAAGTGTTAGAAGATGACGACAACCGATTCCTAAAAGGAAAATGTTTAAGGGTAAAAATACTTACAAAAAGGATTTCGTCTGGCGGAAGAGTGGTGAGGTACATTGAGGCGCATTGATGGAAGATGTGTTGCTTGATCTCCACCCACCACTTATCATAAGCCGCACTTCTTTTGTGGGCTAGCTCCAAGATCTCGATGCTGCCGAGGGGTGGACTCTCTATCTCCATTAGTTTGTTCATCATGATCCTTGAGTCAATCACCCCTCGGGTTTTCATTTTGTCGGCATAATAACAGCTGATCAGCAGCTGACTGAGACCAACTTGCCTTCCAGCCGATGCAGGGTAATAAAATTCGTAAGACTTCAACACATTTCGGCCTTGATGTATCCCAGTCAACAGTATGCAAGGACTGAGTGCCGTGGTGAAGATTTCTCTGCATTTGGGGTATTTATCTGAGTTTATTTTGTCCAAGTTCAGTTCAATCGGCAACTCAAACTCTACTAGGTCTTCATAGAAAAACCAAGTCCGAGTGTTCTTTGCCTGGCCATCATAGAAGGAAATGAACCATTCAGCCAGCAGCTCCCTTGATTGCTTCGATCCGGTGTGAGTAGCTGCGGCTTCCCCAAAGGACAAACATCTCCTAGTGGTCACTTCGTTCCCCTCATCATCCTCAGTCGGCTCTAAGAGAGGAAGGCGTGCATCGGCTAGTTTTGGCCATCCAGAGACTTTCTGAGTTAGCAGTACAAGCCATAGCTGTAGAAACCACGAGGGGCCTCCAGTGCCGATTGATGCATCAACTGCTATCTTGGTCGCTGCCTGGCTCAATGTTTGATAGACGTAGCCTAGAAGAATTTGCCCAAGGGAAGTTTCGTCTTATTGACCAGGGCTTCGGCTACTACTTGCCAATTTGCGGTCGGGCCACAACTGGAGCCGCAGACGATAAACTTCTCTAACCACATCATGAGGAATGCTGCATGCTCTCTGGCGCTGATGGGCCCGGTCCCCATATTCATGGTAACATATCCATTCCACCCTCCAATTGCCTTAGTCTTAAAAGAAAATTGGCCGTTGTTGTCTAGCTGATTAGGATTAGTTGATGACATAATGTCAATTCCTGTTATCATGAAGACATCGTCTAAGATTGGTCATTGGGCCTTGCTGGAAGAGGAAGGCATTAATGGTATTGTTCCAGAAATAGCTGGCAGCCGACACTAATGGTTCGTCTTTGGGCATGTCGGCTACTGAAAGGGCCAAGCACTGCGCTATGCCAATTTCTTCCCAGTGGCTATGTTTGCTAGGCTGCATCCTTTTGTGCCATGTGGCCAGGATTTGAAAGTGTCATTCCAGTGGCCTAAATTAGGGTTCCTCATCCTATAGGGCACCCTATCGGTTTCGTCTATGATGAACTCAACGGGGTCCTTATTGCCGGTAGGCCGTAGGAAGTATCTTTTGTCATTGATTAAGTTGGGAATCACTTTTTGTGTGCAAGGTGCTACAATGGAAAAAGGGGGCAGAATCATGATTCAAAAAACCTAGAATTCAGATCTGCGACTAAGGGCGGAAAAAGAGAGGATTTGGTCGATGGGGCGTACCTCGGGGAACTCGGCAGGAGCAGAGCTGGAGGGAGCAGCGGAGGCTTCCATGTCTGCGATCTTGGTTGCCGGAGGCGGAGGATTGTTGCAGCAGAGCCAAGAGCATCGCTGAAGAGCTCGAGAACGTTTGCTGATTTTGTGGATCGAGAAGATGACGGCGTGAGTTTGTTCGGCGCGACCGAGGTGTCATTTGAAGAGTTTTCGCAACGGCTGAAACAGACTCGACTTAGGGTTTCTCCGAGGATAGGATTGCACAAATCCGCAACATTACCAACATTGCAGACTTGGGGGCATGTGTTAATGACCAAATTTGGTATGAAAATCCCCGAGTTTGAAGCGGAGGTTGAAGCGGAATCAGAGGAAACACGCGATCCTTGGAAACAGAGGCTGCATTGGCTAAGTCCGAATCGGCTACGGAGCCAGTCGGCCGAGTCCGAGTCGGACCGGGATAGCCGATTGCCGATTCTGATCGGTAGCAGAAGGTGGAACCAATCCTGGAAGGAAGGCTTAGAGATAATTATTGGATTTGGTTCCAGAGTGCTTCAAAGACGTTGCCATCTACGGATAAAGTCCTATAATGGAAATTGTATCTTTAAGTTAGGATATTTTATATAGTTTCCTATATAGATAATGTTGGTTTGTTTAGAAATATTTGTAATCTAATCTGTGATAGAAATCGTGTCTGTTGCGCGATCATTGTATATCCGGGTATAAATATAACCCGAGACCATGTAAACAAACACACATCAACTCAATACAACTTCGGCGCATCGCCACCCTTTTCGTTTTTACTTTCTCGACAAGTTCTTGCCTCGTTCTCGGGCTGCATCGTGTTTCGATCTCCAGACAAGGTAATCTCTTGTTACAAGCGGTTTGTGTTATCGGGGTTAGTGCTTCCATCATCATGACACTCTGATCTTGATGTTACAAATTGCTTAGTTTATCATATGCGACGTATAATTCAAATCAATGTCTAGATCTATCTCTCAATCGACTAATGTCTTTCTGAAGATAGCAGCCGATAGACCTAGGTCCAGGGGTTGATTTAGGTTATATGGCGTATCCACCATCTCGAGTAGTTCTCATTAGTCTAAATAGACCACATGCTTCTTTTTGTACTCAATGCTGCATCATTCTGATCTATTAAGTCGCTCTTAGAATCATATAGATCTATTCGGCTCAATGATTATTATTAGAGATAGCACCGGGGTTTCAACCGCTCTTACCTGTTTTAGCCATCTTTTATGTACTATTACTGATAGATGTGTTAAAGTCGCCTTTTATATTAAGATCTTAATCTACCTAAACACGCTAAGCCTGGTATCAATCTGTTAAGTCATATTAACAGCCGATTGTTCTTAGGTTTAGTGTATTTAGTTCAGATTAATATCCTCATATAAAGCATATCGGAGTACTAGCCGATTTACATTAGACCTGTGACATCGGCTAAGCTATAAATATATGTAATTAGTATTCTGGTGTGCTTTTGGATAATTGATTTATACTGTCTCGGTATACTATCGATCTATCCCAATCACTTAGTCTAAATACACTTTGGAATGGTAATTATGTATTATGGATATCTATAGCCGATCGAGTAGGATCTAATTATAATTTAATGGCCTATTATTTATTTCTTGTTTGTTATAGGATCAAAACAACTGGCACGCCCTACAAGTCACCAAAGGCGATCCAACTTGGACCTACACTAGAGTTAAGCAGATCTCTCAGGTCAGTGCGTGGGAAACTTTTTTCATCAACACTAGCCAATATCCCTCATGAACATCTCTCTCAAAGTTATAACCAAAATTCTGGATGATAGGCTTTGAAATGTGATTCTTTCAATGATACACAAGAACCAGTATGGTTTTATCCGCACAAGAACCATTCAAGACTGCCTAGCTTGGTCCTATGAATATATCCACCAGTGTCATCAATCAAAGAGAGAGATCTTAATCTTGAAGCTTGACTTTGAAAAAGCCTTTGACACGATCAAGCACTCAGTGATTATTTAGTTCATGTCTTGCCTTGGGGTCCCTGAGAAGTGGATGCTATGGGTCACTGCTATATTGTCCTCGGGGTCCTCGGCTGTGGTCCTAAATGGTGTGCCAGGGAAATATTTTCACTTTAAAAGGGGGGTTCGCCAGGGTATCCCCTTTCACCACTCTTGTTTGTTTTGGCTGCGGATCTTCTACAAACCCTTATCAATGAAGCTCGACGAAGAGGATTACTTAATCTGCCGATCCCTCAGCCATCTAAGGACTACCCCATTGTACAATATGCAGATGACACCATGCTGTTCATTCAAGCTGAGGCAACGCAACTGTTCTTCCTCAAATATCTCTTACATAGCTTTGAAGTCTCCACTGGCTTGAAAGTTAATTATAAGAAAAGCCATATGTACCCTATTAATGTCAATATGGAGAAGCTCAATGTTCTGGCTAATACTTTGGGATGTGATGTGGGTAAAATGCCGTTCACTTACCTGGGCCTTCCAATAGGGACAACAAAACCGAAGCTTGAAGATCTAACTCCAATGATGGACATAATTGAGAGGAAATTATCAGCATGTGCAACATGGCTTTCTTATTCGGGTCGTCTTGAATTGATAAACTCAGCCATCACCCCAATAACAACATATGCAATGTGCACAATCAAAATTCCCAAAGGTATAATTGAAAATATAGACAGAGCAAGAAAGCAATGCCTCCGGAGAGGAAGCGACAGGGAGAGAAAAGGGGGCAATCTGGTGGCTTGGCCAAGGGTTCAACAACCTAAATCAAAAGGGGGACTCGGGATACTAAATCTGCAGCTACAAAATGATGCCTTGCTGATGAAGCAACTAAACAAATTTTATAATAAAGCGGATGTACCATGGGTGAGTCTGGTATGGTATAGATACTATTCTAACAAAGTACCCCGTGCCGTTAGAGAGATGGGTTCCTTTTGGTGGAAGGACATTCTTAGGTTGAATGATATATTCAGAGCGGTCTCTAGATGCAAAGTGGGAAATGGGGACACAATCTGGTTCTAGGAGTATCACTGGAATAACAATAATATCTCTGAGACTTACCCTCATTTGGCATCTTTTGACAAAAACAATAATGCCTCAGTGGCGGTGATTATCCAGGCAGAAGATTTGGATTCCATCTTTTATCTACCTCTCTCGCATCAGGCATTTCAAGAGCTAGAACAGCTTCAAGCCTACTTACAAAGCCTGGTATATGACGACGAGACTGATGATTGCTGGACGCTAGTTTGGGGCGGGCAATACACATCAGGAAGATTCTATTAGCATGTCTTCAGCAGCTTTGAATCCCACTCGGTCTTTCTCAAGCTTTGGAAATGTGGCTGCACACCTCAAATTAAATTCTTTGTCTGGTTAATCCTCGTTGACAGGTTGAATACGAAGACAATGATCCAAAGAAGAAATCTCAATGTGCAGGATAGTGCAATCTATGTTATGTGTGATAGAGGAGCAGAGGAGACTATTGATCATTTGTTCTTTTTTTGTCCCTTTGCTAGCCAGTGCTGGGCTAACATTCAAGTGCAGTGGAACATGGGCCTTCCATGTGTGGATAGATTAGTTCAATTGCCCATAATGCAAGCACCATACCTTTCTTCACTGAGAAGATCCTCATAGCAACATGGGAGTTATGGAAGTTACGGAATGACAAGGTCTTTAACAGAAATGTGCCAAATCTGAGGCTTTGGATGTTAAACTTCAAAAGTCAGGGATATCTCCAATCAAACAGGTTTAGAGAAGACGTCAAAACTTCCTTCTGTGCCTGGCTCGATGCTTTTAGCTGATTGCTTTTTGGTCTAGGGTCACAGGGGTTAGGGATACTTGGTCCTCTATCTGCTTCTTTTGGCCCTATACTCTCTGTAACCCTTCTATGTAAGTGTTCTTTTCCCTTCCTTTTTTAATATAAGCGCTTTTGGTCGTGACTGTGGGGATCTCCCCACAGTATTTTTGGTAAAAAAACAGCGGAGAAGATCATCGCCAACATGGACCTGTAAATTAGGGGGACCTCAGGCCCTATGTATGATCATCACCCTGTTTTTATAGGAAAAAATTTTATGAGTTCTTTTGAATGTCGTGCTTGATTCATGAAATGTCTGATATGTGTGTTGTGTTTGTTTGTTGTTGTTTTTTTGTACACCCAAGTTTCCGCTATGTTATAGACTGCGCTGAGCGACCTCGTCCTTCTATAGTTCGATTCCGGAGGGCTCTCTATCAAGCTCGGGCAAAGTTACCACTTCGGGTAGTTTGCACCGAGCGACCCCGGCCGTCAACAGATGAAAAACCGGAAGGCTTCTTGTCAAGCTCGAGCACGTCTATCGCTCGGAGTAGATCATGCTAAATGATCTCGGCCGTCAACAGACAAAGTCCGGAGGGCTACTGATCAAGCTCAAGCGGGTCTACCTCCTCCATAGCGGGTTGGTACGCAAAGATACAACCTTTTATTCACCTCATGACCGACCTTCGATGCCGAGTGGCTTAGGGCCTCAATGGACAGATCCGGAGTGCACCCCAGCCTAACCCGGACCGACTCAACCGTGTATAGGGTGAATAGGTGGGCGGGGGAAGATCGACGATCACTCGGTTCAACTATAACTCTCATGGCCAATCGGCTGAAGCCTACGGGACGAATCCCGGGGGCATTCAGTCGAGCAAGGTCACTTAGTTGTGTATGTGGTGAGTGAGCACCAGGTCGATGACCAACTAATCTCTGTGTGTCTGACCATCGAAGTAGAGCAGCTTGAGCCATCGACAGACCTTTGTCCGGGTGACTGACTCTCGAGCTCCTGGTGTGTTAGTCCTATACACAGGATATAGTTGTTAAAAGCCCCGAGCTCATTCGCCTGGCACTTGACCGAAACATGACTGGTCTCGACCATAGCCTGCCTTGGGTTGGGGACAGGCGCCTTTCCCAAGGGACGTCAATTCAGGCTGCCATGTTCAACCGAAGTGGGCAAAGAATGAGCCCCCAAGCATCTCGAGCTCAGCCTGTGGACTCCTCTTCTGATGTACCCTCAGCATACAAGCTGGGGCCACATTGCTCAGGGCTCACAGTAAGCGTATTAGCGAGAGAAGGGGTCGATGCATAAGGCGATTCTGCTCGGGAGGACTGCCGAGCCCCCGAACTGTCCGAGGGTCGGGAGGTAAGCGTCCTGCAAAAAGATTAGGGGATAATCGAAATTGCGATATTTAAAGGGATTAGGGACCGTCTACTTAGCTGTTCAAGCGTAGAATCGACGCAGGTGCTCGATGTTCCATGAGTTTGACACTTCATGTCCATCTTCGCGAACTAGCCTGTAGGAGCCCGGACGTGTGACGGCGGAAATGATGAAGGGGCCTTCCCAAGGGGTCGACAACTTGTTCATGCCGGCTGAGGATTGCACCCTATGGAGCACAAGGTTGCCGACCTTGAAGGACCTCCCACGGATGTTCCTATCATGGAATCGGCGAAGGGCCTGCTGGTATCAGTCCATCTGGATTGCCGTAGCCATCCGTGCCTCCTCGAGGCTATGAATGTCCTCGGCCCGCGTCTGTTCGGCCATGCCTTCATCGTAGAGGCGAATCCTCGAGGATTCATGGAGCATGTCGATCGGCAAGACTGCCTCCGAGCCATAAACCAGGAAGAACGGAGTCCGTCCCATGGCCTAGCTCGACCGATTGAGGAGCCCCCAGACCACGGCGGGGAGCTTGCGCAACCAACGACCCCCGTACTTCCGGAGTGGGTCATAGATTCGAGCCTTTAGACCCTACAGAATCATGCCGTTGGTGCGTTCGCATTGCCCATTTGCCCAAGGCTGCACCACTGAGTCGTACTTGACCTCGATGCACATGTCCTCACATAACTACCAAAAGTCGTTCCTGGTAAACTTGTCCTCACTGTTAGTGATATGCCCTAGAGGCAACATGGAGATATTGGATATCATGGTCAATGTTTATGTATTTATGAATAAAGTGTTAATCAGTTCCATGAAATAGACATCTTGTATTGATCAATAAGTACGTGACTTATTTATGAGACTCTATAAGTATGAATCTATTTCTAAATGATCCCTGATCATATATCATATTATTAGAACTAATATGATTCTAAGATCGACATGTTTATTGACTGATGATCATGTCTCATAGATCATGAGTATGGAGATACCAAATCAATAAACATGGACATATGTGTTAGAGAACACATTGTTGGATAGACCCCACCATGAGACAATACAGGAATTAATGTGCCATTAGTTGGTCTCAGGTAGTGTTGGTACAAAGTCCTTAGACCTGAGATCACCATGGATTCCAACATGTGTAGTAGCCTACTTTGGGACTACCAAACGCTATTCCGTAACTGGGTAGTTATAAAAGTAGTCTTCGGGTTTGCTATGAAACTTGGAGTGGGATGTGAGTGATCAAGATGAAATTTGCCCCTCCTTTGGAGAGATATCTCTGGGCCCCTTGAGGTAATGGATTATGGAAATGCTTGGCCATGCTAAGTTGATTGAGGAGTCAATCAACAGACAGATAATCCAATACGGTTCGAGTGAATGGTTAAGCTATTGAAGGGATGGCACACATCTTGCCTATAGCTTAATTGGTATCGTGAGGCAACAAGATTTGTGTACACATTACAGGTTCAGAGCCGATATTATATTCTTGTATACTATGGTGTCAATATGTGCTGCTAGGCGCCGCTATTGACAGGTCGGCTGAGTTGGACTCGAGCCGACGATCGGCTAAGTTAAACTATAGCCCAAACCAAGTATACCTGAACCTACATGGTCGCACGCATAAGGGGATAACAACAAGCATTCGAGTTAGACTCAAATACGGCTCGATCGGATAGGGATCCGATTGGATAGAGTCCTATGGTCTTACGACGTATGGGAGGCCAACTCTATGAGATTCGGATGAGATCCGATTCAAAATAGAGTCCTGATCGGCCACTAGTCCCAGTAGGCCAACTCTATATAAAGGGGCGAGGGGTGGAGAGCTACGACACATCAGTTGAATTGCATTGCGCCGAGATCAATCTCCACGGAAACCCTCCCCACCTTCAAGCCAAACCCTAGCCTTGCATCGCGTGCTAGCACACGGGTGTTCGGCGTTCTATTCCCGGACGTGTGGATACCGGTAGAGGCGTTGCTACGTTGCGCGCTGTTGATCGGCTACAAATCGGCTGCAATCGGAGCGAGGCGACTGCGGCAGATCGGGACAAGAACACGGTCGACGACTCGGATCGGCTTAGGCATCGGCGAATTGGCTGATTGGTGAATCGGCTGTCCCCGGGAATCGGCTGTAGCTTGCGGGAATCGGCTACACTGTTCCGGATCGGATAGTTCTAACTGGCTATTTCCGCTGCATACTCCAATCGGTAACAATCTATCGGCCCTTACTTGCAAGTGTTCCTGGTTTGCGCGGTAGAAAAGTTTTTGTTTTCGGCTAGCGTTGCTTCCGCATAACCCTTCACTCACATCTCCCTCGGGACGCCGAAATGGTAAGTAATGCCCTCAATGAATTGAGCCACTTCCTTTGTAGTGCAGGTCTTCAGGGGCATTACCTCAATCCATTTCGTGAACTTGTCGATTGTGACAAAGAGACGATCATAGCCCTATTGTGCCTTTGGGAATGGGCCGACCATGTCAAGCCCCAAGCATGCAAACGGCCATGACAGCGGGATCATTTGGTGGGCTGGAAGGTGATGTTGTTTGGCGAAGAATTGGCATCATGGGCAGCGTTGCACTAGCTCTTTGGCGTCCTCATTTGCAGTCGGCCAATAGAAACCCGAGCGGAAAGCCTTGCCGACCAGTGTCCTAGCGTGTGGACCCCCTTTTTGGAATGGGAATCATTCGTGTTCATAGTACCATATCCCTCGATCGCGTAGTTTGGTACCCACGAATACAGTACTGAATTATCAGGTGCAAAGTGCACAAATAGTCTTACATCAAAAGTATTACAATAATAGGCCTGAAGGCAGTATCATTACATGCAGGACCTACTGGTCCGGATACAACCAAAATCAGAGATTAGATAAGATAGCAGACGGAAGGTAGCGGCATGTCGATTGCCACAGGCAACGACCGGGGACTAAGACCTAGTAGATGCCTTCTCCTTCTTCTCCTACCTGGCAGTAAGCATAGGGGTCCTCCAGTTCTTCGTTTCCACCATCTGAAGGTTTGTGCGTATAGCAAGGGTGAGTACCCAACGTACTCAGCAGCCAACATGGAATGATGCACATGATAGGGTCATTCAAAGGATGGCTATGGTTTATTTGCGCAAAGCCAATTTTCACAAATCATTTCACAAACCTAACATCTAGCCAGGTCAAGTTTTTTAGTTCCATAGTATATTAAGTCGGCAATGGTTCTGTCTACCATCCATCGTGATTCCAAGGATGGCTTCCCACCTCCGGATCATCATGGTTTTCTGGGGAGTCCATCCCTTCTCGCGGTTCGAGAAGTTGAGTCCACCAGCACACAAAATCATTATGCATTCTCACCTATCATTTTAGAATTTATGAGTCTAGCCACGGGAGAAACTTATCACGCCGCTTATTATCCGTGAGCACGGCTATTCGAATAGATTGATTTATGTCGAAACTTGGTTTCAGCAATGTAATTTCTGGGGTCGTAGTCAAGATCGCCAAGCACAATGGGTTAGAAGGAAAAGAAGATTTAGACAGGTTCAGGCCCTCTCGTGAGGTAATACCCTGCTCCTGTTTCGGTGGAATCGATCCGCCAAGTGTCTTTATTGATCTTGTGATCTAAGGCTCAAAGCTAAAAGGTGATCTAACTTCTCATATCCCTCAAGGGACGCCCCTTACCCCCCTTATATAGTCTTGGGAGGAGGGCTTACAGATCGAAAACCCTATCTTACTCTAAGTCGGTTTTCTCAATCTTACCAAACCGTGACTACAGGCTGTTGCCTTATCTCAATCGGCAACGTAACACCCAAGTCATGTTTGGTTTACAGATATAGCAGGCGCAATCTATCCCTACCTCCAGTCAGATAAGCATGCCATGTAGATACCCGATTGCCATAATCTCCACAGTAGCCCCCGAGTCCTTTTCAGTCGACGAGACAACTCAACTTCAAACCAAAACTGTTCTTCCCGAGTGGCTCCAAAGACTGTGAAGGGCTAGAAAATATCTAAAAAATTCTCAAAAGTAAATATCTAGGTGCATCTCCTGATGCACCTAATTAGGTGTAGCCCCCGACTAGATGATTAGTCAAAAAACAGACTAATCATATAGTCAAGAACTATAAAAAATTATCCTCATGTAATGCTTAGCTCACGCTAAAGCAACCATAAAAATCTTATTACTCGGCAAGTTTATACTTATCCGAGTGAATTTCTCCAAGTCATCTCAGAACAAACAATTCAATCAACCCTCATGGGTGAAAAGCACCCGGTAAGCTCATGCTTATCCGAGTGGATCTGCCCGAGTTATTTCGAAACAAATATTTTAATCGTCCCTCATGGGAAAACAAGTTTTTCAATCGTATGAAAAATATGACCAAGTTATTAAATAGCTTTTGCCATAATACTGGTCTTAATCTATAAAGATCTTCACCAAGGTGAAAAAATAGCATTGATATAATCACTTAATCAAATGCTAAAAAACCGAACAACCCTTGTCATCAAGGCAGCTATAAAAAACATAGCTGTTGGTCACCTCCCAAATTGCATCATGCTAGCTTCTGATGAAGTCAAGCAAACCGCGGTATGAAAGGATTTCCAAAGGTATAGGGCATTCGGACACGCGCATATTGCCAAGGCAAATCTGCTTAAGCTCATCCGCTTAAGTCCCTAAGGACACGCGTCGGGCCACACCTTAGCTGGGCTGCAGATTCTCTCATGGGCTCGGCCCAATCATAAGAAAACCTAGCACAACCCTCAAATCTTTCTATAAAGCCTCGAGGTCATCCCCGCCTCTTCGTCTTCTGAAAAATTTCCTCTTTTTGCAGCACTGTATACCAGCTCCCTGCGAAAAACCCTAGACTCGCGCGCACACAAATCCATCCACCCAGGAGCTCGCTTCTTGCCACAAACCAGCTTCCGCAGCCAATCTCCCAAGACCCCTTGCTCAAATCTCCATCCTTTCCGACCAGATCCACTTCCCACCCAAACCACACTCATGGCGGATGAAAAGAGAATCCCCTTTGACCAATGGGCCACATCGGATGTGAGGGAATTTACCCTCAAGGAGATGGTGAAGCACGGCATGCTTCCCCCCAAGGAGATCATGGGCTGGCGCCCGGCGGCGGGTGAAGATTTCCCAACCCCGAAAACCGGTGAGCTTGTTGTATTCACATCTTTCTTTTATTGCGGGTTCAGCCTCCCCACTTCCGAGTTCTTCCGGGGGCTTTTGGATTACTATGGCCTCCAGCTCTATCATCTGAACCCCAAATCCATGCTTCACACCGCTCTTTTCATCCATGTATGTGAAGCTTCCCTTGGCATCCTCCCCCACTTCCAACTCTTCTGGCGCATGTTTTACCTCAAACCACATCCGAATAAGGACCACCCATGCGTCGTTGGTGGGGCGGGTTTTCAACTCCGCGGATCTCTCCGCAAGGAGTACTTCTCTCTTCCCCTGAAATCTTCCAACAAGGGATGGCATGCGGGCTGGTTCTATATCAGCAATCTCGAACCCAGCCTGCCAGCCTTTGTCGGCCTTCGCCTATACCCAGGCAAACTTGGAGCATTGTTCCAGTGGCTCAAGATTGGGAAGAAGCCAACAACCTGCTGGTGAAGATCTTGGCAATGAAGTAAAGAGGTCTTCGTGGCGAGCAAATCACTCGGCACTTCATCAGGTGCCGACTGGCTCCAATCAAAGAGCGGTCAAAGCCGGCCTTCGAATACGAAGGCGGGAAGGACCCCAATCGAGAAGATCAAGACCCACTCAGTTACAAGATCCTGAAGATCCAGATGTACAAGATCTTCTCGACTGGAATTATAATCGAGCATGCCCTCATACTGCCAGTTCTTCCCTTCAGCATCCATCGGCCTCCTCCTCCGGTAAACCGACTGACTTCTTTGTATTGTCTTGCAACCTTGATGTCATGCCTCTTAGTACTGTGAGATTGTCTTTTGCAGGAAAATGCTTATGTTGTCTCCAAACCGTACAAAGTTCCTCACGATGACGTGCCGCCTCGCCCTGCCAAGAAGCCAACTGGCGGGATAAAGATCCAAAACGATCCAATCGGGAAGCGGGGTGGCCCCGAGTGAGGACACCAATAAGCGAGCGAGCAAGAGGAGGCTCGTAATTGACGACTCGGACGATGATGTCCCGGCTCCTCTAGTCGAGACTCCTCCTCCAAGGCCAACGCCGAAGGCGGCGCCGAAGATCCACCGGTCGTCCAGGTATGCTTCATGACTGAAGTCCGAACCCTTTTTTTATTGAAAATTTTCTTTGTCTCCATTCTAACTGCATCCGTTGTTGCAGGAGGCCCCATGACATAGATCCTGCCGGGAAGGGTGAGGGGCCTGCTCCACCTGCTGCTCCTGAGGCATCTAAGCCTGTGGAGCCAAGACCCCGGAGCCCGCTCCCGAGCGAGAGTGCTTCGGACAGAAAGCCCTCGCCTCCGAAGAAGGATACCCCGAGGAAGGAGCCCTCGACCACCAGCCGGATGTCCTCGATCGGGGCCGGCAATGGGAAACCGCAGCATGCGGCCCTGCTAGCCTCGATCAAGATCGCCGGCAAAGAGCCGAAGAAGGAGGCCACCGGCTGCTCCACTCAAGAGTGCAACCACTGAAGCCGGTAAGTCTCAAATCAGAGTCTTTACTCTTTAATTTAAATCTTTCGTTTCTTCATCTGTTCTTCTTAATCTGCCAGCCACAGTGGAGGAAATCCCCAGGTTACAGTCTTCTGAAACCTGGATTCCCCCGATCAAGATCGAGTGGCGGGACTCGGAAGGCCAGAGACAGGGCATCATCTTGGACAAGCAAGCCGAGAGCGAAGAAAGGGATGCCCTTGTCAACAGCTTAAACGAAGCGACTCGGCTACTCAACGTAAGCCTTAGTCTTTTCCTCTTATTGTAGTATCATCTCTTTTCAGTCGGTCACTCTTCAGATTTTGCGTGCAGAAGGAGTATTGCCGTTCCATGGCCAAGTCGGAGGCGCTGGAGAAGCTGGTCCCGTACTTAAACTCTCTGGAGGATATCCAGCTGAAGCTGAAGACCACTCGGGAGGAGGCTGCGTCGAGGGAGGCAGCCCTGAGGAAGGAGATAGCGGAACTCTGGGAGGAGAACCTCGACCTCCGAGGATCAGTCGGGAGTAAGCTCATCTCTCCGAGTTTCTTTATGATTCTCATGTTGATCCCGGTTACTGATGACCTTCTTTGTTTGTAGAAAATTCGTCGGAGATCCACTCGCTCCAGGTCCAGCTGGAGGCAGTCAGCCTCGACAAGGCCGAATTGGAGGTCGAGTTTGAAGGTAAGCTTCTTCGAAGTAACATTCTTGGCGCTGCTTTATTTCTGAGTGCTTTGCATGATCATATTCTTTTGGCAGCTTACAGAATTAAGACCCGAGCTCAATACGACGTGCTTCTTGAGCGGGCCAAACGAGCCGGAGAGGTCCGGGAAGAGGTTGCCAACGCGGCTACGCCAATCTTGCTGTCCTTGTTTCACCAGGGGGTCGGGGCTAAATAGCTGGAGCCATTGGAGATTTTTGACATGCTACGGAGGGCCCCCGACCAATATCTAAGCCGCCAACATGGGGGCTGGTCTGGCTCTCGCGCAGACCAAGTCTCTCTACCCCCGAGTGGATATCAACTCAGTCGGAGAGGGCTTCGCTGACGGGACCACGGATGAGCAGGCCCTGGACATGCTGAGTGAAGCGCAGGAGTTGGCGAAGAAGATTTCTGTCGATGTAGTGAATAACTTCTGGATTTGATTCATCTTATGAACATTGTCTTGTAAATATCGTATGATTGTGATGCTCTGATGCAGACTTGTGATATATTTAGTTTATTTATGTTAATGCCTTGATCCGAGTTTTTGTGTGAAATTTCTTAAGTAAGTTTCCTCGACTGTCACCGAGCCTAGGCTCGATTAGGCCATCGGAAAACTCTCAGTCCTTAAACACTGAACTCGAATCGAGGAACATTAAACAATGATAAACCAAATGATGCACAAAAGTTGATGAGGAAAACTTATGCTTTATTAACATATGTACAGCCCCCGACTGCTAACTCAAGAAGTCACCTTGCTTGAGGTTGGCGGTCAAGGAAAACATGAAACTTTAGTCAAATTAAGCATAAAATCGTCGAAGATGCTCGATGTTCCAGGAGTTCTCCACCATAGATCCGTCTTCATGCTTTAGTCGGTATGCACCGGGCTGAGTCACCTCAGCTATTATGTATGGTCCTTCCCATAAGGGGGATAACTTGTGACGGTCTTTGGTGGTTTGAATTTTACGTAGAACCAGGTCACCAACGATGAAAGCTCGTGCTCGAACGTGTGGTATCGTCTGAGCCCTTGAAGATATTTGGCCGACTGGATGAGGGCTGCCTCTCGGGCCTCTTCCAGTCGGGTGAGGTCGTCCACTCGGTCGGGGTCATAGCGTTCATCATTGAAGCTGCGGACTCGGAGGGATTTGTACTCCATCTCGTTTGGCAACATGGCTTCTGCGCCATAGACCAAAAAGAAAGGAGTTTGGCCGGTAGCCCGACTGGGTGTGGTCCGCAGAGACCATAGAACCGAGGGAAGCTCTTGGACCCACTTGCCTGCATAAGGGCTTAGGCGGTCGAACACGCGGGCCTTGATGCCTTGAAGGACCATGCCGTTGGCCCGTTCGACTTGTCCATTGCTCTTGGGATGGGCAACTGACGCATAGCAAATCTTGATTCTGAAGTCTTCGCATAATTCCTTGAAGATGCCACCCGTGAATTGAGTCCCGTTGTCGGTTATGATCCTGTTTGGGACGCTGAAGTGGTGCACGATGTTGAGGAAGAAATCCCGTGCCTTGTCGGCAGTAATTGTAGCAACCGGCTTGGCTTCAATCCACTTGGAGAACTTGTCGATTGCGACGAAGAGGTGTGTGAATCCTCCTGGAGCTTTCTTGAAAGGGCCGACCATGTCCAAGCCCCATACCGCGAACGGCCAGGATAGTGGAATTGTTTGTAGCTCCTGGGCTGGGACATGGCTCTGTCGGGCGAAAAATTGGCAGCCTTCACAGGTTTGTACGACTTTGTCCGCGTCGGAGACCGCGGTAAGCCAGAAGAAACCCTGTCTGTAAGCTTTTCCCACCAGAGTGCGTGCTGCCGCGTGGTTTTCACAGATGCCCGAGTGGATGTCTTGGAGCAGCTGCCTCCCTTCCTCGGGTGTAATGCATCTCATTAGGATTTCGGAGGGGCTTCTCTTGTATAATTCGGAGTCAACCATGACATATGCTTGGCAACGACGTCAGAGGCGTTCTGCCTCATCCCGGTCTTCCGACAGCTCTTGCTGAGTTAAGAATTTGATGAGTGGCATCCTCCAGTCGGCATCAGTCATGGCGACTTCATTTGCAGCTTGTTCGCTGGAAGTTGTTTTTGCCGTGATGGTTGGCTCATAGAGGTGCTCGACAAAAACATCTGTTGGGGCAGCTTCGCGCTTGGACCCGAACTGTGCCAACTCATCAGCTGCTTCGTTGTTGTGTCTCAAGACATGTGATAGTTCGAGTCCGTCAAACTTGTCTTCAAGTTTGCGGACCTCTTGTCGATAGGCCTCCATGGTGTCGTTTAGACAGGACCAGTCCTTCATTACCACGTTGACGACCAGCTGGGAGTCGCCTTTCACGATGAGCTGACGTATCCCGAGTGAAACTGCGAGGCGCAGTCCGTGTAGCAGGGCTTCGTACTCGACAACGTTGTGTGAGGCGGAGAAGTGAAGGTGAAGGACATATCTTAGCCTCTCCCCAGTCGGGGAGATCAGCACAACTCCTGCTCCCAAGCCGGTGATCCTCTTGGATCTGTCGAAGCGCATGGTCCAGTGTTGGAGGTCTTCCCGAGGTACGTTCTCTTGTTGCTCGACCCACTCGGCCAAGAAATCCGCCGGGGCTTCGACTTTATGGACGTCCTTGCCTTAAAAGTCAAGTCCAGTGGCATCAGCTCTAGAGCCCACTTAGCGATGCGCCCGGTTGCCTCTCGGTTGTGGATGACATCGCCAAGTGGAAAGGAGGTGACGACGGTGACCGAGTGACCCTGAAAATAGTGTGCCAATTTCCTCGCGGTTATCAGGACACCATAGAGCAATTTTTGTACCTGAGGGTAGCGAATTTTGGCTCCTGCCAGCACTTCGCTAACAAAGTAGATCAGGATAGCGTTGATCTTCTCTGGATTGGCTTCAATGCCGCGATGTGACACCATGAAGCCGAGCAGTTTGCCTGATGGGACGCCAAAAGTGCACTTCTTCGGGTTCAACTTCATTCTGAAAGCCCGGATGTTTGCAAAGGTTTCTTCTAAGTCAGCGATCATGTCTTCTTTCTGCTTGGTCTTGATGACAACATCATCGACATAAGCTTCTACGTTCTTGCCGATCTGCGTCTGGAAACATCTCTGGATCATGCGTTGGTATGTGGCTCCGGCGTTCTTCAGGCCGAAAGGCATGGTGATGTAGCAATAGGCCCCAAACGACGTGATGAACGATGTCTTCAGGCAGTCGGATTCTTTCAAACTGATCTGGGGATAGCCCGAGTAACAATCCAAGAAGCTCAGGAGTTGGCAGCCTGCTGTTGAGTCTATGACTTGATCGATGCGAGGCAGCCCAAATGGATCTTTGGGACAGGCTTTGTTGAGGTCGGTGTAGTCGACGCACATGCGCCATTGTCCCGTCTTCTTGCGGACCAGGACTGGGTTGGCTAACCAGTCGGGGTGTAGGACTTCTTTGATGAAGCTGGCAGCCAAGAGCTTTGTGAGCTCTTCCTTGATAGCGTCTTTTCGATCCTGCGTGAATCTGCGTAATCGTTGTTTTATCGGTTTGGCGTCATCTTTGACGTGCAAAGAGTGCTCGATCACCTCCCTAGGAATTCTAGGCATATCAGATGGTTTCCAAGCAAAAACATCTTTATTATTTTGGAGGAAGGTGACGAGCGCGCTTTCCTATTTGGGATCTAGTTCAACGCCGATTACAGCAGTTTTCGAGGGATCCGATGGATCAAGGGAGATCTTCTTGGTCTTGGCGTCACCTGATCCTGATTTGGCTATCTTCTTCGCGGGAACTTCGCCCTCTACGGAAGTTGATGCAGCCAATCGGACTTCTTGCTGGCCACGCAATCTCTCGCGAGATTGGGCCATGTCGTAGCTCTCCTTGTCGCAGGCGAAGGCTTGCTTCACATCGCTGTGAAGAGTGATGACGCCGTTGGGGCCCGGCATCTTCATGCAGAGGTAGGTGTAATGTGGGATCGCCATGAATTTGGCAAGCGCCGGCCTTCCGATGATGGCATGGTATGCTGTCTCGAAGTCGGCCACCTCGAAAGTGACGTTCTCCGTTCGGAAGTTCTCTCGAGCCCCGAAGGTGACCGGGAGGGCGATGTGCCCGAGTGGAGTAGATGATAGCCCCGGATGACTCCGTGGAAGGGGCTGAGCTTGCCTTCACCCGGCCCTCGGAATCGCATCTCATTCATGGTCTTGGCGAACAGAATATTGAGGGCGCTGCCCCCATCGATGAGGATGCGCTTGAGCCTGATGTTGCGGACCACGGGATCCAGGACGAGTGGATAGCGCCCCGGGTGAACCACTCGGTCAGGGTGATCCGAGCGGTCAAAAGTGATGGCCACTTCCGACCATCGCAGGTACTGAGGGACTTCGGGTTGAGCCGCATTGACCTCTCGGTCGGTTAGCTTCTGCTTCCTCTTGGATTCATAGGCTAGTGGCCCCCCAAAGATGTGGTTAAGCTCTCCCACAGGGTCTTGAAAGGGTTCGGCGTTGTCAGCCGCGTTGTTTTTCTTGGCGCCCGACGGACCAGCCTCATCAGTCGGCTTCTTGTTGAGTTGCGCCGCGTATTGCTCAGCGAACTATTTGTAGATGAAGCAGTCCTTAGCCGCGTGCTTGTGATTGGGATGATGAGTGCATTGGGCATTCATGATGGCGTCGTAGGCAGCGACTCGGGGGCGGCGTTGAGAATTGGAGGTTGCGGCCACTAGATCTTCGGATCGGCGCTTGCGGTCTTTTTGGCCCTGGTTGTTGTTGTTGCCGTTATCCTTCTTAGGATTCTGGCTTCCTCACGCCTGCTTGTCTTCCCTCCTGTCGGGCCGGTCTTGATGGGCTGCCTTGATGGCGTCATTGGATTTGGCATAGGAGTTGGCCGTCTCGAACATCTGTTTCACCGTCTTCGGTGGCTTGCGTCCGAACTTCCCGATTAACAGTTAATCACGGACTCCCTTCTGGAAGGCAGCGATGATGATGTCATCGGTAATGTTGGGGATCTTGTTGCGCTTCTCGGAGAAACGGCGGATGTAATCCTTCGAGGCTCGTCCGGCTTCGGATGATGTTGTATAGATCGAAGTGTGTGCCGGGCCTCTCGAAGGTACCCTGGAAGTTGGCAATGAAGTGGTCCCTCAGCTCGCTCCACGAGCCGATTGAGCCTCTTGGCAGGCTTGTGAGCCAGTTCCTGGCTGAGTTAGCGAGGGCCACGGGAAGATAATTGGCCATAGCCTTGTTGTCGCCGCGTGCTGCACGGATGGCGAGAGTGTACACGGTAAGCCATGACTCGGGGTCGGTCTTGCCGTCGTACCTTTCTATTCCTATGGGCTTGAATCCACTCGGCCAGTGCACTCGGCGGAGCTCTCGAGTGAAAGCCGGCACTCCGTTGTCGCTGCTATCGGGTGATCCCCTCCGATCTTTCCGGGTGCGTCGGTCTCGCTCCGGTAGCGGCGATCGAGGACTTCCCGCGAGATCACTCGGCGGGGTCTTCGGTTGGCGGTTGGGTAGCCGGAGCATTGTTGCGCGCGGACGCGGTGGTGGACAGGTGGTCGTCCGTGTCGTTTGTCGCGGGAGTCGGCCGTTTGCTCCTGGTACTTCTGGGTGGACTCGCGGCATGGGCCTCCTGGCCTTGTCGTCGATTGGTCTGGCTCGGGCCTTTTATAGTCTCCTGACTTTAGAGGCGGGAGTCGGCTTTTGTCGGGCGTTTCAGCCACGGACTCAGTCGGCCTTCGTGCCGAGGTGGTGGGATGGTCGTTGGCTGTGGCTGCGACAATGGTCTTGATTTTGTCAAGTATTGGAGTCACGTTGGCGGGTGCCGTCTCCATGACGGTGTCCAAGAGCGTGAGTGCGGCAATAGCGTTCTGGTGTGGTGTCTGGAAGATGTTGGTGTTGCGGACCCGCGTTTGAAGGATGGCCTCCTGGGCAGATCGTCCGGCTGCGCGTAGATCTTGCTTCCTCTTGTCAGCCTCTTCCCTGCGTTGCTCTCTCCTCTTCAGCCAGCTTGCGCTCCTGCTCGATCTTGGCTCGTTCTTCTTCAGCAAGCCTGCGGGCCATGGCTGAGTCGGACTCGGCCACCACAGCCATGAGGACATCGAAGCACTTCGGCTCGTAGTCCTTGCGGCAGTCGGAGTCGTCGGCTTCGTCTGAAGGGATGCCATAGAGGTCGTCAAAGCCGACAGAGCTGAGGTATTCGTTGAGCTCCGAAGATGAGCATGAGCCGAATGACGGGAGGATGACGGCGACCTCCCTTGATCCGGGTAGCCCGGTGCGGATCGTTCCGATCCGAGTCGAGCTTGGGGATGCGGGCTCCTCCGACCGGGTCGACCTCAACTCGGGGAAAGGAGTTTGCCGTAAACCTCGCGGCGTTTGGTAACCCAAACGGCGCAGAGGTCTTGTTCTGAGTAGATCGTCTCCGTTGGGGAGACGAGAAGATCGGTGCAGATTTCGGCGGTGTTCGGTAACCCGAACGGGGCCGAGTGAAGTCCTTCGTTGGAGAGGGTGGATTGCATCTTGGATTTGAAGATGTCGTCGAAGATCTCAACGCTATTGGGGAGCCCGAACGGCGCCGAGTGGGTTTTTCCTTCCGACTGCTTTGAATCCGAGTCGAAGGAGAAGTCGTCGAAGTTGTTGGCGGCTAAGTCGCCGAATCCTGAAGGAGACCCTCACGCTTGTCGGCGAGATTGTTGAAGAAGTCTCGATGCGCGGACCCCTACCTGGCGCGCCAAATGTCGAAACTTGGTTTCGGATTTGTAATTTCTGGGGTCGCAGTCAAGATCGCCAAGCACAATGGGTTAGAAGGAAAAGAAGATTTAGACAGGTTCAGGCCCTCTCGTGAGGTAATACCCTACTCCTGTTTCGGTGGAATCGATCCGCCAAGTGTCTTTATTGATCTTGTGATCTAAGGCTCAAAGCTAAAAGGTGATCTAACTTCTCATATCCCTCAAGGGACGCCCCTTACCCCCCTTATATAGTCTTGGGAGGAGGGCTTAGAGATCGGAAACCCTATCTTACTCTAAGTCGGTTTCCTCAATCTTACCAAACCGTGACTACAGGCCGTTGCCTTATCTCAATCGGCAACGTAACACCCAAGTCATGTTTGGTTTACAGATATAGCAGACGCAATCTATCCCTACCTCCAGTCGGATAAGCTTGCCATGTAGATACCCGATTGCCATAATCCCCACAATTTACTCACACTGCAGTGGATGTACACTTTACCCGTACTCCGCAACTACTCATTGAATGAGCTTTCATCCCTTCATATGGGATGGTCATGGCAAAGCCTTTCGATAACCTCGCTTTGGCAGTACCCGCTCCATGAACATAAATCCTCTTGCACTCTAGCCATCCTTTCCTAGCAGTGAGAGGAGTTCTGGCGCTCCCAGTGTAAGGGCAAACTCACGAAATTCTCATTCATTACTCAACACTTAGGCCGCAGCCTTATCTCGACAACCAGAACCACCTCTCCACTCAAGAACCACTATGCAGGGAGACTGCCTCCGCTTGGCTATCTACTCCGCTAGGTCTATACCCATTCGTGAAGTACGGTTTTACTGGCTTGTTCCAGGTTATAAGTCTCATGGCTCGGTCCTTAATCGACCAGGGACGGTTCTTGCCTTTGCCAGAATCCACCCAAATCCAACCATCCGCCCCAGTCTAAAAACATTGGTTTTGTACTTTCGTTTTTCCATCAAAACTATTTCCATCATGATCAAGGCAATGTGGCGCTCATGTCTCCACATGCTGTATCTCAACTACCTTCCCTAGGGTAGTTGCCCAAGCATATAGCTTTTTGTAAAAATATGAGTATGCAAGATTCTAGTATAAGCATGGCTAAGCATTTCACCGAAGATATCCTCTGGTTATATCTCATCGAAGGTTACAAAGAATAATTCTAAGGGTAATCAATATCAAGGCATGGTATATCAAGCATAGGTATTCAATCGTGTGTAGCATGCATATTGGGAGTTTAAATCAACATCATTTCGCAACATAGGATCAACATGTTCAAAAGGGGAAGTGTTGACTTGCCTTGCTCGCACGCTTGTTGGACGGGGTCTTCACTATAGTCAGTGCTTGCTTCCTTGGTTGCTATCCGTACGTGCGAAAAATCAATTGAATTAGATTAGAATTCAATAAAATTACCAAGAGATCGAAAAGAACCATAAAAACGACTCCAAATATTTAGCCTAAAATTTTAATCGAGTTTGGGTGAGGGTTTTGGGATGAAATCTGATTTAAAAAGCGAGTTTGGAATTTTTTTAGGGTTTTCGCAAAATACCGATCTAATTGATTAAGGTGATAAACTTAAAAAGGCATTGTTCAAAAAGACTTGGTATTCAAAGTTTTGGAGGTCCGAATACCAAAAGAACATATTTTTAATGGCAAAAAGAAAATAGATAAACTCCAAGTAAAAACGATGCGAGAAGAGATCTCCGAAATTCCTATTTTTGAATTCCGAATTTGCTCAGAGAAAATATATGAGAAAACTATATATTTTTGCCCAAATATTTTCCCAAATATTTCCCAAAAGTTTCTCCTAGTTTTTTCTGGATTTTTCCTAATTTTTTCCTATTTTTCTCTTTTTCTTTTTTTCTTTTCTTTCTTTCTCTTTCTTTTCTTTGCCTTTTCTTTTCTTTTTTTTTCTACTGCTCTATCCGGCGCAGTGTCGCTTCTCTCTGCTCTACCGCCCCTCGCATCTACCCCCCCTCATTCTCCCGCGTGTTTGGCTGCGGCTGGACGGCGGCGAGGCGGCAGGGCGGCGGCAACGACGGCGCGGCGGCGCTTGAAGGGAAAACGGCAAGGGCGGCGGCGGCACGGCAACAACGTATCGGCGGCCCGCGGCGATGGCGTGGTGGTCGGCCCACGGCGACGGTGCGGCGAGCGGCAGTGGGAGAGGGAAAGAACGGGAGAGACGAGGAGTGAGGTGGGGAGAACGGGAGACCTCGTGTCCCTTTTATAGGGCTCGACGAGAGAGAAGGAGAGGGGCCGGGCGGCTAGCGGCGCGGCGAGCCACGTGGCAGCGCGGGTGGCGGGGCCGGGCGCGGCAAGCACAGGCGGCGGCGACGTGCGCACGAAGCGCAAGGCGTGGGCTAGACGGGGTCCAAGCGAGGTCGACGCGTGGCGGCGCTCGGGGCGGGGTCCGGGCACGAGCGCGCGAGGACGGCGGGGTCCGAGCGCGGCGAGCACGGCGGCGGCGCGCGGCGCGAGGGTGGGGGCCAGGGCATGGCACAGCGTGGTGCGGTGCGTGTCGCGCGCGGGGCGGGCGCGCGGTATGGCGGTACAGGCGTCGAACACGTATAGCGTAATGAACAATGCAATTTTCCAATTTCCCGATATAATTTCCTATTTTCCCATTTCTTTTTCCTTTCACCTCTAAAATTTAAAATAAAATCTAGCACACCCAAAATTAATTTGTAAAATATGCTTTCAACCTTTTTACCAACTTTTTATTATTTTAAAATAATTACATATCTAATTTAATTATTTTCCTAAATTACTGAAAATGTGACTTTGATTCAAAATATTTTTTCTAAACTTCAAATATATCCTTTAAAAATATTTTATCACTCATTTTGCTCACTAATTAATATTACTCCATCCCAAAATAATGTTTTGAACCAAAGTATATTTTTACAGTATATTTTTGCAAATCCATCACCCTTTTCTATTTTATATTAAAATTTCCAACTCTATAGTTTGAATTTTTTCTCCCCTTTGGAATTTCAAATCATTTGGTTTTTCTCAAACATCAAGATGAATCACTCTCTTTATAAATTTTATGCAACAAAGCTGGCAAATAATAAGCAATAAACATGACGAGATGCAATAAACCAAAAGTTTTTGTATGTTCCGATTTTTAATTCCCAGTTTTAAATTCTTCAATTTTCAAGGTGTTACAAACCTACCCCCCTAACAATAAATCTTGTCCCCGAGATTTCTTACCGTTCGTGGAATAGGTTCGGGTACTCGGTCTTCAAAAAGTCTTATTTTTCCCAGGTGGCTTCATCTTCAGTGTGGTTGATCCATTGCACCTTGTACATCCGCCATGTCTTGGTCCTAGTCTTTTTCTCTGCTTTATCCAAAATCTTCATGGGGTGTTCGGGGTATGTGAGGTCTTCGCTGATAAGGACGTCTTTCAAGGGAATTTGCTCTTCCGGCACTCGCAAACATTTCTTCAGTTGTGATACGTGAAAGATAGTGTGTACATCGGAAAAATTTTCCAGCAGGTCCAGCTGGTAGGCCACTTTGCCTCTTCTGGCACTTATCGGGAAAGGTCCAACATATCTTGGCGCCAGTTTTCCTTTGACCTTGAACCTCTTGGTCCCTCTTAGTGGCAAAACTTTTAGGTACACAAAGTCACCTATTTTGAATTCCAACTCTCTTCGGCGAGTGTTCGCATAGCTCTTTTGCCGAGACTGGGCTACTTTAAGCCGATCTCTTATCATACGAACTTTCTCTTCGGCTTCCCTAATGATGTCTGGTCCAAATATGGCTCGCTCACCAGTCTCCGACCACATCAACGGGGTTCGGCATCTTCGTACAAACAAAGCCTTGTTCGGCGACATCTTCAGACTAGGCTGGTAGCTGTTGTTATAGGAGAATACTGCATAGGGCAGGCATTTCTCCCAGTCCTTACTAAAATCCAATGCACAGGCTCTTAGCATGTCCTCAAGGACTTGGTTTGTCCTCTCGGTTTGTCCATCAGTCTGAGGGTGATAAGTAGTACTGAAGGCGAGTGAGTTCCCAACGCCTCGTGAAACTTATCCCAGAAGTGAGATGTGAATTGAGTACCACGATCTGACACAATCCTCTTGGGTACTCCATGTAAGCACACAATTTTGGACATGTACAGCTCTACCAATTTAGTGCTGCTATATTGAGTCTTGACCGGGATAAATCGGGCAGTCTTGGTACGTCTATCGATGATCACCCAAATGGAATCATATCCTGTAGCAGCTTTGGGTAGTCCCACTATAAAGTCCATGCCTATTTCATCCCATTTCCACTTAGGGATCTTGAGTGGTTGTAGCAATCCTGCCGGTCTCTGATGCTCAGCCTTGACTCGTTGACACACGTCGCAAATGGCTACATATTTCGCCACGTCTCTTTTCATGTTGGGCCACCAGTATTCTATTTTCAAATCCTGGTACATCTTGGTGCTTCCTGGGTGTAGCGAGTATGCTGACTCATGGGCTTCCTTGAGGATCAGTCCTCTCAATCCTCCTTTCTCTAGTACGTAAATCCTTTTGCGATACCACAGGGTTCTATCGTTGTCGGCTGTGAACTCCTTGGCCAGTCCTTCGGTCATGCGTTCCTTGATCAGTTGGATTTCCTCGCAATCCTTCTGAGCTTCCTTAATCTGACTTTGTAGGAGAGGTTGTATCTCCAGAGAATTCAGTTGTCCATGATAAACCAATTGTAGTTTAAGTTGAGCTATTTCTTCTTGAAGCTCGTTGGCCATACATTCCAGCTTCAGGTAATTGCATTGAGTCTTGCGGCTCAAAGCGTCAGCTACAACATTGGCCTTACCAGGGTGGTAATGGATTCCTAGGTCATAATCCTTGATTAGCTCCAACCATCTTCTCTCACGCAGGTTAAGATCTGTTTGGGTAAAAGAAATATTTCAAGCTCTTGTGTTCCGTGTATATATCACAATGGTTTCTGATCAGGTAGTGCCTCCAAATCATCAAGGCATGCACCACTGCGGCCAATTCTAAGTCATGGGTGGGATAATTCTCCTCATGCGGTCGTAGTTGTCACGAGGCATAAGCCACAACTTTTCCATCTTGCATCAACATGCCTCCTAATCCTTGTCGGGATGCATCACAGTATATGACAAAGTCTTTCCGGTTGTCCGGTAGGACTAAGATCGGGGTGGTGGTTAACTTTTCTTTGAGCTGGTCAAATGCCTGTTGACACTGCTCAGTCCATGCATATTTCTTTTCCTTCTTCAACAATTGGGTCAACGTTCGAGCTATCTTAGAAAATCCTTCAATAAACCTCCGGTCATATCCGGCCAATCCCAAGAAACTTCTAATCTCTGTTACTGACTGGAGTGCTTTCCACTTGGTAACAGCTTCAACCTTGGCAGGGTCTACTGCTATGCCTCCAGCTGAGATTACATGTCCGAGGAAAGCTACTTCCTTAAGCCAGAATTCACACTTGCTGAATTTGGCATATAGCTGATGCTCTCGCAACTTCTCTAGTACCAGGCGCAAATGTTCTATGTGTTCTTCATCATCCTTGGAATAGATGAGGATGTCATCAATGAACACTACCACGAACTTGTCTAGATATTCCATAAATACCTTGTTCATGAGGTTCATGAAGTAGGCTGGGGCATTGGTCAGTCCAAAAGACATTACTGTGAACTCGTACAAGCCGTAGCATGTAGAGAACGCAGTCTTGGGTATATCCTCAGTTCTAATCTTCAGCTGATGGTATTCAGATCGAAGATCGATCTTTGAGAACACTTAGGCTCCCTTGAGCTGATCGAACAGGTCATCGATTCGAGGTAACGGGTACTTGTTCTTAATGGTAACCTCATTCAATGACCGATAGTCTATGCACATTCTCATGCTTCCGTCCTTTTTCTTAACAAACAGCACTGGGGCTTCCCCACGGTGAAGAACTAGCGCGTACGAAGCCTTTCTCTTACAGTTCCCTTATCTGCTTCTTAAGTTCTTCCAATTCGTTCACTGGCATCTGGTAGGGTCTCTTAGCTATGGGGGCGGTGCTGCATGAGGTCAATGATGAACTCTATGTCTCGGTCTCGGGGCATTCCCGTAGTTCCTCAGAAATACATCCGGTAATCCCGAATTACGGCATTCCAACTATGGGTAGCATGGTGAATATTCCCGTAGCTCGGTCACAGAGCAAAGAGTCTTGATCCATGGCTACTGTCATCGGTGATCCCCATGGGGTAGATAAGGTAACTTCTCTTCGTCCATAATCTAATATCCCTTGGTTCTTGGTCAACCAATCCATTCCTAGTATGATGTCCAGGGTTTGGGGTGGTAAAACCATAAGGTTCGAAAGGAATACCACATCCTTGATCCGAATCGGCACATCGATGCACGCATGGGGTATAGTTACACCTCCCTCGGGTGAATGTACTACCATTGGTCTCTTAAGGTGTACCCGGTGCAGGTTGTGCTCTTTGCTTATTTTTGATGAGATAAATGAATGTGAAGCTCCAGAATCAAACAAAACTTAACTGGTGCAGAGTGGATAGAAAACATACCCATCAGCACGCTTTGGTCCTCTTGAGCTTCCTCAGCGCGCACATGGTTTACCTGACCATGACGGAATCCAGTTGCAGCTTCCTTTGGTTGGGGCGTTCTGAACAGACTGCGTCCAGGTGTCGGGGCGGGGTTCCTCGTACTACGATGGCGTTGGCTCCGGTGCGGTTGGGGGTGTTGCGCGACTTAGGGCAGCTATTCCCGTAATGCCCAAATTCTCCGTAATTGAAGCAGTTGACATTCCTGGTTCCTGGGGCTGCCAAAGTAGGTGACGGAGTGCGAGACAGTGTTGCAGGTGGCCTGCTGATGTTGCCTGGTGCGGTTGGGCGATTGGCTGCCACTATGGCTGGCTTCCAACCTGACAGGGTTGCTCCTTTGGGTCGCTGGGATGTCCCTTGAATTGGACGGGTCATTGCAAGCCTTCTCTTTCGGTTGTTTTCAACCGTCCTTTGGTCATGCTCAAGCCTCACGACCTTGTTGATGAGGCTTTGGAAACTGGTGTGGTCTTGTCTGATCATCGGCCCTCGTAACCCATCATTCAATCCTTCAACAAACTTGTCTATTTTCTCCTCTTCGTCCGCTAGGTCGCTGGCGGCATATCGGACCAGTTGTGTGAACTTATTTATGTACTCTTGTACTGTGGTGTTGCCTTTGCGGAGCCTACGAAACTCGTTCTTCTTCATCCTCATGACTGCAGCAGGTACAAAGTTTTCACGGAAGGCAGCCGTGAATTCTTCCCAAGTTAGTTCACCAGCATTATCAGCCTGGGTTTTCTTGTAGGTGTCCCACCAGTCACTTGCGGGACCTTCCAGCCGATTGGTGGCGAAGATGACTCTGTCAGCTTCCCGTACTCTGACGAGAGTCAACTTCTTCTATATTACCCTCAACCAATCTTTAGCATCCATGGGTTCATCTGCCGAGGAGAGTGTTGGCGGCTTTGCTCTCATAAATTCACCAAGGTTTGATCCTCTGCGTTGTCCTTGGTTGTTGGCGATAGCTTGAAGTAGTTGGGTTTGTAAAGTCATGACTTCCGGTAGGGTGGAGGGGTTAGGCTCTGGCGGGTTCTCGTAGCTGCTGGGGCTCTGTGACGATGCGCCATCTGAACGACGTGGATAAGGTAAGAGACTTGATTTGCCAACGTCGCAATTCTAATGAATTTTTCTTTGAGTTGTTTAAGGTGATCTTTCAAAGCAAGCTTGGTGGAATAAACTCATTTAAGACGTAACATGGAACTTCATATCAGTTCATAGATGTTACATCAGAGGGATACATTGGACATATGTAGTCCCATACAACACAATACAACATCACTAATATCGATCTAGGGTTTTCATACATAAGGGTAGGGGCATGGTCGTTGTTGTCTTAACTCCATCCAAGGAAAGACCAGAGCTGCTGCAGGTATCCAAACTAGTCATCCAGCCATCCGCATGATCCAGGTGCTGGCAGAGGGTGATCCTTGGCTGAAACGAATGGTAGTCCCCATGGCTCAGAGGTAGTGGCCTCGGAGTCATGTCCTGCTTGGTGGCCTGGTGCTCTTACGGGCAGTCCTAAGGGTGATAGGACCTCCGGTGAGTGTCATGCGGTGGGTAGGAGCTACCTCCTCTGATGGATCTGTGTCACTGAGCTCCCACTTGACCTCCATGGGTTCTGTCTCGTATTCGGAGTCAGTGTTGATCTGAATGGGGTTATCCACTCCCGAACCAGGCTCGGATGGTGCAGCCGTGGAAATTGGTGTGGGCTCCGATGGGGTAGCAGCAGTAGGGTCAATCAGGTATGGTCCTGACTCAGTGCCTTGCATGAAGGCTTGCTCCATCATGGCATGAAAGGTGGCCAAACATGCTGGAGTCATGAAATAGTAGTGGTCGGGCACAGGAGCAGGGGGTGGTGGTGTAGCTGAAGTAGAAGTGCCAGTGGCGGGGACAGGGTTGAAGTGAAGTTGTTCCTCTAGTTGGCCAACCTGTCGCTGGCTCCTCCGAAGCTGCTCCTCCAACTCAACCAAAGCCTCTCCATGAGCCATATAACGATCAGAGAGCTGTTCATATTGGGCGCCGTTAGCTTGCAGCTAGGTCTTCAGAGACTCGATCTGGTTTCCACAGTTATGGTGTTCCTCCTCGAGATCATTCATGCGTCGCTGCTGCTCGTCTATCTCGAGTAATGCCTCTTCATAACAATCATCAGTTGTTTCCGCCCAGCGGGACAAACGGGTAACCATGGGGTTATAGCAGCAAGGGGTGGCCTCCACGGTGCAGACTGGGTTGCCTTCCTCCCGGTAGGGATGGTGTACGAACTCGGTTACTGTACGCTCGGTACGGTGGATGGCATTGAGGCGTAGGAATGCCTCGCGGGTTGCGTCGTAAAGGGCTGCGTCCATCAAATCTCTGTAGTAACGTGTATGGAAGCAATAGGGTGACTCGCTCCCAATACGGGCCTCAATTGAAACCGTAGCTTCCCATACTGGGTGTTCTTTAGTGCCATGTCTTCTGCTCCGGTAGATAGGTGAGTCCGGGTATCTTAGGCACCATAGCAACTGCTGAAGTTGTGATACGTATCCTTCCTCCCGTGGGACATTGATCTCCCATGCTCCAACATGGTCTGACATCCGTTTTGAGGATAACTTAGGGTTAGAGAGGGGTAATACCAAAACAATTTTAGTAGAGGAAATGGGGACAAGAGTATAAGGGAAAACATATTTGTTTTGTGAAAATAGTCTATATTTTCAAAATAATCCTACGTAGGGATATTTCCCTTTAACCAGCTATTCAGGGGTAGGGCGCCAGTTGGTCTTATCCCACAGTCGCACTGCTATGATACCAGCTCTGTGGACCCCCGTTTTTGGAAAGGGAATCATTCGTGTTCATAGTACCATTTCCCTGGATCGAGTAGTTTGGTAACCACGAATACAGTACTGAATTATTAGGTGCAAAGTGTACGAATAGTCTTACATCAAAAGTATTACAATAATAGGCCCGAAGGCAGTATCAATTACATGCAGGACCTACTGGTCCGGATACAACCAAAATCAGAGATTAGATAAGATAGCAGACGGAAGGCAGCGGCATGTCAATTGCCACAGGCAACGACCGGGGACTAAGACCTAGTAGACGCCTTCTCCTTCTTCGCCCACCTGGCAGTAAGCATAGGGGTCCTCCAGTTCTTCGTTTCCACCATCTGAAGGTTTGTGCTATAGCAAGGGTGAGTACCCAACGTACTCAGCAGCCAACACGGAATGATGCACATGATAGGGTCATTCAAAGGATGGCTATGGTTTATTTGCACAAAGCCAATTTTCACAAATCATTTCACAAACCTAACATCTAGCCAGGTCAAGTTTTAGTTCCATAGTATATTAAGTCAGCGATGGTTCTGTCTACCATCCATCATGATTCCAAGGATGGCTTCCCGCCTCCAAATCATCATGGTTTTCTGGGGAGTCCACCCCTTCTCGCAGTTCGAGAAGTTGAGTCCACCAGCACACAAAATCATTATGCATTCCCACCCATCATTTTAGAATTTATGAGTATAGCCACGGGAGAAACTTGTCACACCGCTCATTATCCGCGAGCACGGCTATTCGAATAGATTGATTTACTCACACTGCAGTAGATGTACACTTTACCCGTACTCCGCAACTGCTCATTGAATGAGCTTTCATCCCTTCATATGGGATGGTCACGGCAAAGCCTTTCGATAACCTCGCTTTGGCAGTACCCGCTCCATGAACTTAAATCCTCTTGCACTCTAGCCGTCCTTTCCTAGCAGTGAGAGGAGTTCTGGCGCTCCCAGGGTAAGGGAAAACTCACAAAATTCTCATTCATTACTCAACACTTAGGCCATAGCCTTATCTCGATAACCAGAACCACCTCTCCACTCAAGAACCACTATGCAGGGATACTGCCTCCGCTCAGCTATCTACTCCGCATGATTCAAAAAGGCCGATGAAGGTTGACGGTAACCCTTTTCCCATTAACATGGTTCATACAAGTTGGAGGGTAGCCGATAGAAAAGATTATCGGTCCACGCAGCGTAACTCTGTCAGAATCATCAATAAATACCAGAGGAAGTATGATAGGCAGGAAGATGATATTATGAAGAAGATGGCATTTTTGATCCCCATTGGAGTTGTGAATTCTTCAGGTTTTGCTTGAATGAAGGGATGAGACTGCCGACAATAGAAGATTGCCCAGGATGCAGCAACTATGATAAGGGCTATGCTGGAGGTTCAAGCCGATCTTGTGAGGGAAAATCAGCTAAGACAGAGGAAATTGCCTGTTCATCAGAGATTGGGTCCAATTCGTCTAGATTTTTCATAGGAGGATTTTGATGAGGATAAAGATGAAACCAGGAACCCACAATGGTGTCCTTCTGGTATTTTCACTAAGAACCAGAAGAGGAGGGTTCAAAGGATGAGGAACAAGGAGCTTTTCCGAGAGGTTCAAGAGGAGATCAATCATCGGCTAAAGTGGAAAAAGCAAGAATGGCATCTCAAGAGTAAGGTGCTTTCAGCCGATGAGGTTGAAGCTGAGAAGGCAAAAAGGCTAGCTAAGGGGAAGGTTGTTGCTTCTGCATCGGTTATATGATTTTTGTACTACTAGCAGAGTATGAGGCTAACCAAACCGATGCAGATGTCATGGAAGAATCTTTAGCCAAGTTGGTTTTATCACCAGAACAAGCTATTTTTGAGAAGCCAAAAGTAACAGGGTATCGACACCTCAAGTCATTGTATGTCAAGAGATTTGTCAATGGCAAGCCGATGTCTAAAATGTTGGTTGATGGTGGAGCTATAGTGAATTTGATGTCGTATGCTACATTCAGTAAGTTGGGCAAGAAATCAGATGATCTCATCAAGACCAACATGGTTCTTAAAGATTTTGGTGGCAATCCTTCAGAGACCAAAGGAGTGTTAAATGTGGAATTGACAATTGGCAGCAAAACTGTTCCTACCACATTTTTTGTTATCGATGGGAAGGCTTCATATAGTATGTCGCTTGGAAGGGATTGGATTCATGCAAATTGTTGTATTCCCTCGACCATTCATCAGAGTTCGATCCAATGGCAAGGTAACAAGATAGAAATCATGCCAGCTGATAGGTCAGTCAATGTTGCTAATGCCGACTTAACTATTTGGGAGATGGATGGAATTGATTGCTTATCTGGAAAAGTTTAGGAAGGAGATTATCTAAAAGTGTCCGACTGTGATATACAGCCAGTTGTAGATGAGGAGCCCCAATTATTACTTTGAGGGAATCGTGGAGTGTTCAAATTTCTACACCAAGGTATTAACGCCAGAATTTGGTAAGCCCCGAAGCCCGAATCGGCTAAGATGTCCATCGGCTGATACCGAATCGGACAAGGCAAGCCGATGTAGCCAATTCCGGTACGACAACATTGGAGACATCGTCGGATCAAGATGATGTGCTTCATGAGGACTGCCATATAAGGATAGAGTCCTAAAAAGGCAATTGTATCTATTAATTAGGAAGAGTTTGTTAGTTTTCTATTTTATCTTTAGGAAAGTGTGTTAGTATCTGGTAAGGATTCGGTTTGTTTCCTTTTATCATTAGGAAAGTTTGGATTTGTAATCTTTTAGGATCTCTATTAGCCCATGGGTATAAATATGTAAGCCCGGGGTTCACGTAAATCATCCTTGATCAATACAACTCGGCGCATCGCCACCTTTTACTTTTGGCTACTTTGTTCATCATTCGGCGAGACTTGGCACCCAACGCAGGGATGCATTGGCTTTGATCTCTGGCGAAGGGGTAAGTCCAAAGTCCCGCTGGCCCAGGTATATCATATCTATATTTAGTTTCATTACCGTTCATAGATACATCGGCTCAGTTAGGACTTTCTCGGTTAGGTTCGATATTTTAATCAAGTCGATGTTTCTGTAAACGTAATGTTGCTTTAGGTAGATCTGTTATATTCATCACATTAGACAGATCTATCGGCTCATTGAGTATTAGATTATCATATACAATCTCGTGCTGCATTGGCTAGGTCCGACCTACTAGATTGTTATCAATAATCTAAGTCTTGTTAAGCCGAAAGGTTCATGCTAATGTTTCACCGGAGGGTTAGCCGGTCTTATATGTCTCTGTTAATCTATTCCTAGTATCTCAATTTAGCTCTATCGGTTGTTTCTCGCTTTAGGGTTTCTGTCGATACCGGTTAAATCATTATATTATATTAGATTAGCTTAGGCACCTACCACCTTGAAAATCAGTCAAGGGCTTGATTGTATAGATGTTGTGTTTCTTGTCATACTTAGTGTTGCATCAGTTCAGTTTGACCTACTAAGTCATGATTAGAACCGTGATCTCTAGCCTGCCTGTTGGCTGCCACTAAGGGTTTCATCTGGGTTTCAGCCGACGAGTTATCTGGACATCGGCATCGCCTCGAATCACACAATCGGCTGTCAACAGATCGGCTATTTTGATTATCGGCCTATCGGTCGATGTGATTTATGCTCTCCTGTTTTGCATATCTTGTCAGTGGCAGGATCAAACTGACTAGCACGCCCGCGCTTCATCAATTCTAGGACCTGCATTGGAGCTAAGCAGATATCCCAGGTCGGCGTGTTGATTTTTCTCATCAACACAAGGATACTGTAGATGATCTCGATGACAAATTGGGGCAAGGTTTCATGTTAGCTGATGATTTGGAAGAAGTTGATATAGGTCCAAGGGATAGGCCTAGGCTGACTTTTATCAGTAAAAATTTATCTTCTGATTTCAGAATCAAGTTGATAGAACTTTTTAAAGAATATAGAGATTGCTTTGCTTGGGAATATTTTGAGATGCCAGGACATAGCTAATCGATTTTGGAACATCGGCTTCCTATCAAACTAGGATATCGGCCATATAAACAACCACCTTGAAGATGTAAAGCCGATATGTATGATGCTATTAAAGCTCAAATTACTCGATTACATGATGCTGGTTTCATTCGGCCATGCCGATATGCTGAGTGGGTTTTTAATATAGTTCCAGTTATCAAGAAGAACGATAAACTTAGGGTTTGCATTGATTTTCGAGATCTAAACAAGGCTACCCCTAAGGATGAGTACCCAATGTCGATTGCCAATCAATTGGTTGATGTTGCTTCAGGGCATAAGATTATAAGTTTTATGGATGGCAATGCTGGCTACAATCAGATTTTTATGGCAGAAGAAGACATTCATAAGACTGCTTTTACATGTCGTGGTGCAATCGGCTTGTATGAGTGGGTTGTGATGACTTTTGGCTTGAAGAACGCTGGAGCTACATATCAAAGGGCCATGAATTACATAATTCATGATCCGATCGGCTTGTTGGTTGAGATCTATATTGATGATGTGGTAGTGAACTCAAAGGAGATTGATGGTCATAGAGCCAATTTGAGAAAAGTTTTTGAAAGAACAAGGAAATTTGACTTCAAGATGAATCCCGCAAAGTGTGCTTTTGGTGTGTTGGCTAGACAATTTTTGGGTTTTCTTGTTCATGAGAGGGAGATTGAGGTAACCTAGAGGATTATTCATGCAATCAAGAATATTCAACCTCCAGAAGACAAAAAGCAGTTGCAATCTTTGGTCAGCAAGGTGAATTTTATCAGGAGATTTATTTCTAACTTATCTGGGAAGATGGAGCCCTTCACACCTTTACTTAGATTGAGAGCCGATCAGGAATTTACTTGGGGGGCAGAGCAACAAAAGGCCTTGGATAATATTAAGGAATATTTGAGTTCCCCTGCAGGTCTGATTTCCCCACAAAAAGGAGTACCTTTCTACTCTACCTTGACTATTGAATTGAATGAAAGCTTTAATTGCCCTACTTCATTCTCGCCATATTGAGATTCTATGGAAGAAATGAAACGTTACCCGCCTACTTATACTTCTTATAGCAAGCATCCTCTTAGCCAAGAAGTCCCAGTGAAGCCCCTTTCAAGCTTTAGTCTTCCTCAAGTGCTCCCACTAACTAAGCATGCCAAACTTCTCCTAGCGTGCATTTCCCGCATCATTGGCTTAGTGACCATTACTTACCGCTTTTGGGGAGTCGGGATCGGACCCTTTCACTTTCATGTCAAGTTAATGCAGAGGCTTTATACCATTCTCCCTTGATTTGACCTGAGCGGGACTTACTTACTTATGTATGTCTCGTATACCTTTTTCTATCGATCGAAGATTCTTTGATGGATTTCGGCCCGTGATCCTCTCGTCCCGCCAACCAAGAAAAGCTCTTGCCGGCCAAACCAAACTCACATTATTTGGAGTGGAGGCATTGCTATTCTTACTCCTCTTTTACCTACTAGGCTAGTCGGTCAAAGACAGTGTTATATGGGTTGGGAAAGTCTTTAATCCATTGGCAAAAAACAAAAGCGAGCGTAGACTCTTGTTTTGTATTTAGCCTCCTTCCTAATGTATGTACCGAAGCAGTCCCTTTGACCATTCCGACGCTTGTTTGGCCTTTCTTTCTAGAACAGGGAGGGGCATTGATCCTAGCTATACTCGCTTTCCACTTTTCATTTCTTTCGTTTCGTACGTAGCGAGTAGCCTTGCTGGGCCCTACCGTAGCAGTAGCCTTGTTGTGGACCGCCCTACTTAATTTACCCTTTTCCTTTTTCTTTACTAACTATTTGATCAAAAGAAATGATGAATCGAGACTATCAAGGTACGAGCGAATATGCTAGAGATATTAAATAGTTAACCTAGCGCTATTAGTTGATAAGACGAGCGAAGCGGTACTTGCCTGTGGATTTAGAGGGTCTTTATTTAGCGGAACCTCCACCAGCGGAAAAGAACCCATCCGGAACAGCGATAGCGATGACAACTTCTTGTACGGTTCCTACGATTCTAAAATACGAATAGGAATAGGCCCACGAATATGAAACATACGCAATCCTACGCAAGGTATATCCATCTTCTTTCTGACTCGGCAAAGGGGAAAGGGATAATTCAGATACAGTGGTAAGAAAACCAAGTCCTTACTTAAGTTAAAGATCTTGTGTGAAGAAGCTCTCATTCTCTAATAGAAGGCTTTTATTCTCTTAGAAGATTCAGATAGGCTGATAGCTGGACTATTAGGTATTGCATGATTGATATAACCCTGGCATTTATCATTAAAGTCCGCATCTTGGCTAGGAGGATGCACCGGTAGGCTCCAGTCATTTGTCATTTGCCAATACTAGACATTTAGTTAAGGCCGGATGGGGATAGCGCTCACCTGATACTTGGACTCGAAGGGGAGCAGGTCGTGTCTCAATATCTTCAGTAGAGTCATTCTATTATATATGTCTTTCTTTATAGATTTGGAAATCCGTGTATCAATTGTCCTTGGCTCCCCAATAGATTGACCCGCAATAACCCCTACGGCTTCCCCCAATTCGACCAGATCGCCATGAGTGGAACTCCGACCATAACATAATTGACACATCCAAGATGTGCTCCGGCAAGTAAAGGGGGTTCTAATATATATTGGTTGTGCTCGAAATGGCTGTGCTCGAAAGGCGGTTATGAATCGATTGACTAACCCAATTCCAATATCTTGATTTCAAGTGGCAATGCATCGTGAACCGATATATATATCGTTTGCTAATACATGACCAATTAATGTTTGTACAAAAAGTTTTTCCGTCATCCCATTTTGAGGACTCACAGAAATAGCTTGGATAGTACCACAATCTCTTCTACGCACAATAATATGTTGAACTACTTCAACAAGTCTACATGTAAGATATCTAGCATCCGCCATTCGTACAGCAGTATCTACAACCCCTTTGCGGGCTCCGTAGCAGGAAATTATATATTCTATCAAAGAAAGTCCCTCGCGTAAATTGCTTTGAATAGGTAAATCAATCATTTGTCCTTGAGGATCCACCATTAATCCTCGCATACCTACTAATTGGTGTACATGAGATGCATTTCCTCTAGCTCCTAAAAAAGACATTAGATAGACTGGATTAGAAGGATCTGTTATCCGAAAATTTGAATTCATTTCTTGTTTCAAATATTCACTTGTAGCATACCAGATTTCAACGGATTGGCGTAATTTTTCTACCGCGTGTACAGCCCCATAATAATAGTGTTTTTCCAAAATAAAACTCTGTTGTTCGGCATCTTGGACTAACCATCCCTTAGAGGGTATTGTTAAAAGATCCTCGATTCCTAATGAAATCGATGTAGTAGTGGCTTGATGGAAGCCTAGCGTTTTTATTGATCCAATATATGGGATGTATATCCCATTCCGAAATGATCTATTAATCTGCTAATAAGTCGTTTCATAGCAGTTCCATCTATCTCTTTATTATGAAAGACCAGATTGGCCCGTTCCGCCATAAATAAGTACCCCTTTTTACGAGTATAATTCTACAATTGCTGAGTAGGATTCGACAATGGGCCGAGTCGTGATTCAAAAACTTAGTTAACTTCCTTTCCTCAATCTCAATCTGGTTTCGTGCGGCAAAAATGATGATACTAGCGAAATCGGAATGCCCCTCGAAAGGGGCATCACCGAATCTAACTTCCTTGTTTAGATAAGTGTATGAATAGGCCTGACTAAATCCTTGTATGGCTTCCTCTATTTCTCTATAAAAAGAAATATGACCAAGAGTGGTGTGAATGTATATAGAACAAATTTCCTTTTTTCTATTTCCCACTACTAGATAGTGCAAGGAGAAGTGAATCGGCTTGGTCTTGATCCATGAATTTGAGGGCAAGGAGAGAGCAATCTTTTATTTGAGCAGAAGGCTTCTGGATGTGGAGATAACGTATTCCCTGGTGGAGAAATTGTCTTGTGTTTATATTTCTCTTGAACAAAGTTGAGGCATTATTTGTTATCCAATGAATGCACCATAATTTGCAAGGCCGATGTCGTTAAGTACATGTTATCGGCTCCGGTGTTGAATGGGAGAGTTGAAAGTGGATCTATGCCTTAACAGAATTTGACCTCAAATGTAAATTGCCCAAAGCAGTTAAGGGACAAGCCGTAGTGGATTTTATTGTTGAACATCGTGATGACTCGATCGGCTCGGTTGACATAGAGCCTTGGACATGGAATTTTGATGGACCGGTTTGTACTCATGGTTGTGGTATCGGTTTGGTCATAATATCACCTAAGGGGGCAAGTTTTGAATTTGCTTATACTATTAAGTCTTATGCCACCAATAATAAAGCTGAGTATGAGGTAGTTCTCAAGGGATTACAACTCTTAAAGAAAGTTGAAGCCGATGTTGTTGAAATCATGGGTGATTCTTTGTTTGTCATCAACCAGTTAGCTGGGGAATATGAGTGCAAGAATGATAAATTGATGATCTACAATGAGAAGTGCCGAGAATTGATGGTCAGTTTTTGGTTGGTGACTTTGAGGCATATTCCTCGAGAGCAGAACGTTGAAGCTAATGATTTGGCTCAGGGGGCATCGATATACAAGACAATGGTGAAATATGTTGAGGTAGAAATCGCTACAATCAGAACCGACGGTTGGAGGTATATTGTATTTAATTATTTGAAGAATCTCTCTCTGTCGGCTTCAAGAAAATTACGATATAAAGCTTTGAGGTATGTATTGCTGGATGATTAGCTATATTATCGGACTATTGATGGGGTATTGCTAAAGTGTTTGAGTGTCGATCAAGCAAAGGTTGTGATGGGAGAATACATGAAGGTATATGTGGTACTCATCAATCGGCCCACAAGATGAAGTGGTTGCTTCGACGAGCTGGATGTTTTTGGCCGATAATGTTAGAAGATTGTTTCAGATATTATAAAGGTTGTCAATATTGCCAGAAGTTTGGAGCAATTCAAAGAGCACCAGCATCGGCTATGAATCCTATAATCAAGCCATGGTCGTTCAGAGGTTGGGGAATTGATATGATCGGCTAGATCAATCCACCTTCAAGCAAAGGACATAAGTTTATATTGGTGACAACGAACTATTTCACAAAGTGGGTGGAGGCAATACCATTGACGAAGGTTGATTCTGGGGATGCAGGCGCATGCGAGGGGGCTGAGAGGTGCGGGGAAAGCGGCGGCGTGGGCCAGTGATCAGTAGCGACAATGGTGCGGCGGCTGGGTTAAGCAGGCGGAAGGTTGGGGATATGCCTGACTAGAGGGGCCCACTTGTCGGCGGCTCGGGGAGAGAAGAGAGAGGTTTATAGACGGGACCCACCGGTCGGTGGTCGAGGTACAAAGCCGAAGGTTGGCACCGGGACTCCCGGCACTCCTCCTCACTACCCCTCGGAAAAAACTCTGACATTTGGGCACACCTTTTGGAGCTTCTCCTCACTCTCTAACCTATCTTCTAAGTACTAAAACTAGTACTACAACCTTTGGAATTGAAGCATTGATCTTATTGGAGGTGTGTTGAAGTGAGTGATGAGCTCCTCCTTTTATAGCTTGGTATGACGGTTGTATGGCGGTTAGAAACAGCCATACACACCTAACCGTCATTGGGGATGCTTGGGATGGCGCCACGTGAAGGGTCAAGATGGGGGGCGCCACCACTGGTTCGACCGAACCAGGGTTCGGCCGAACCCTGGTCAGCTCCCTTTTCCACCGACTTTTGCCAATGACTAACAAGTGGGCCCTAGGGTCGGTTCCCAAGTGTTTGGTGTTGTTTTAAGTCGGTTTCACCTGACTTGTGAGCCCTCCAATCCGTGGGAGGCTGACATGGCGATCGCTGATTAGTTGGAGTTGTATTCATCCCTACGAAAGCACTCTTTTCACTTCGATTTGGTACAAAGTCACCTGCATATATTAATTTACCAACACTAGTGGAAAAGGTTAGTTTATAACCCCTACCGCAATGTTTATATGCTTAGTTTGTTCCTCTTATGTAGGAATTGACGGTCTGAATTAAGGTGATAACGACCGTCAACAAACTCCCCCACTCTTAGCCTTTGCTCGTCCTCGAGTAAAGGTCGAGACTAAGGTGGATGATACATTATTGGCATGATGCGAACATACAGATTATGCCTAGACATACTCAATACTGTGAATCTGTATATGTCTACCATGAAATTCCAAGTATTGAAAGATAGAACAGTCTAAGTATGAAATACCATAATTTCTACTACACTAAATAACTTGGCGGTTTTGATAAGTTTTCAAAAGATGAAAATCATGACTTTACTCCTCTGATAATTCTCTCATATCATTCAAAAGTGTTTGATTCCTCACCAAGGCAATGTTTGCCCAAAATTCTCCTACTACTAATAGGCTTATGTGGAGCTCAAGGTAGGGAAATTCATGTGGCATACTTGCATCAAATATTTTGTAGAGTCAAATAGAAGATCCAAGAAGAAAACTAATCATGTACTCCTGACCAAGCTTGTGCATATTATTTGGAGTGGAATATGTGGATGAAAAAAAGTGGAAAAGAAAAATATTTTGGTAGCTCCTATTTGTTCATGATCCTCCGCCTACTTTATTTTAGAGAGCATGGCTATGATTATCTTTCTTCCTTTTTTTCAGCATAATCATTTTGCTTGAGAAGATTTTTGTTCTTCCTTTTTCATGAGCATCATGAATCTTTTATTTCTTTCTTTTTTTCAGCTCATGCCTCATTTTTTCATGAGTAGGAGGATCAGTAAGTTGTTGGAGCATTTATTTTGTGGAGAACTATAGTGGATGCAAATTCCCGGAGTAGAAATCCGCATATATGAGGATGTGGATGTTGTAGAAATACATTTTTTAGCTAAACCTCCAGTGTAGAGGGAGAGCAAATTTTATATGGTAGATATGCACAAGACTTTAGTCAATAAGAACATGAAAAGATTCTACCAAAGGTCCAAATATTTGACAAAACTCGAAATGATGGCAAGTAGCATATGTATAAAGTTTAAATCATGTATTCGACATATGGCCTTGGTAGGAAGAAAAACATCATCGAGGAGTTAAAGTTATGGTTTTTGAATTTTGCAAAATAAATTCCCAAGCATTTGTATGCATCATGAAATATAGTTTCTCATTACTAGACTATGTCACATAGATCAATATACCAAATAATATGTTGTCCCTAAGTAAATGATTTCATAGCATATGAGTGCAAGTCATGGAATAAAATGTATGTAAGCCAACCAAACATGTGTCATGTATCCAAGTTCATGTAGGTTCATGCTAAAATACTAGCACATTTTATTAGTATGCATGGTGCAAAAATAAGACCGCAAACCTGCGCAATGGTAGAGCATGACGAAGATGTCTTGCACCGCCATTGTGCTAGAGTGTGCAAAGTGTAGAAGTAGTCCAAGGGATGTGAGTGTTAGAACGAGTGACTCCCTCACACTTATTTTTGTACCCGTAGCTTATTAGACACAACACAAGTGGAGATGAGCAAATAATCCTAACAGCACAGATCACCGCAATTTATTCCATTAAAAAGACGACGCTTAAATGACAAGGGAAATTTAAATCCTAACAATCAACCAAAGCAAAATATTTAATCCTAAGAATTTAAACTAAATTTAAACCTAATTTAAGCGCCACGTCCTAAAATATACGATACACGGGAAGGTCTTCGAGGATTTTCAGTGAAATAAAGATCTTCCTTCCCTATGACTTTCAAAAGTTTCTTGAGTTTAGCACCAAAGCTGCGGCGGAGAATATCCATCTTTCCCCTGAGATCAAGGATCTCAATGGTGTTCTTCGAATTTTGCTCGTGCAACACACGATTCTCTGCTTGGAGCTCCTAGATCATGGTCAGCATCTGTTCCTGTGTAGGAGCGGCTGGGGGCTTCTCCTCGTCACTCTCATACATCCCAGGCGCCCTCCGGATGAGTGGCGACGAAGGTAATCGCCTAACCTTGTTGGCTGTGGGCGAGGATTCGGCTGACGGAACCGATAGCTTCTTCTCTGGAACGAGGAGTGACTTCAAAGCTTTACCGCAGCCTCTAGGAGTTCGCACTCCAACAACTTGGAAGCAAGGCGGCGGTGGACTCTCTAGAGAAAAAAGACAACACATTGGATGGCTCCGAAGGTGGTCCCGATTCCTCGTCTTGGAAAAGACAAGCTTTTGATGACCGTTTTGGTCCTGGGGCAGAAGGAATAGTAGGACGTCCGTAGGGTGATGTGAAGGGTTACGCGGAGGCTACGCTAGCCAAAAACAAAAACTTTTAACTGCGCAAACTAGGAACACTTGCAAGTAATGGCCGATAGATCGTTACCGATTGGGGTGTGCAGCGGAAACAGCCAATCAGGGCTATCCGATCCGGAATGGTGTAGCCGATTCCCGCAAGCCGACACCGATTCCCGGGACAGCCGATTCGCCAATCAGCCCGATTCGCAGATGCCGTAGCCGATCCGAGTCGTCCGACTGTGTTCTCGCGCCTCGCTCCGATGCACTCGACCGCAGCCGATTCCTCCACAGCCGATCAACAGCGTGCAACGTAACAACGCCTCTACCGGTATCCACATGTCCGGGGACAGAACGCTGAACACCCATGTGCTAGCACGCGATGCAAGGCTAGGGTTTGGCTCGAAAGTGGGGAGGGTTTCCGTGGAGATTGATCTCGGCGACTTCTGTAGCGGATTCGGTTCAATGTGATCAATTGAAGTGCCGCCGCTCTCCACCCCTCCCTCCTTTAAATAGAGATGGCCGACTGGGACTAGTGGCCGATCAGGACTCTGTTTTGAATCGGATCTCATCCGAATCTCACAGAGTTGGCCGCCCATACGTCGTAAGCCCATAGGACTCTATCCGATCGGATCCCTATCCGATCGAGCCGTATCCGAGTCCAACTCGAATTCTGTTCTTATCCCCTTAAGCGTGCGACCCGGTAGGTTCAGGTATACTTGGTTTCGGCTATAGTCTAACTTAGCCGATCGTCGGCTCGAGTCCAACTCAGCCGACCTGTCAACAGCGGCGCCTAGCAGCACATACTGACACCATAGTATACAAGAATATAAAATTGGCTCTGAACCTGTAATGTGTACACAAATCCCTTTGCCTCACGATACCAGTTAAGCTATAGGCAAGATGTGTGCCATCCCTTCAATAGCTTAACCATTCACTCGAACCGTATTGGATTATCCGTCTATTGATTGACTCCTTAATCAACTTAGCATGGCCATGCATTTCCATAATCCATTACCTCGAGGGCCCAGAGATATCTCTCCAAAGGAGGGGCAAATTCCATCTTGATTACTCACATCCCACTCCATGTTTCATAGCAAACCCGAAAACTACCTTTATAACTACCCACATTTACGGAATAGCGTTTGGTAGTCCCAAAGTAGGCTACTACACATGTTGGAATCCATGGTGATCTCAGGTCTAAGGACTTTGTACCAACACTACCCGAGACCAACTAATGGCACATTAATTCCCGTAGTGTCTCATGGTGGGTCTATCCAACAATGTGTTCTCCAACACATATGTCCATGTTTATTGATTTCGTATCTCCATACCCATGATCTATGAGACATGATCATCAATCAATAGACATGCCGATGTTAGAATCATATTTGTTCCAATAATATGATATATGATCAGGGATCATTTAGAAATAGATTCATACATATCGAGTCTCATAAATAAGTCACGTACTTATTGATCAATACAAGATGTCTATTTCATGGAACCGAATAACACTTTATTCATTATTACATAAACATTGACGTGATATCCAACATCTCCATGTTGCCTCTAGGGCATATCAAACAATCTCCCACTTGCACTAGAGTCAATCATGTAAGTATCTAATACCCATTGCTCTTGTGTGCGCCTCATGCTTTGGCCGAGGGAGAGGTTTTGTCGGCGGATCGGCTATGTTGAGATCCGTGTGCACTTTGCATATCTTGACATCACCTCTGTCCACTATCTCGCGGATGAGATGATATCGCCGAAGTATGTGTTTGGACTTCCGATGTGACCTCGGCTCCTTGGCTTGCGCAATGGCTCCACTATTATCACAATAGAGAGACATTGGACCAGTCACTGGTCATCACACCAAGCTCGAAACGAATTTCTTGATCCTAACAGCCTCCTTTGCGCTTCAAGCAGCAATGTACTCGGTCTCCGTAGTAGAATCAGCAATAGTATCCCGCTTGGAACTCTTCCGTGACCGCGCCTCCGTTCGGGCGAACACGAACCCGATTGCGATCTATAATCATCCTTGTCTGTTTGGAAGCTAGCATCGGTGTAACCACTTACAACGAGCTCTTCTTCACCTCCATAGACTAGGAACATATCCTTAGTTCTTCTCAAGTACTTAAGGATATTATTTACAACAGTCCAGTGACCTTCACCAGGATCTGACTGGTATCTGCTCGTAGCACTCAAAGCGTATGAGACATTTGGACGTGTACAAAGCATGGCATACATGATGGATCCAATTGCCGAAGCATATGGAACCATACCCATCTTATTCCGCTCATCATGTGTCTGAGGACACTGATTCTTGCTAAGATTAATGCCATGTGACATGGGCAAAAACCTTTCGCCACCAATTGCGCCTTATAGATGTGAACATTTCCATCCATATCGGCCTTTTTCTTAAAAACCCATTTACACTCAATGGTTTTGACACCATCAGGTGGATCAACCAAGTTCCAAACTTGATTGTCGTACATGAATTCTATTTCAGATTTCATGGCTCCAAGCCACTTGTTGGAATCGGGTCCCACCATCGCTTCCTCATAGGTCTTAGGCTCATCGTTGTCCAACAACAATATATCACGTTGTTCTGCACCTGTGTACGTCGGGCGCACGACGTGATCTTTCGACCTCCGTGGGCGGTGTATCTACAACGGTGGCGCAACACTTTGCTCCTCCTGTTGTGGTTCGTGGTCGCGAAACATTTTCGATGTTTCTTGAACTTCTTCAAGATGCACCCCTGCTCCCACTAACCCTTCTTGAAACAAACTCTTTCTCCAAGAAAACACCGTGTCGGACGACAAACACTTTGCCTTGTTCCCGATTATAAAAGTAATATCCCTTGGTTTCCTTAGGATATCCCACAAAGAAGCACTTGTCGATTTGGGTGTGAGCTTGTCGATCAGTAACGTTTTACATAAGCTTCGCATCCCCAAATTTTGAGAAAAGATAAACTAGGGGGTTGCCTGTCCATATCTCATATGGTGTCTTTTCAACCGACTTAGATGGAACTCTATTTAGTGTGAGCGCATGTGTTTCAAGAGCATATCCCGGAAGGATAACGGAAGATCACTTTGGCTCATCATCGACCGCACCATGTCCAACAAGGTGCGATTTCTCCGTTCGGACACCCCATTCCATTGTGGAGTTCTGGCGGAGTCAACGTGGAACAATTCCACAATCTTTCGATGATTACCAAACTCTTGGCTCAAGTATTCCCCTCCACGATCGATCGTAGAAACTTGATTGTTTTCCCTAAATGATTCGTACTTCATTCTGGAATTCTTTGAACTTTTCAAAGGATTCGGACTTATGCCTCATTAAGTAGATATAACCATATCTACTAAAGTCATCGGTAAAGGTAATGAAGTACGATAACCACCTCTGGCCGTTGAGCTCATTGGTCCACATACATCGTATGTACAAGTGCCAACAAGTCACTTGCTCTCTCACTGTGTCCCGTGAAAGGTGCCTTTGTCATCTTACCAAGTAAACAAGACTCACCTGTCTCAAATGATTCAAAATCAAAAGAGTGAAGCAATTCATCCTTATGGAGCTTCTCCATGCGCTTCGATTTATATGGCCTAAGCGACAATGCCGGATAAACGTGGGGTTTGTATCATTAGAGAGTTGCCTTTCGTATTAATGTTATAGATGGGAGACGCTTCAAGATTCAAAACGTATAATCCATTCACCAATGGGGCATGAAAATAGAACATATCTCTAAGATATATTGAACAACCATTGTCCATTGATCTAAAATCATATCCTTCCGCTTGCAAACATGAAGTGGAAATAACGTTTTGACATAGTGTTGGAACACAATAACAATTATTTAATTTGAAAACTAATCCCGAAGGTAGATGAAGTGGTACTGTGCCGACAAGCAACGTAGCAACGCTTGCTCCATTGCCGACGCGCAGTTCACCTCGCCCCTTCTCAAGCCTCTACTTCTTCTCATTCCCGCAACGATTTGCAAATATGAGCTACCGATCCGGTATCAAATACCCAAGAGTTAGTAGGTGAAGTAGCAAGCTTAATGTCTATAACATTAATACCTGAAGCGAAGTCGTACTTTGCTTCTTTTTGAGATCCTCCATGTACTTCTTGAGTTCCTCTTCCAAGGACTGTCTCCTTGCAATAGAAGCAAACGGCATCCGATGTCGCCGACCCTTTTTGCCCTTCTTTGCATTGGAGGCACTCGCGATCACATCGGGAGTTAACTTCCTCTTGGTGCAAAGTTTCTTGACAGTGGTTTGCGCTTAGCCTTCGCATCACCATCACATGATGACCGTTTTTCTGGATACTCTCCTCACTGTCTTTAGCATCCCATGCAATTCAGCCAAGGTCTTATCCATATTGTTCATGTGATAATTCAATATGAATGGCTCGAAGCTCGGAGGAGCGACCGGAGAATCACATCGTAGCCAACTCTTGGCTAAGAGGGAAACCTAGTTTCTCAAGACTCTCGATATAGCCAATCATCTTTATCACATGCGGATCGACGGGATTCCCTAAACAAGCCTACACGCAAACAAGGACTTTGAGGTGTTGAACCTCTCGGCCCGAGCTTGGTTCTCAAACATACCACGCCATCCCCGAATAATAGTGTGAGCATCGCCGCTCTCATATTGCTTCGAAGCTCGGGGGACATTGTAGCAAGCATGGGACAGCTTATATCTAGGGCATCATTAGTGTGCTTCTCATAAGCTCTCCGTGCGATTGCGGTGGCATTATTTGGCAAATCCTCCGGATAAGGTACTTCAAGAACGTACTCCTTACGCTCTTGCTTGAGAACAATTCTCAAGTTGCGATACCAATCCATAAAGTTTGTTCCATTTAATTTGTCCTTTTCGAGAATAGATCGCAAATTAAAAGAACTGGGTGTAGTATTAGCCGCCATTTATTCTACAACGAAAAAGCAAAGTTTAGCACAATGTTTATGCTATGTCTATTGTTAAACAATTTAACATTAGACTCCCATTACGTATTTTACACCTTCCCTCTAGGTTACATATTGGGTCAAGATCCACATGTTAATTAATTTTCTAGTGAGCTCTCGCATCACTGCTAGAAAATTAGTAACATCGGTAAGCAACTCCTTACTAATCACATCTCTATGTGACTCTTGTTGTTGGTGTGGCATCTCCATGCCCCGGCCCCAACCTATGCCCAAAGACCCAAAACTGTTTTGATAGCCTTGTTAAGTAAACCAAATGCTCCCGCATGTATATGTCCGACATATACCCCTCGTGTTATGATAGAGAATGGCACTCTTGCTTTGGCGGACCCACCATTGACGAACGTAACGGTGACGGGTGCAACATTTGGAAGGGCATCATTACTACTTAATTTTGCGAGAGATGCTATCCTATCAAACAAACATATCACATATGAAAGCAAGTAGAATAGCATATAATGAAATAGTATGGCCCCCTTCACATGGTGATCTCCATCTCCATGCCGGCGCTGAGGATCTCCATCTTCATTACCATTCTTCCGAGTGCCGAATGCTTGATTTCTTCAAACTAAGCTACTACTATAGAAGCTCTAATTGAAGATTACATCGACTCGTAGGTCGTGAAAGAATATTACAAGCATTGCACGTAGGAAAGAATATTACAGGATTGCACATATGAAAGAATATTATATGCATCACATGCATCTCATACATCTCATACATACAATAGGGCAATGCCATCTCAAAGCATTTTCTCAAAAACAAGTTAGGCGTGGAAATATTTTCTACCTATCACGAGAAACGACATCGAGACGACCTATAAGGGGCGCACACGGCGGTCCCGCTAGCCGGTTAGCGGGCGGGGGGTCGAGGGGGGAGCCGCCCCCCCGCGGGCTTTCGGGCAGCGCGAGGCAGCTAACAAGATCGGACTACGAGATAGCTTCGGCATAATCACATTATACCGTTCCGATACACTATCAAGGAACGCTATCTCGAAGCCGACTCAAACCGAGTTCTATGGATATTGCTTCGACGTAATCACATTACACCGTTCCGATACACTATCACGGAACGGAATTACCATCAACTCTCCTCAACAGATCCCGTAAAACCGATTGATCTAATCAACCCGTGCACAAAACTTGTTCCGATCCAATCTAAAACCCGAACTAAGCAAGATTAGCTCGATACCACTTGAAGGGTTACGCGGAGGCTACGCTAGCCGAAAACAAAAACTTTTAACCGCGCAAACCAGAACACTTGCAAGTAAGGGCCGATAGATCGTTACCGTTTGGAGTGTGCAGTGGAAACAGCCAATCGTGGCTATCCGATCCGAAACAAGTAGCCGATTCCCGCAAGCCGACAGTCGATTCCGGGGATGCCCGATTCGCCAATCGCGATTCGTAGATGCCGTAGCCGATCCGAGTCGTCCGACCGTGTTCTCGCACCTCGCTCCGATGCGCTCGATCGTCACGCCCGATTTTCGTTCGGGATTAAAAATCATTAAATAAATCATTTTCTAGAAATTAAATAAAATGAAAAGCATATTAATCAAGTGAAAGTATTAAGGAAATAAAAATTTCCTTTAAAAATCATGGCTGGAAATATTTTTAAAATATTCTCCATGCCCTATTGTACTCTCCAAAATTTTCGTGAAATTTTGGAGCTCAAAATAATTTTAATAATACAAAGAGCATTTAAGTAATTATTTATATAAAATAATTCATCATTAAATAATATGGTTGAATATTTATTAAATACTTTGAGTGTTCATCTAATTTCAGGATTTTTCTTAGAATTATTTGAATATTGGAAGTATAGATAAAAATTGAAGGAAGTTTGGAAGGAAAAGTCTGCTTTGGCTCCCTCTGCTACAGTGTCGTCTTCCTCCTCCAGCTGCCGTGTACTGTTCATCCGAACAGCAACCTCTTTCCTTCCTTCGCAAATCCCGTCGAATCACTTGCTCAAATCCAAAATTAATTGAGGGGAATTAATCCTCACCTCTTCCTCTCCATTTCCCTATAATTTCCCATCCAATCCCACAATAAATCATGGTGGATTTCGATTTGGTTCTTCACCGTTAAACACCACCATAGCCGGCCGTTCCTCTCCCTCCCGGTCGATTCCCTTCCCAATTAACTCACAAAAATCGGTTCCTCTCCTCCTCGTCATCAATTCCCCCATGAATCCTCACTGAATCCCGTAATAATTCTTGGTGTATTTTAATTTCGTAATTCATTGTTCAACAACACCATTGCCGGCCGACCCCCTCCCCTTCCTCTTCCTCTCCCGCGACAATCCCCCTCCTCCTCCTGCTATAAAAGGGAGGCCTCACCTCCTCCTCCTCTCTCCCATCACGCCACGAGCACCTCTCCCTCTACTCCGCCGCCACGCAACTCCACTCGCACGCCGCCACCGTTTTCCACTTCCGGCCACCTCCAGCCGGCCGTGCCGCCTCAACCGAGCAGACCGGACCATGCCACCACCTCCATCGCGCCGCAGCAACCTCCTCTCCCCCGGCCGACCCTCCGTTTCGCTCAAAGTCCATCGGGAGCTCACCTCCACCGTCGAACAAGAAAGAACATCGTCGTTGTCTTCCTCCTCCGCAGCCCCTCCCGCTTGCTCAAGCACCGTTCCGCCGCATCGTCATCACTGTCGGACTTGTCTCATCGAACTCTTCCTCGGCCACCCCTTCCTTCTTGTCGCCATTCGCTGTCGTCGCCACGTCCGCATAAGGTCACTGTTCCTTGTCGCCTTGCGCCTTCCCCGGGCTGTGCCGCCTCCTCCTTTGGCTCCGCGTCGCCGAGCCGCTCCTCGGCCTCCCCTCCGTCGTCGGGAACCATAGGAGACCGTGCACCCATGCACCGGCCTTCCTCCGTTTGCCGTCGTGCGCCCGCGTCGCCTCTTCTCGCCGTTGAGCGCCCGGTGAGCCGTCCCTCTCGCCATCCTTGCCCGCCGTCGTCATCCTACTCTTTTGCTTCCAAAGATAATTAAAAATTGCCTAATAAATCAATTTAATTTCCAGAATCCATTTAAATGGTCCAAAACTTCTAAAATTCATATCTAGTCCATACAAACTCCAAATTAGGCCATTCAAATTGCAAAATTCATCTAAAATTGAGCTCTACATGTTTGTTTACTTTTCTTGTATTGTTCATTTGGTTTTTATTAGGGTTTTTGCTTGTTTTGCGTGTCAGCGTGTAGACTTTGTTGTTTCTGGAGGTTCGCGCTAGCGAGAAAAGAAGATTTGTTCGAAGGAGCAAGGCAAGTCATGTCATTTTGATCATATTGCTATCCGAGTTTACAAAATTATGTTTATTTAAATTATTGCATTTCGCTTTATTAAATTTCCGCGTCTATCACTGTTTTATTTAGCCTTACCGATTCTCCTTGTTATAGCCCTATTACTTGTATTATTATGATCCTTGATAACCCTAGAAAAAATACAACTAGTGAGCACTTTATATATGTGGTACTCACTAGCAAACTTAGGAATATGCTTAGCCCTGCTTGAAAAGAAACAGTTAGATGTTTTCAATAATTAGACTAAGGAATAACTTGTAAATGGTAAAGTTTTGGCTCTTTAGCCGTGGCAATAAATGTCCCTTCAAAATTCCTCAAACATGTTTTCGGTGAGCACGAGGTGCATGGTTTTGTTAGTCGCACCTCGGCCGTCATAAGGACCGGTCTTCGGGCCTCTGTTGCAAAGCATATTCCGTACTACCACCTGTCTAATGGGTAAGGCTTAACGCCTCGACTAGTACGGTCAGAAACAAAAAAGACACGGATAGGGATGGATGAAGCCCTAGGAAGGGTTGAAGTCCATGGGCTGACATCTCTGGCAAGTGAAGGCTCGAACGAGTCGAGATGCCCGGGGCATAGGCATGTCTGCTCGACCCGTGGGCACTGTCGGGGGAGTCTATGTCGGTCTTCTTTGTTTAGGGCGTACTAAGCAATGAGTTATGTCATGGCTTCCGTCCGTATGCCATGGTGGCTTGTGGCACGTCGCAACACGTGAGGAAGACATGTCTGGTGGGTAAAGATGTACACCTCTGATCAGAATAAATCTATTCGAATAGCCGCGCCTCGGTTATGGGCAAGCCGAGCAATGTACCCAAGTTAGAGTTTAATTCGTTTAAAACGAAAGATTTGGAGTTAGCACATGTTGGCTGAGTTAAGGCAAGATCGCGTTGGTGCGCGACTTGATAATAATTTGACTAGAGATAGGCTTGTGTTTATTAAAATGCCTTAAAATATTTAAATGCTTTGAAATGCTGGTTTTCTGCAAAATAACCCTATATATGAATTCTTTGTACCCCCTTGCATTATTTGCATTCTCTCGGCATGGCTTGTTGAGTATGGTGGTTGTACTCAGCCTTGCAATTCCTTCCCCCTTTCAGAAGTGTAGTGCCTATGAGTTGAAGACGGTGTTAGAGGACCAAGGCTCATACCCCGGTGGAGTTTGACCGTGGAGTGGAGCTGAAGCCCCGCTAGGATCGTCCCGCCTTTTCCGCTGCGCTTTTCTTCGAGTGCGGGGACTAAGTGCCTCTTACGTGTAAGTATATTTATACGCTTTAATTTACGTTTGCATCTGTGTATTGATTTGTCATTTTATGTACCCTGGCTAGTCCTGGACAGGGAATTAATACACAAAATAGTCTAGAAATTTGGGATAAATTTCTGGGCGTGACATCGACCGCAGCCGATTCCTCCACAGCCGATCAACAGCGTGCAACGTAGCAGCACCTCTACCGGTATCCACACGTCCGGGGACAGAACGCCGAACACCCGTGTGCTAACACGCGATGCAAGGCTAGGGTTTGGCTCGAAAGTGGGGTGGGTTTCCGTGGAGATTGATCTCGGTGATTTCTGTTGCGGATTCGGTTCAATGCGATCAATTGAAGTGCCGCCGCTCTCCACCCCTCCCTCCTTTAAATAGAGTTGGCCGACTAGTACTAGTGGCCGATCAGGACTCTGTTTTGTATCGGATCTCATCCGAATCTCACAGAGTTGGCTGCCCATACGTCGTAAGCCCATAGGACTCTATCCGATCGGATCCCTATCCAATCGAGCCGTATCCGAGTCCAACTCGAATTCTGTTCTTATCCTTAAGCGTGCGACCACGTAGGTTCAGGTATACTTGGTTTCGGCTATAGTCTAACTTAGCCGATCGTCGGCTCGAGTCCAACTCGGCCACTGTCCAACCGCGGCGCCTACCAAGCACATATTGACACCATAGTATACAAGAATATAATATTGGCTCGAACCTGTAATGTGTACACAAATCCCTTTGCCTCACGATACCGGTTAAGCTATAGGCGAGATGTGTGCCATCCCTTCAATAGCTTAACCATTCACTCGAAGTATTGGATTATCTGCGTTGATTGACTCCTCAATCAACTTAGCATGGCCATGCATTTCCATAATCCATTACCTCGAGGGGCCTGAGATATCTCTCCAAAGGAGGGGCAAATTCCATCTTGATCACTCACATCCCACTCCATGTTTCATAGCAAACCCGAAAACTACCTTTATAACTACCCATTCTGAATAGCGTTTGGTAGTCCCAAAGTAGGCTACTACACATGTTGGAATCCATGGTGATTTCAGGTCTAAGGACTTTGTACCAACACTACCTGAGACCAACTAATGGCACATTAATTCCTGTAGTGTCTCATGGTGGGTCTATCCAACAATGTGTTCTCCAACACATATGTCCATGTTTATTGATTTGATATCTCCATACCCATGATCTATGAGACATGATCATCAATCAATAGACATGCCGATGTTAGAATCATATTTGTTCCAATAATATGATATATGATCAGGGATCATTTAGAAATAGATTCATACATATCGAGTCTCATAAATAAGTCACGTACTTATTGATCAATACAAGATGTCTATTTCATGGAATTGAATAACACTTTATTCATTATTACATAAACATTGACGTGATATCCAACATCTCCATGTTGCCTCTAGGGCATATCACTAACAGATGAACGAGATTGTCCTCTTGGTGATGGAGTACGCCGGACCAATTGAGATGACGGGGGGTGACGACTGCGACTAGGCTGAACAAACGGTCCAACTAGATCATTGTCGTGTCCTCCGTTTCTGGGCGGCAACATGGCAATGGGCTCGACAAAACAGGCGTCTTCCAATAGGTAATCTCGGCGTCTATCCGGTTGGCAGCTGACGGTTCTCCTTCTAAGTCAAAAGTTGAAAACGACGACACGATTCCTTTGCCTTTGCCAGCCATGGGAGATAATTTTCAAGATTTTGGCTAGATGGAAAGTTGGTGGAGTTTTCGATACGGAAAGTGGTGAGATCGGCTGGGTATTTATAAGGAAAATCACGGGTATTGAGACCCAAACGACATTGGATGGGGATTGGAGTTCTAAAGAGATAAGAGAAATTGGAGATAAATCGGACTCGGCACTGGTTCGGCCGAACCCTACTTGGGCCCAAATTATCTCTAATTTTGCAAGATGGAACTTTAGCCCAATGGTATAAGGAAAAGGTAGGTCCAGCTACGGATAAACTAGAGCATTCAGGTAACGCTTCTAGATCAATCAAGTCTATCACATCTACCTCTGACTCTAAATTATCTATGGGATCAAGAAAAACTTTTAGACGATGACCATTTACCTTAAAAATGTTACCTTCATCATTTTAGAGTGTGATTGCCCCATACGATGACGAGTTGATGAAGGTGAATGGTCCTTTCCATTTTTTTCGAAGTTTTCCATGCCCGAATAGCTTGACCATGGATTTAAAAAGTAATACCTTGTCCCCAGGTTTGAACTCCTTTGGCTTGATTCTCTTGTCGTGCCATCGCTTTGTTCTTTCCTTGTAAATCATGGCACTATGATAGGCCTTGTCTCTCAATACTTCTAACTCCGAAAGTTGCATCTTTCTATGGGCTCCGGCTTGTTGAAAGTCCATATTCCATTTCTGAATTGCCCAGTAGGCCCTATGCTTCAACTCGACCAGTAGATGGCATGTTTTTCCATAAACGAGTTGATAGGCTGACATGCCGAGGGGTGCCTTGTATGCAATCCGATATGCCCAAAGTGCATCGGGTAGTTTCAACTTCCATGATTTCCCCATCTCATGAATGGTCTTCTGTAGAATATTCTTGATCTGCTTGTTAGATGTTTCTGCTTGACCGCTGGCCTGAGGGTGATATGGAGTCACTATGTTGTGCTGGGCTCCAAGCTCCTTCATGAAGTTTCGGAAAGTCTTGTCAATGAAATGAGACCCTCCGTCACTTATCACCATCCTCGACCTTCTGTACCGAGGGAAGATGATCCCATGAAACATCTTTCTAGCATGCTTGGCATCAGCAGCTCGGCAAGGTATTGCTTCTACCCATTTTGACACATAGTCGACAGCCACCAGGATGTACTCGCAACCATAGGACCTTGGGAAAGGTCCCATGAAGTCAATACGCCATACATCAAAAAGTTCCACTTGAAGATTGTATGTAAGGGGCATTACTGTTAGTGATATGCCCTAGAGGCAACATGGAGATGTTGGATATCATGGTCAATGTTTATGTATTTATGAATAAAGTGTTATTCAGTTTCATGAAATAGACATCTTGTATTGATCAATAAGTACGTGACTTATTTATGAGACTCTATATGTATGAATCTATTTCTAAATGATCCCTGATTATATGTCATATTGTTGGAACAAATATGACTTTAAGATCGACATGTTTATTGATTGATGATCATGTCTCATAGATCATGGGTATGGAGATACCAAATCAATAAACATGGACACATGTGTTAGAGAACACATTGTAGGTTAGACCCACCACGAGACAATTCAGGAATTAATGTGCCATTAGTTGGTCTCAGGTAGTGTTGGTACAAAGTTCTTAGAACTGAGATCACCATGGCTTCCAACATGTGTAGTAGCCTACTTTGGGACTACCAAACGCTATTCCGTAACTGGGTAGTTATAAAGGTAGTTTTCGGATTTGCTATGAAACATGGAGTGGGATGTGAGTGATCAAGATGGAATTTGCCCCTCCATTGGAGAGATATATGTGGGCCCCTCGAGGTAATGGATTATGAAAATGCATGGCCATGCTAAGTTGATTGAGGAGTCAATCAACAGACAGATAATCCAATACGGTTTGAGTGAATGGTTAAGCTATTGAAGGGATGTCACACATCTTGCCTATAGCTTAATTGGTATCATGAGGCAAAGGGATTTGTGTACACATTATAGGTTCAGAGCCGATATTATATTCTTGTATGCTATGGTGTCAATATGTGCTGCTAGGCGCCGCTGTTGACAGATTGGCTGAGTTAGACTCGAGCCGAAACCAAGTATAACTGAACCTACAGGGTCGCACGCTTAAGGGAATAGAATAGATATTCGAGTTGGACTCGGATACAGCTCGATCGGAGAGGGATCCGATCAGATAGAGTCCTATGGTCTTACGACGTATGGGCGGCCAACTCTGTGAGATTCGGATGAGATCTGATTCAAAATAGAGTCCCGATTGGCCACTAGTCTCGATCGGCCAACTCTATATAAAGGGGTGAGGGGCGGAGAGCTGCGAGAGGTCAATCAATTTGCATTGCGCCGAAATCAATCGATCACACGCGGCTTTAGAAGTCGGCGAGATCAATCTCCACGGAAGCCCTCCCCACTTTCGAGCCAAACCCTAGCCTTGCATCGCGTGCTAGCACACGGGTGTTCGGCGTTCTGTTCCCGGACGTGTGGATACCGGTAGAGGCGCTGCTACGTTGCGCACTGTTGATCGGCTATGAATCGGCTGCAATCGGAGTGAGGCGACTGCGGCAGATCGGCGACGAGAGCACGGTCGGACGACTCGGATCAGCTGCGACATCGCCGAATTGGCTGATTTGTGAATCGGCTGTCCCCAAGAATAGGCTGTCGGCTTGCGGGAATCGGCTATCATCGGCCAGCACAGTTCCAAATTGGATAGCCCTGATTGACTATTTCCGCTACATACTCCAATCGGTAATGATCTATCGACCCTTACTTGCAATTGTTCCTGGTTTGCGCGGTAGAAAAGTTTTTGTTTTCGGCTATCGTAGCCTCCGCGTAACCTTTTAATTACATCTCGAGCAGTGATCCCGCCATGTTTCTGGCATTTATGACACCTCCGAATGAACTCCTTGGTGTCTTCATATATGGTTGGCCAGAAAACCCCACTTTGCCAAATTTTGGCCTGCGTCCTGAATGCACCGTAGTGTCCTCCGTACGGAGCCGCATGACATTTCTCTATGATTTAGGTGGCTTCGGCAGTCAGGATGCATCTTCTTAACAGTCCATCTGAGCACACTCTATAAAGGTACGGTTCCTCCCACAAGTGACGTCGACTATCATAAATGAGTTTCCTTTTGTTCTCCCCAGTGGACATATCCAGTGACTATAAAAGTTCACTATGTTCGCATACCAAGGACTAGAGTCCGTCACTTTAAGTAGCATATCATCTCACAGAAAGTCATTTATGGGCAGTTCCTGCACGTTAGTATAATGCATACGAGACAAATGGTCTGCTACTGAATTCTCGACTCCCTTTTTATCTTTAATTTCAATATCAAATTCTTGGAGAAAGAGAATCCATCGTATTAGCCTTTGTTTAGCATCCTTCTTAGTGAGCGGGACCGCCGTGTGCGTACCCCTTATAGGCCGTCTTGATGCCGTTTCTCTGTGATAGGTAGAAAACGTTCTACGCCTAACTTGTTTTTGCAGAGAATACTTTCAGATTGTATGGCCCTATTGTATGTATGAGATGCATGTGATGCGTGTAATATTCTTTCATATGTGCAATCTCTGTAATATTCTTTCATACGTGCAATTCTTGTAATATTCTTTCACAACCTGCGAGTCGATGTAATATTCAATTAGAGCTTCTATAGTAGTAGCTTAGTTTGAAGAAATCAAGCATCATGCACATTGGAAGATGGTGCCGAAGATGGAGATCCTCAGCGCCGACATGGAGATGGAGATCACCATGTGAAGGGGGCCATACTATTTCATTATATGCTATTCTACCTGCTTTCATATATATGATATGTTTGTCTGATAGGATAGCATCCCTTGCAAAATTAAGTGGTAATGATGCCCTTCCAAATGTTGCACCCGTCACCGTTATGCTCGTCAATGGTGGGTCTGCCAAAGCAGAGTGCCATTCTCTATCATAACATGAGGGGGTATATGTCCGACATATATAGCAGGAGCATTTGGTTTACTTAACAAGGCTATCAAAACAGTTTTGGGCCTTGGGGCATAGGTTGGTGCCGGGGCATGGAGATGCCACACCAACAACAAGAGTCACATAGAGATGTGATTAGCAAGGAGTTGCTTACCGATGTTATTAATTTTCTAGCAGTGATGCCAAAGCTCACTAGAAATTAACTAACATGTGGATCTTGACCCAATACGTAACCTAGAGGGAAGGTGTCAAATACGTAATGGGAGTCTAATGTTAAATTGTTTAACAATAGACATAGCATAAACATTGTGCTAAACATTGCTTTTCCTGTTGTAGAATAATGGCAGCCAATACTACACCAGTACCTTTAATTTGCGATCTATTCTTGAAAAGGAAAAATTAAACGAAACAAACTTTATGGATTGGTATCGCAACTTGAGAATTGTTCTCAAGCAAGAGCGTAAGGAGTACGTTCTTGAAGTACCCCATCATGAGGATTTGCCTAATAATGCCACTGCTACTGCACGGAGGGCTTACGAGAAGCACACTAATGATACCCTAGATATAAGCTGTCTCATGCTTGCTACAATGTCCCCTGAGCTTCAGAAGCAATATGAGAGCAGCGATGCTCACACTATTATTCAGGGACTGCGTGGTATGTTTGAGAACCAAGCTCGGGCCGAGAGGTTCAACACCTCAAAGTCCTTGTTTGCGTGCAGGCTTGTTGAGCGGAATCCCGTCAGTCCGCATGTGATAAAGATGATTGGCTATATCGAAAGTCTTGAGAAACTAGGTTTCCCTCTTAGCCAAGAGTTGGCTACATACGTAATTCTCCAGTCGCTCCCTTCGAGCTTCGAGCCATTCATATTAAATTATCACATGAATAATATGGATAGGACCTTGTCCAAATTGCATGGGATGCTAAAGACAACGAGGAGAGTATCCGAAAAACGGTCATCATGTGATGATGATGCGAAGGCTAAGCGCAAACCACTGTCAAGAAACTTTGCTCCAAGAGGATGCTAACTCCCGATGAGATCGCGAGTGCCTCCAATGCAAAGAAGGGCAAAAAGGGGTCGGTGGCATCGATGTCATTTGCTTCTACCGCAAGGAGACAGCCACCGGAAAAGGAACGCAAGAAGTACATGGAGGATCTCAAAAAGAAGCAAAGTACGACTTCTACTTCGGTATTAATGTTATAGACATTAATCTTGCTACTTCACCTACGACTCTTGGGTATTTGATACCGGATCGGTAGCTCATATTTGCAAATCATTGCAGGGAATGAGAAGAAGTAGAGGCTTAAGAAGGGGCGAGGTGAACCTCGCGTCGGCAATGGAGCGGCGTTGCTACGATTCTTGTCGGCACGTACCACTTCATATACCTTCGGATTAGTTTTGGAATTAAATAATTGTTATTGTGTTCCAACACTATGTCAAAACGTTATTTCCGCTTCATGTTTGCAAGCGGAAGGATATGATTTTATGTCAATGGACAATGGTTGTTCAATATATCTTAGAGATATGTTCTATTTTCATGCTCCATTGGTGAATGGATTATACGTTTTGAATCTTGAAGCGTCTCCCATCTATAATATTAATACGAAAGGCAACTCTCTAATGATATAAACCCCACGTTTATCGGCATTGTCGCTTAGGCCATATAAATAAGAAACGCATGGAGAAGCTCCATAAGGATGGATTGCTTCACTCTTTTGATTTTGAATCATTTGAGACATGTGAGTCTTGTTTACTTGGTAAGATGACAAAGGCACCTTTCACGGGACATAGTGAGAGAGCAGTGACTTGTTGGCACTCGTACATACCGATGTATGTGGACCAATGAGCTCAACGGCAAGAGGTGGTTATCAGTACTTCATTACCTTTATCAATGACTTTAGTAGATATGGTTATGTCTACTTAATGAGGCATAAGTCCAAATCCTTTGAAAAGTTCAAAGAATTCCATAATGAAGTACAGAATCATTTAGGGAAAACAATCAAGTTTCTACGATCGGATCGTGGAGGGGAATACTTGAGCCAAGTGTTTGGTAATCATCTCAAAGATTGTGGAATTGTTCCACGCTTGACTCCGCCAGGGAACTCCACAATGGAACGGAGTGTCCGAACGGAGAAATCGCGCCTTGTTGGACATGGTGCGGTCGATGATGAGCCAAAGTGATCTTCCGTTATCCTTCTGGGGATATGCTCTTGAAAAAGCTGCGCTCACACTAAATAGAGTTCCATCTAAGTCAGTTGAAAAGACACCGTATGAGATATGGACAGGGCGACCCCCTAGTCTGTCTTTTCTCAAAATTTGGGGATGCGAAGCTTATATAGAACGTTTACGCTTTGACAAGCTCACACCCAAATCTGACAAGTGCTTCTTTGTGGGATATCCTAAGGAAACTAAGGGATATTACTTTTATAATCGGGAACAAGGCAAAGTGTTTGTCGCCCGACACGGTGTTTCTTGGAGAAAGAGTTTCTTTCAAGAAGGGTTAGTGGGAGCAGGGTGCATCTTGAAGAAGTTCAAGAAACACCGAGAAAATGTTTCGAGTGACCACGTAACCACAACAGGAGGAGCAAAGTGTTGCGCCACCGGCTTGTAGATACACCACCCACGGAGGTCGAAGATCACGTCGTGCGCCCGATAGGTACACAAAGTGCGGAACAACGTGATATATTCTTGTTGGACAACGATGAGCCTAAGACCTATGAGGAAGCGATATTGGGACCCAATTCCAACAAGTGGCTTGGAGCCATGAAATCCGAAATAGAATCCATGTACGACAATCAAGTTTGGAACTTGGTCTATTCGGATTATTCTAGCGATTGCTGCATATTTCGATTATGAGATATGGCGATGGATGTCAAAACGGCTTTTCTAAATGGAAACCTAAGCGAGGATGTATACATGATACAACCTCAAGGTTTTGTCGATCCACAATCGCTCGGAAAGATATGCAAGCTACGAAATCCATTTATGGATTGAAGCAAGCATCTCGGAGTTGGAATATTCGTTTTGATGAAGTAATCAAAGGGTTTGGTTTCATCAAAAATGAAGAGGAGGCTTGTGTTTACAAAAAGGTCAGTGGGAGCGCAATTGTATTTCTAATCTTATATGTGGATGACATATTGTTGATTGAAAATGATATCCCTATGCTAGAATCCGTCAAGTCTTCATTGAAAAATAGTTTTTCCATGAAAGACTTAGGGAGGCAGCATACATATTGGGCATTTGGATCTATAGAGATAGATCCAAGAGGCTAATTGGATTAAGCCAAAGTACATACATTGACAAGGTGTTGAAAAGGTTCAACATGCATGATTCCAAGAAAGGTTTCTTGCCCATGTCACATGGCATTAATCTTAGCAAGAATCGGTGTCCTCGGACACATGATGAGCGGAATAAGATGGGTATGGTTCCATATGCTTCGGTAATTGGATCCATCATGTATGCCATGCTTTGTACACGTCCGGATGTCTCGTACGCTTTGAGTGCTACGAGCAGATACCGCCGATCCGGTGAAGGTCACTGGATCTGCCGTAAAGAATATCCTTAAGTACATGAGAAGAACTAAGGATATGTTCCTAGTCTATGGAGGTGAAGAAGAGCTCGTTGTAAGTGGTTACACCGATGCTAGCTTCCAAACGGACAAGGATGATTATAGATCGCAATCTGGGTTCGTGTTCTGCCTGAACGGAGGCGCAGTCAGCTGGAAGAGTTCCAAGCAGGATACTGTTGCTGATTCTACAACGGAGGCCGAGTACATTGCTGCTTCAGAAGCTGCAAAGGAGGCTGTTTGGATCAAGAAATTCGTTTCTGAGCTTGGTGTGATGACTAGTGCGACTGGTCCAATGTCTCTCTATTGTGATAATAGTGGAGCCATTGCGCAAGCCAAGGAGCCGAGGTCACATCAGAAGTCCAAACACATACTTTGGCGATATCATCTCATCCGCGAGATAGTGGACAGAGGTGATGTCAAGATATGCAAAGTGCACACGGATCTCAACATAGCCGATCCGCTGACAAAACCTCTCCCTCAGCCGAAACATGAGGCGCACACAAGAGCAATGGGTATTAGATACTTACATGATTGACTCTAGTGCAAGTGGGAGATTGTTAGTGATATGCCCTAGAGGCAACATGGAGATGTTGGATATCATGGTCAATGTTTATGTATTTATGAATAAAGTGTTATTCAGTTCCATGAAATAGACATCTTGTATTGATCAATAAGTACGTGACTTATTTATGAGACTCTATATGTATGAATCTATTTCTAAATGATCCGATCATATGTCATATTGTTGGAACAAATATGACTTTAAGATCGGCATGTTTATTGATTGATGATCATGTCTCATAGATCATGGGTATGGAGATACCAAATCAATAAACATGGACACATGTGTTAGAGAACACATTGTTGGATAGACCGACCATGAGATACTACAGGAATTAATGTGCCATTAGTTGGTCTCGGTAGTGTTGGTACAACGTCCTTAGACCCGAGATCACTATGGATTCCAACATGTGTAGTAGCCTACTTTGGGACTACCAAACGCTATTCCGTAACGGGTAGTTATAAAGGTAGTTTTCGGGTTTGCTATGAAACATGGAGTGGGATGTGAGTGATCAAGATGGAATTTGCCCCTCCTTTGGAGAGAGATCTCTGGGCCCCTCGAGGTAATGGATTATGGAAATGCATGGTCATGCTAAGTTGATTGAGGAGTTAATCAACAGACAGATAATCCAATACGGTTCGAATGAATGGTTAAGCTATTGAAGGGATGGCACATATCTTGCCTATAGCTTAATTGGTATCGTGAGGCAAAGGGATTTGAGTACACAGCAGGTTCGAGCCGATATTATATTCTTGTGTGCTATGGTGTCAATATATGCTGCTAGGCGCCGTCGTTGACAGATCGGCTGAGTTAGACATGAGCCGAAACCAAGTATACCTGAACCTATAGGGTCGCACGCTTAAGGGGATAGAATAGATATTCGAGTTGGACTTGGATACGGCTCGATCGGATAGGGATCCGATCGGATAGAGTCCTATGGTCTTACGACGTATGGGCGGCCAACTCTATGAGATTCGGACGAGATCCGATTCAAAATAGAGTCCTGATCGGCCACTAGTCCCGGTCGGCCAACTCTATATAAAGGGGTGAGGGGTGGAGAGCTGCGAGAGGTCAATCAATTTGCATTGCGCCAAAATCAATCTGATCACACGCGGCTTTAGAAGTCGGCGAGATCAATCTCCACGGAAGCCCTCTCCACTTTCGAGCCAAACCCTAGCCTTGCATCGCGTGCTAGCACATGGGTGTTCGACATTCTGTTCCCGGACGTGTGGATACCGGTAGAGGCGTTGCTACATTGCGCGCTGTTGATCGGCTACGAATCGGCTGCAATCGGAGTGAGGCGACTGTGACAGACCCGCGACGAGAGCGTGGTTGGACGACTCGGATCGGCTGCGACATTGGCGAATCGGCTAATTGGTGAATCGGTTGTCCCCAGGAATCGGCTGTCGGCTTGCGGGAATCGGCTGTCATCGGCCAGCACAGTTCCAGATCGGATAGCCCTGATTGACTGTTTCCGCTGTATACTCCAATCGGTAACGATCTATCGGCCCTTACTTGCAAGTGTTCCTGGTTTGCGCGGTACAAAAGTTTTTTTTTGGCTAGCATAGCCTTCGCGTAACCCTTTAATTACATCTCAAGCAGTGATCCCGCCATGTTTCTGGCATTTTTGACACCTCCGAATGAACTCCTTGGTGTCTTCATATATGGTTGGCCAGAAAAACCCACTTTGCCAAATTTTGGCCTGCGTCCGGAATGCACCGTAGTGTCCTCCGTACGGAGCCGCATGACATTTCTCTATGATTTGGGTGGCTTCGGCAGTCGGGATGCATCTTCTTAACAGTCCATCTGAGCACACTCTATAAAGGTACAGTTCCTCCCACAAGTGACATCGACTATCATAAATGAGTTTCCTTTAGTTCTCCCCCGGCGGGACATATCCAGTGACTATAAAAGTTCACTATGTCTGCATACCAAGGACTAGAGTCCGTCACTTTAAGTAGCATATCGTCTCATAGAAAGTCATTTATGGGCAGTTCCTGCACGTTAGTATAATGCATACGAGACAAATGGTCTGCACTGAATTCTCAACTCCCTTTTTATCTTTAATTTCAATATCAAATTCTTCGAGCAAGAGAATCCATCGTATTAGCCTTTGTTTAGCATCCTTCTTAGTGAGCAGGTATTTTAATGCAGCATGATCAGTGTAAATTACTACTTTGGCTCCAACTAAGTAGGATCTAAACTTATCAATAGCAAAAATCACAGCTAGCAGCTCTTTTTCAGTGGTAGCATAATTAAGCTGGGCTCTAGTTAAGGTTTTTGCTAGCATAGGCTATAGCATTATGCTTTTTATCCTTGGTCTAGCCAAGGACTGCTCCTATAGCATAGTCACTAGCATCGCACATTATTTCAAATGTCAGTGACCAATCTGGCGGTTGAATTATTGGAGGTGAGATGAGTGCTTCCTTAAGGATGTTAAAGGAACGCAAGCACTCATCATGGAAGACGAAGGGAACATCTTTGGCTAACAGGTTTGTGAGGGGTCTTGCGAGTTGAGAGAAGTCCTTAATGAACCTACGATAGAACCCCCCATGACCCAGGAAGCTACAGATTCCCTTGACATTGATAGGAGGTGGAAGCTTTTCTATGACATCAATCTTAGCCTTGTCCACCGCTATCCCTCTCTCGGACACAACGTGCCCAAGAACAATGCCTTCACGGACCATAAAATGGCACTTTTCCCAATTAAACACCAGGTCCTTTCCTTGGCATCTTTGTAAGACCTTGTCTAAATTCTCAAGACAATAATCAAAAGTTTTTCCATAGACGGAGAAGACATCCATGAAAACTTCCATGATTTGCTCAATCATGTCTGAGAAGATAGACATCATACACCTTTGGAACGATACGGGTGCGTTACACAACCCGAATGACATCCTATGATAGGCATACGTTCTATAGGGGCATGTGAATGTGGTCTTACTTTGATCGTCGGGATGGATAGGAATTTGATGATATCAGGAATACCCATCAAGGAAACAAAAGAAAGAATGATTCGCTAACAGTTCCAACATCTCATCGATGAAAGGAAGCGGAAAGTGATATTTCTTTGTTGCCTTGTTAAGATTCCGATAATATATGCACATCCTCCATCCCGTGACAGTGTGTTGCGCAATTAATTCATTTTGGGAATTGGCAACGATCGTCATTCCTCCCTTCTTTGGCACTACATGAACTAGGCTGACCCACTCACTATAGGGAACATGATAAATTATCCCGGCATGAAGGAGCTTTAAGACCTCCTTTTTCACCAACACTCTCATCGCATTGTTCAACCTCCTTTGAGGCTCCCTAGAAGGTGTAATACTTGGATCCATAGGGATACGATGTGTGCAGAGAGTGAGACTGATTCCCTTAAGGTCTTAGAGTGAGTAGCCTAGAACAGATTGATGCTTTTCTAAGATGGAGATAAGTTTGGAAGTTTCATCCTCGGAAAGCTTGTCATTGATGATGACTAGCGATTCCGCATCTCCATGAAGAAAAGCATATCGAAGGCCAGAAGGTAGAGGTTTGAGCTCTATAGAGGGTCGTGATGGCGATTCTGACATGGATAGCTCAATTGTCTCTCCAGAGTCATCTGTTTCTCGAGTAAAAAGGTGAGCTTCTTTCTCAAGGACAGACTCTAGGGATTCAAAAGGAGAAACCTCCAACAGTTCCTCGCTAGGCTTGTACTCAGGTGAGGGCTCATCTATGGAGTTCATAGCTCTGGATATAGGAATTGAGAACAAATCCCTCCTGAGTTTGAGATTGAGGACTCCTAGAGTTGGTGCATCCAAGAAATGCTTTTCAAGTGAATGCCCGACTAAAATGTCAAAGTCTAAGACTTTGAACACATGAAAATCTAGGATCGCCTCAAGCTTTTCGTTAATTAAAGTCACGTTCTGCAAAATCCCATAACTTTCTAAGATATCTCCATGAGGAGTCTTGAAAGTTTTAAGAGTCGGGGTCAAAGGTTCATCACCGAGAAGTGCGAACGCAGGTGAATAAGAAATGATATTTGCCCCGACTATGGGATTGTAAAGGACCTTGACCGTTGTTCCCCTTGTGTTGCAATGAATGGTTGACAAAGGTGAACAAATACGAATTACTTCAGATGACAATTCACACACTTTCAACAACTCATGGCTTAATCCCTTCACGGTCTCTCTAAGGAATTTATCCTCGAGAGGCACAGGAGGGGGAATTTTAACGGGTGGTCTCTTTTTGCAGAATAAATTCGAGGTATTTCCAAAATCTTTGAAAAGATCATCCTTGAAATTAAAAGGAAACTCCGAAGTTTGAATTTCTTCATCCTTCGGTGTTTTTGGTTCAGGTGAGGTTTCTATAGCCGTGTCTTGAGATATGCATGTTAAAGCATTGGACTCGGCTGGAGGGTGATCCTCACCACTTTCCTTGTTCACCGGTAGTGATTCACAAAAATCTTCGACGAAGGAGGTGGTCTCTAAGATATGACTTAGGATTTCCCTTCCTTCCACCAGAGTTTTGTGTGAAAATGAACCACCGGATACGATATCAAGGTACATGGTAGATTCTTTGCCAAGATCGGACCAAAAGTGTTGCAATAGCACATGGTCGGGTAAAGACAAGTCAGGGCCAGAATGAACGAGCTTTGAGAACCTGGATCAAGCTGCACCTATAGTTTCCTTCTCAGTCTGCTGAAAGCTGAGAACTTCTACGCGCAGAGATGTAATACGGGTTAGCAGGAAAAAAGCGAGACAGAACTTGTCTCTGAGTTTTTCCCACTCACCGTGCGTTTTCTTTACGGCAAGAGTGTACCATTGCTTTGCCCTTTCGGTAGGCGAAAAGGGAAACAATTTCCACTTCAAAGTTCTTTGTGTCATGTCTGGAATTGCCATACATGAACACAATTGCTCAAACTCCCGCAGATGATGGTATGGATTCTCATGGTCTTTCCTAGGGAAGGATTGCTCCTGAAACATGGCTATAAAGCCCGGGAAGAGTTCAAAGCTAGTTGAAAGAATTGGCTCAAAAGAAGGTGGTGGCTCTAAGAACTCACCCTTCGGAGCGGATAAACTTTGGATAGATTGCTCCATAATCTAGGGGTAAAAAAATAAAAAGATACGAGGATGACCTAAGCTCTAGGTAAAACAACAACCGTTCCCTGGCAACAACGCCAGAAATGCTTGTTGGTATTTCTTACGACCACAAATTAAATCTGCAAGAGCACGGAATACCGTTATAGCACTTCACCTAAGGGAGTATTCCAATCCAAGGGGTATCAAATCCAAGGAACGGTAGGGACTATCTAAGAGAAAGGATTCATCCAAGGACATCCAAGATTAGGTAGGCGATAGTATAGAGAGGATTACTAAGGTTGCAGCTCTAATAAGCAGGTAAATTACCTTAGCTTTTCTCTTGCTTGCTTCGGGCGCTGGCTTACACTCGGTCTGCTGAGTGTCACACCCTGGGTTTTTCCCTAATTCATTTAAATAATTTACCCGAAAATAATCGGAATTTCTGAAATTAACCTGGAGCCAACCAATAATTTTAAAATGCAATTAATAAATGGAAACGACATGATAGGATTTTTCTTGAATTCTGCATGTCAAAATACGCTAACAGGATTTTTACTAAAATTTTTAGAGCACTCTAAGTATTTTTAATCAATTAAATAAGAAATCGGAATTAATTAAGCCCCCAAAAATCCTTTTCCCTTTTTCTTTTCTTTTCCGTACGGGCTGCACACAGACTCCCGCCCTTTCCTTTGGGCCGTCGGCCGGTCCCTCCCCGGCCCAAGCAGCCGCGCGCGCCCGGTCGTGGGCCGAGGCCCGCAACGCCCGCCGTAGCGCGCAAGTCCGCGGGGCGTCCCTCGCCCGCGAGCCACTGACGGGTGGGTCCCGCCTGTCGAGCCCCGTCCCCGCGCCCGATCGGTCCGGCCACCGCCCGCCATGCGCGCCGCCGCTCCGCTCCTTTCCGTTTGAATTCGAGCCACGTCGGCCCCGTGCCGGGCTCAATCTCGCGACGCCGTTTCCATCTCCGCAACCCCCGCGCCCGATGGAAACCCTATCCGCGCGGAATCTGTCGCCGATTGTTTCCCCCTCTCTCTCCGATTTCGAGAACAAGGGCGACGAATCCGCGTCGTTTCCGTGTTTGTTTCGGTCCCGTTGTACCCCTATAAAACTCCCTCTTCGCCGTCGCGCGCTTCTCCTTTGTTTCCCCTTTGCGCTAGCCTCAGATCCGCCGTCGCCATCGTCGTCGTCTCTGTCGTCGGTGAGTGCGCCGCCGTTCTTTTCCTCTTCGGTTTCTCGGGTCTCCTCCCGAACCACTCCCGCATGCATTGTTCCGCCCTCCGCCGTGGTTCCCCGTGCCCGCAGCACCCTCTGCCGCCGCCGCCGGTGCCGCCGGAGCTCGGCCGGCCGCCGCGCGGCCATGGCCGGCGGGCGAGCTCGAGCCGCTGCCGTCCAAACCCTAACCCTAGCGCCGCTCCCTCTGCGCCGTCCGATCTTTCGAATTGGGAGGATCCACGCCGTCCGATCGCGATCGATCCGTCGCCGTTCGATCCGGTCGCCGCACGCCGGATGGCTGCCGCGTGTCCGCCCTCGGCCGCCGCCCGAACCCTAACCCTAGCCGCGATCCGCACCGTCCGATCCTTCGGATTGGGCGGATACGGACCGTCCCCTTGCGCGCAAAGCCGTCGCCGTGCCCACGGTTACGGGCGATCGACTGATTCACCTTGATTAGTCTCATTTATTTATTTGAATGAAATGTTGGAGCATAACTAGTGCAGGTGGATGGATGGGCCTGTTGCAACGTGGTTTGAGCGTTGGACAGTGTTTATTTAATACTGCTTAAATATTGCTACCGTTTTACTATCTTCAAATATTGTTATTATATTCTGCAAATGCTGTTTATGCAAAATTGAACCTTTATACCTTTCCTTGTAATTTATCTTGCATCATGTCCCCTTTTTCCGGTGTGACTTGTTGAGTATGGTGGTTGTACTCAGCATTGCTTCTTTTTCCCCCTTCAGTGCCAGAGGTTGAGATCGAGGTCTCCGAGGAGGTGTAGGCTTGTTCTCGTCAAGGTTTAGCTGTGGAGTTGGTGTTCCACTTCGGTCGTGTCAAGTTTAGCTTAAGTCAGTTTTATTTTCCTTTTCGCTGCATTTGTGTAACTCTTTATATTGTTTCTAAGACGAGGATTCTGTATTATCAATAACGTCGATTTGTGTACCTCGGCTGATGCCTGGACGAGGGTGTAATGCACAAATTAGCTGCAGAAATTCGGTGTGAATTTCGGGCATGACAAGTTGGTATCGAGCCTTCCGTGATCGTAGGACAAGCCAACCGAAAACCTTAAGAGCCCTCTAATTCTTTTCATGTGCATATGTTTTAAAAAAAAGGGGGTGTTTTGAAAAGTGGAGTCGCCTAGGGTTTAGGAATTGCGAAAATGGGATGTTGGTCGTGGGTTTTGAGCATGTTTTGATTTTCCCACTCCTTTGTTTCTATAGATGGCGGGTTCCCGACGCATGCACGCGGAAAAGGGATGACAGGCTTCGTTGCGAGCCGGCGCGTATGGCCCTTGCAATTGGATATCCCGAAGCACCGGAGTATACAAGCTTGCGCCTCTCGGTGGCGAGTTGCCCTACCGTATTCGGTTGGAGGTTCACGGGTTCGTGGGAACGTGTCTTCCCAACATGGAGGTCACGGCTTCCGAGGCACGTCGATCACGCTTGTCAAGAAGCCGCCTACCCGATGTTGGCCAGGATGAGGGAGCCGCATGATGCCGACCTTCGCACCTCCTCCTACCGCTACCATCCCCGTCGAGGTAGTTCCTCGAGGTCGGTGCATTCAAGTCTACAAGCAGAGGAGAATGACTCTACCTTCGGCCACATGTGCACCGTGCTCAAAGGACTGGATCGATGCACTCGACCTACACAAGGCAACCAAAGAGCCGAACGACAAGAAGATGCCGAGGATCGCGCGACGCAGGGACGAAGTGGTTCGTCCGAAGAAGGAGGTAGCCGAGTTGAAGGGACTCCCGCCACCGGTTGGGGTCGCTCCGCACTACGCCTCGGAAGACCACCACCGCGCCGTCCGTATCTAGGCGGCACCTCGGATTCCACCGCCTTCTCCAGCTCCACCCGCTCCGGTTCCTGCGCCGGTTCCAGCTTCCTCCCGCCGCAGCTCGCTCTCACCTTTGCTCCGCCGCGAATCAAGGCGAGGTGGCGTAACGGTTGGATCTCCGTCTCCGATAACTCGAGCTCGAGAATTCGGCTGAAGACATGGATTCCGAAGAGACTCGAGATTCCTCGAAGGGAAGAGGCAGGATCGGTTGGGCTACGGCAACCGATTCGAAGAGTCCAAGTCTCGAGGTGACGCCCGAGGACTCCAGGAGCCGTTCGGAAGAATGGGGATCTTCGAAGGAAGCGCCGACTCCTCGTCTCGTGGATCGCTCTAGTTGCCCTCCTTAGTTTTACCGTTTAACTTAGTTTGTCTTCTTGGTAGTTGCGTGTGTTAGGCCGCGTGTGTGGATAGCCGGGCATCGATATCAAGTGAGATATGACTGACCAATTAAGGATGTTTGGTGCTTTTCCTGGTTTTTAGTCAAGATCGAACAATGCATTTGAATTCTAATAATAAAGACTAGTTATAAGTCTGTCTGCTTTTCTTCTTTTCTCTCTCTTCTTCTCGGTCGTCTCCTTCGATGGTGAACACCGGGACCGGGGCGAACAAAGAACAATGGGCGGCAAGCCAACAACCACGAGGCTCACGACGCCAATGGCAATGCTCCTCCACCGCCACCCAAGAACCCCACCATTGCTCAAGTGCTCGCTTCACGTACACGATGATGGCTGCAATGATGCACAGATGCAACAACAACACCATCGGATGCAACGGCGATGCCGCAACAAATGCAAGAATAGCACAGAACACGCCTTGCTGCCTCACCACCCCAATCCAAGCCGCCGAGTTCCTTCGTGTCCGACCGCCGACCTTCTCCAAGACCACTAATCCCATGGAGGCTAATGATTGGCTTCATGCCATAGAGAAGAAGTTAGACCTGCTGCAGTGCACGGATCAGGAGAAAGTCTCGTTTGCCACTCATCAGTTACAGGGTCCTGCTTCAGCTTGGTGGGACAACTACTTGGTTACTCGCCCGGCGGGAGCAGCAGTTACCTGGGAAGAGTTTCGTCGCAGTTTCAGGACCGCACATATTCCTGCGGGAATAGTTGCACAGAAAAAGCGTGAGTTCCGTTCTCTTGAGCAGGGTAACAGATCAGTTACTGAGTATCTGCACGAGTTCAATCGTCTTGCCCGTTATGCCCCGAAGATGTGCGCACCGATGCGTAAAGGCAGGAAAAGTTTTTGGCTGGTTTGGATGATGAACTCACTGACAAGCTTATCTCCTGAGAGTATGCTAACTTTGAGAAGCCGGTTGACAAGGCCATTCGACAGAAGATCGGCGCAACAAGATGATCAAGAAGAGAAAAGTATTCCGCCCCGACCTCCTCAACAAGGGAAATCGCAGAGGCCGCGTTTCATGCCTTGCGCCATTGTGGACCTACCACCATGATTGTTCGTCGCACGACCTTATCACCCAGGAATTTCCAAACCGGCGTAGTGGCGTGGTCAACAACAGCGTACTCCAGCCCCACGCCTCCAACGGCGCTATCCCAAGAACAATCACAACCACCACCTCCAAGGAAGGACTCGGGGCAAGCCAGAGTCTGTTTCAACCGTGGTGATCCCGGGCATTTTGCGGACAAGTGTCCAAAGCCAAGACGCGCTGGGCCAAGGTTCATCCAGCTCGAGTCAACCATGCGTCCGTCGAGGAAGCACACCGCTCCCGAAGTTATACTGGGTATGTTTCTGTAAACTATACTCCCGCCACGTATTATTTGATTCTCGCGCTACACATTCATTTATCTCAAAGCAGCTTTGTTGGGGCACATGGGTTGTCGTAGTGGGACTTAAGATACCTATGCGGGTTCAAACCCCGGAAACCACTTGGAGACCACTCGCATTGTCCCTAAGTGACCATAGAAATCCAAGGATCTATGTTTCTAGCCAACCTCATCCTCCTTCAGTCCAAAGGCATAGATATCATCCTTGGGATGGATTGGTTGTCCAGACATAAGGGAGTAATTGACTGCGCTAGACGCACCATTACTTTAATTAATACGAAAGGAGAAAGAATTGTTTTTCGCTCTCCCATGCAAGTCAAGTCCATAGCAAGTTTGAATCATATTTCCACCGGGGAATCGTCCGAGCTGGCGGCCAAGACCCCTGTGAAGTTAGAGGATATCCCCATCGTCAGAGAATACCCTGAAGTTTTCCCCGAAGACTTAACTCAGATGCCGCCAGAAAGGGAAATTGAATTCCGGACTGATCTAGTATCCGGGACCGCCCCAATACACAAGAGGCCGTATAGGATGGGAGCCAACGAGTTGGCCGAAGTAAAGAAGCAAGTGGATGAACAGTTGCAAAAAGGGTATATTGGCCCGAGCACGTCGCCTTGGGGTGCTCCGGTGATTTTCGTGGAAAAGAAAGACAAGACCAAGAGAATGTGTGTCGACTATCGCGCACTCAATGAGGTTACTACCAAGAACAAGTATCCCCTACCACGGATTGATGATTTATTCGATTAACTCAAAGGGGCCAAGTTATTTTCCAAGATAGACCTGCGATCGGGCTATCACCAGTTGAGGATTCGGGAAGAGGACATTCCCAAGACCGCCTTCACCACCAGGTATGGCCTGTACGAGTGTACGGTCATGTCGTTTGGGTTAACCAACGCACTGGCTTTCTTTATGAATCTGATGAACAAGGTGTTTATGGAGTTCTTGGATAAATTTGTGGTGGTGTTCATTGACGACATTTTGGTCTACTCTAAGTCGGAGGAAGATCATGAGCAACATCTTCGGGTAGTACTCGAGAAGTTGAGAGATCATCAACTCTACGCCAAGTTTAGTAAGTGTGCTTTCTGGTTAAAGGAGGTACAGTTCCTCGGCCACATTGTGAATGCCCAAGGAGTAGCCGTGGATCCAGCAAATGTGGAATCGGCACAAGTGGACCCCGCCTAGAACGGTTACGCAGATCCAAAGTTTCCTTGGACTTGCGGGTTACTACTGCGCTTCATTGAGAACTTCTCCAAAATCGCCAAGCCGATGACTCAACTGTTGAAGAAAGATGAGAAGTTTAAGTGGTCGGCCGAATGCAACAAGAGTTTTGAAGAGCTTAAGAGGAAGTTGGTGTCGCACCGGTGTTGATACCGCGACCGCAAAGGACTTCCAAGTTTATTGCGATGCATCTCGCCAAGGGTTGGGATGTGTGTTGATGCAAGAAGGTAAAGTGGTCGCTTATGCATCTCGTCGTTGCGCCCACACGAAAACAACTACCCCACTCATGATCCGGAGTTATCCGCAGTGGTTCATGCATGCCGAAGATCCGGCGACACTACCTAATTGGTAACCGTTGTGAAGTGTACGGATCATAAAAGTCTTAAGTACATTTTCACCCAACCGGATTTAAACCTCCGACGAGAAGATGGTTGGAACTGATCAAAGATTATGATTTAGGGATACATTATCATCCCAAAGCTAATGTGGTTGCGGATGCACTAAGCCGAAAGAGTTACTGCACCACCCTCAGTGTCGAAGGAATGTGTGACCAGTTGCAGCAGGAATTTGAGTATCTAAATCTACGAGTGGTGGATTTTGGTTTTGTGGCTGCTCTGGAAGCCCAACCCACTCTCATTGATCAAATTCGGGCTGCTCAGGCGTCAGATCCCGAGATGGCCAAACTCAAGAAGAACATGAGAGTCGGAAAAGCTCGTGGTTTTACGGAAGACGAACACGGCACAATCTGGATGGGAAAGAGATTGTGTGTGCCGGAAGACAAGGATTTGAAAATATGATCCTTACGGAAGCTCACCAAACCCAATACTCAATTCACCCGGGCAGTACAAAGATGTATCAAGATCTTAAAGAAAAGTTTTGGTGGGTCAGTATGAGGAGGGAGATAGCTGAGTTTGTTGCACTTTGTGATGTTTGTAAGCGGGTTAAGGCAGAACATCAACGGCCCGCCGGACTATTGCAACCACTTCGATTCCGAGTGGAAATGGGAAGAAATTGGAATGGATTTCATCACGGGTTTACCCCGCACAACGTCGGATATGACTCAATTTGGGTCGTGGTGGACCGACTCACCAAGGTGGCCCACTTCATACCGGTGCATACTACCTACTCGTGGGAAGAAGCTAGCAGAGCTTTATCTCGCAAGGATCATGTGTTTGCATGGCGTGCCTAAGAAGATCGTGTCCGATAGGGGAAGTCAGTTTACTTCCAAGTTCTGGAAGAAGTTGCAAGAAGAGCTCGGTACCGTTTGAATTTTAGCACGGCCTATCATCCGCAAACAGGCGTCAAACCGAGAGAGTGAATCAGATTTTGGAAGACATGCCGAGAGCATGCGCGCTTGACTTTCGAAAAGCGTGGGACAAAAGCTTGCCCTATGCCGAATTCTCTTACAACAACAGCTATCAGGCCAGCATTCAAATGGCACCGTATGAAGCACTGTATGGACGAAAATGCCGCACACCCCTATTCTGGGATCCGACGGGTGAGCGTCAGTTGTTTGGCACAGAAGTAATAAGTGAAGCAGAGGAAAAGGTCCGAGCAATTCGGGAAAGGTTGAAGATTGCGCAGTCCCGACAGAAGAGCTACGCAGATAATCGCCGAAGAGATCTCGCTTTTGAAGCAGGGGATTTTGTGTATCTTCGCGTTACACCACTCCGGGGAGTACACCGTTTCCAAACCAAAGGTAAGTTGGCACCACGTTTCGTGGGACCATACAGGATTCGGGAACGTCGAGGAGAAGTGGCCTATCAGCTTGAGCTTCCCTCCAACATGACTGGTATTCACGACGTGTTTCATGTGTCCCAGTTAAAGAAGTGTTTAAGGGTACCAGAATAGCAGGCGAGTCCAGACCAGATCGGAATCCAAGAGGACTTAACCTATGTAGAGAGACCAGCACGTATTCTTGAGGTCAGTGAGAGAACAAGGTTATCAGGTTTTGCAAGGTTCAATGGACTCATCACTCCGAGGAAGAAGCTACTTGGGAACGAGAAGATGAGCTAAAGGCCGCGCACCCGCACCTTTTCGCCAGTACCTCCGAATCTCGGGGTCGAGATTCCGTTTAAGGGGGGTAGGTTGTCACACCCTGGGTTTTTCCCTAATTCATTTAAATAATTTACCCGAAAATAATCAGAATTTCTGAAATTAACCTGGAGCCAACCAATAATTTTAAAATGCAATTAATAAATGGAAACGACATGGTAGGATTTTTCTTGAATTCTGCATGTCAAAATACGCTAACAGGATTTTTACTGAAATTTTTAGAGCACTCTAAGTATTTTTAATCAATTAAATAAGAAATCAGGAATTAATTAAGCCTCCAAAAATCCTTTTTTCCTTTTTCTTTTCTTTTCCGTACGGGCTGCACAGTACTCCCGCCCTTTCCTTTGGGCCGTCGGCCCGGTCCCCTCCCCGGCCCAAGCCGCCCGCGCGCGCCGGTCGTGGGCCGAGGCCCGCAACGCCGCCGCCGCGCAAGTCCGCGGGCGTCCCGCCCACAAGCCACCGATGGGTGGGTCCCGCCTGTCGTGCCCCCTGTCCCCGCCCGACCGGTTCGGCCGCCGCCCGCCATGCGCGCCGCCGCTCCGCTCCTTTCCGTTTGAATCCGAGCCACGTCGGCCCGTGCCGGGCTCAATCTCGCGACGCCGTTTCCATCTCCGCAACCCCGCGCCCGATGGAAACCCTATCCGCGGAATCCATCGCCGATTGTTTCCCCTCTCTTTCCGATTCCGAGAACAACGGCGACGAATCCACGCCGTTTCCGTGTTTGTTTCGGTCCCGTTGTACCCCTATAAAACTCCCTCTTCGCCGCCGCGCGCTTCTCCTTTGTTTCCCTTTGCGCTAGCCCCGATCCGCCGTCGCCATCGTCGTCGTCTCCGTCGCCGGTGAGTGCGCCGCCGTTCTTTTCCTCTTCGGTTTCTCGGGTCTCCTCCCGAACCGCTCCCCGTGCATCGTTCCGCCTCCGCCATGGTTCCCGCGCCCGCAGCACCTCCGCCGCCGCCGTGGTGCCGCCGGAGCTCGGCCGCCGCGCGCCATGGCCGGCGGCGAGCTCGAGCCGCCACCGCCCAAACCCTAACCCTAGCGCCACTCCCTCGCGCCGTCCGATATTTCGGATCGGGAGGATCCGCGCCATCCGATCGCGATCGATCCATCGCCGTTCGATCCGGTCGCCGCACGCCGGATGGCTGCCGCGTGTCCGCCTCGGCCCCCGCCGAACCTAACCCTAGCCGCGATCCGCACCGTCCGATCCTTCGGATCGGCGGATCCGACCGTCCCTCGCGCGCAAAGCCGTCGCCGTCCGATCGCCGCCACCCTCCCCGATGCGCGCCACGTGCCACGTTCTCTCCGCCGCCGCCGTGGACTCGGTCCACCGTGGACCGCGCCCGCGCCGCTTGCGTCGCCGCTTGCACCAGCGACGTCAGCCCTATCGCTTGCACCATGCTTGCGTCACCCGGGGGCTTAATTGCGCAATAAATCATTTTAATCTTTTCTGTTTAGTTAAAAATCAGAATTAAACTTCTAAAATTCATATCTTTTGAATCCGAGCTCCGTTTTAGCCCACTCAAATTTCATTAAATCCAGAAAAATGTCAAGAATCCATTAAAAATACTTTTTAGTGCTGTTTCAGTAGACTTTTTAGGGTGTTTGTTGAGTGCTTTGTTTGTCGTGTAGATCCCGAGTTTTCGGCGAGCCCGTTCTCTTCAAGTAGTTGCCGAGGTTCCTCGTCTCCGAGCAAGGCAAGTCATACCTTACATTGACCATATTGTACCTATTTTATGTAAATATCTCTTTTTCCTTCAAATGCTGAATATGTTTTAGAATGTCATTTTATGGGATGATTATACCTATTGTACTCAACCATAGGATTGTTTACCTTATACCATTGATAACTTGGGGTTCAATATGACTAGATGTTAGCTTAAGGTTTTCTTAGTTATGCTTAGCGCAACTGGCTCACTTAAGGGAATCACACTAATCAAGTTTCATTACTGGAAGTTAACTCTCAGATGATGTTAAGTTGTGACCCTGTTTCTAATAATATTGAATTATGAAAAAGGTGGGTCGTGAGCACATGGTTGGACTTCGGTTAGCGTGCTCATGACAATTAAGGACCGGTTCTCGGGAAACCCTGGAAGAAATGCCGTGCATACCACAAGCCAGCATGGGTAATGGCTGGGTCTGTAGCGTAGCTGTCTCTAGTCAACGTATCCCAGAGAGGGTGGGTGTGATGGAGTTGGGTCGGCCCCGGTTTTAAGGGTTGATCAGCTTCCGGATTCACCGCAGCACTAGAGGGGGCTGCCCATTGCCCGATGGGAATGAGGGCGAAACCTTGGTGTGGTACGATTGATGAGAGGGGGTTATGTGAAGGGTCCGTCACGCCCTTTCCGGGTACCATGGTGGTGCACCGGCGCACGGTAACGTGTTGTGGGATTGTGTCTTGTGGGTACAGTTGTACACCTCTGATCAGAGTAAAAACTATTCGAATAGCCGTGCCCACGGTTACGGGCGATCGACCAGATTCACCTTGATTAGTCTCATTTATTTATTTGAATGAAATGTTGGAGCATAACTAGTGCAGGTGGATGGATGGGCCTGTTGCAACGTGGTTTGAGCGTTGGACAGTGTTTATTTAATACTGCTTAAATATTGCTACCGTTTTACTGTCTTCAAATATTGTTATTATATTCTGCAAATGCTGTTTATGCAAAATTGAACCTTTTGACCTTTCCTTGTAATTTATCTTGCATCATGTCCCCTTTTCCGGTGTGACTTGTTGAGTACGGTGGTTGTACTCAGCCTTGCTTCTTTTTCCCCCTTCAGTGCCAGAGGTTGAGATCGAGGTCTCCGAGGAGGTGTAGGCTTGTTCTCGTCAAGGTTTAGCTGTGGAGTTGGTGTTCCGCTTCGGTCGTGTCAAGTTTAGCTTAAGTCAGTTTTATTTTCCTTTCCGTTGCATTTGTGTAACTCTTTATATTGTTTCTAAGACGAAGATTCTGTATTATCAATAACGTCGATTTGTGTACCTCGGCTGATGCCTGGACGAGGGTGTAATGCACAAATTAGCTGCAGAAATTCTGGTGTGAATTTCTGGGCGTGACACTGAGTGACTCCGGCCTAGGTATCCGAACATGGAGGAATACAAAGGACGGAAAGGGTTGTCACCACCTGCCGCCTACCTCTCACCCGTAGAGTACAAGGCAAACAAAGGTAAACTCTAGCCTAGACACTACTTCTAAACTATTGAATACTACTCTAGTCTAGGCCAAGAACACCCGTCTTTATCAGGGGTCTTAGACTAGAGCACCCAACTTAGGGCGGTGATCCCACAAGCAAAATTAAAGTAAAGTAAAGTACTCAATGTAAATGCTTAACAACCAAAGTAATCACGAACACTTACTTTATTGAAGAAAGCATTCGTCAAGGTACAAGGCCGAAGGTTGGCACTGGGACTCCCGGCACTCCTCCTCACTACCCCTCGGAAAAAACTCTGACATTTGGGGAACTTCTTTTGGAGCTTCCCCTAACTCTCTAACCTATCTTCTAAGTACTAAAACTAGCACTACAACCTTTGGAGTTGAAGCATTGATCTTCTTGGAGGTGCGTTGAAGTGAGTGATGAGCTCCTCCTTTTATAGCTTGGTATGACGGTTGTATGGCAGTTAGAAATCACCATACCCACCTAACCGTCATTGGGGATGCTTGAGATGGCGCCACGTGAAGGGTGGAGATGGGGGAGCCATCACTGGTTCGGCCGAACCCTGGTCAGCTCCCTTCTCCACCGACTTTTGCCAGTGACTGACAAGTGGGCCCTAGGGTCGGTTCACAGGTGTTTGGTGTTGTTTTAAGTCGGTTTCACCCGACTTGTGGGCCCTCCGATCCGTGGGAGGCTGACATGGCGATCGTTGATTTGTTGGAGTTGTATTCATCGCTACGAAAGCACCCTTTTCACTTTGATTTGGTACAAAAGTCGCCTGCATATTAATGTACCAACACTAGTGAAAAAGATTAGTTTATAACCCCTACTGCTATGTTGATATGCTTAGTTTGTTGCTCTTATGCAGGAATTGACGGTCTGAATTAAGGTGATAATGACCATCAACAGCCACACTTGTCTCTCTTTGTAGGTCTGCATTTCTCGGTGAGGCTTGTTGAGCACGTTGGTTGTACTCAGCCTTGCGTTTTTTCTCCTTTCAGAAGTGTAGTGCTTCTGAGTTGAAGATGGTGTTAGAAGATCAAGGCTTAGACCCCTATTGAGTTTGCTTGTGGAGTGAAGTTGAAGCTTCACTAAGATCATCTTTTTTTCCGCTGCTGTTTTTTTTGTGTGAGGACTATGTGCCTTTTAGGTAAGTATTTTTATTTTATGCTTTATTTTACGTTTGGATCTGTGTATTAATTTGTCGTTTTGTGTACCCTGGTTGATTCCTGGACAGGGATTTAATATGCAAAATAGTCTGGAAATTTGGGATGAATTTCCGGGCGTGACAAGTTGGTATCAGAACCATCTCGACTGTAGGTTGAGCCAAATGGTCAAACCCTAAGGACAAGTTTGTGAAAACTTTGTTTGCGAAAATATCTCTTCTATCCCTCTAGAGTCTTTGCAAAGTGATTTGTCAAAATTTCTCTCTTTCCCCTCCACCTCCTTTAGCTGTTGAACCTGGAGGACAAACCCAGTTGCTCGTCAGCCAGTGGATGTCATGTCAAGCCCAAGCTTCAAGCAAGAAGATCAAGCCAAGTAGCCCTAGTAAGCGCTTCTCAAGGATCAAGCGAAGTTTCCGGAGCTTACCTAAAACCCAATCCTTCCCGGAAGAGTAGTATCGGTAGTTCCTAAGTCGTGTGTTGTTTGCTGTGTGCAGGTGTATGGTTTACATCAGTGGTGGGGATGTGATCATACTAGGTTGTTTGCCTAATCAACTTGAACAATAAGAGTACACTCACATCAGATTAGTTGTAAGCGGATTAAGGTCTCTTCTTTAGTTTATCCTCTCCCTCGTACACTCCTTTCCCCTTCTACAGCAGATGGGTAAAGCCATAGGAAATGTCAGTGGATCAGAACCCCAACCGTCTTATGGGACAACTCAGAACAACGCTACAAGTATTCCATCTCCTGAAGATCCAACTCTAGCCTAGGTAGTGGCCAAGTAGATGCAGTTAACGGCCATGATAACGCAACTGATGCAACGACAGTATCAGCAGTAGTAGATGCAAGTTCAAATGCAAGCTCAGGGTCAGTATCAAGAGCAACATCAGTATGATCCGATACAAGCCTTGGTGACTCCTGCCAGCATGCTGTCAAGTTCCCAGAAGACGATGACACTAATCTCATCATCATTTTGGAGGGAAACACATGGATCTGCTATGGTTTCAATGAGCAATGTCATGACGCAAGAAAAAGTTCAAGGGACATGTATACCAGGACCCCGACTGAAGATGTGGTGTAGTGCCCAAGAAGGAAGAAAGATTCCAGACAACTAATCAGCTAGGATTTTGGTATGCCACAGTACAACCATAAGAAGAGACAGGCACCAGGATGGAATACAGGATGTGTCAGCAAGATGATCGTCACCGACATAGTGTTTAATCTCGAAGATGCTGAGAAGATTCCTCGACCCTCAGATAAGACGTGGTGCATGCCAGTTAACCCGGCATCTCAGGCTTTATGGTCCGTCCATGCCTGAAGATGATGAATCAGAAGATGTATCCTCTGATGAGGATGAAGCGATCTTTGAAGACGTTAGTGAAAAAGAACGGGAGCTCAAAGCATGTACTCGTTGTGGAGAAATTAGACACACTGCGAGCAAGTGCATCCACACCTGTCTCTGTGGTGAGGACACTCATATGCCAGTTGAATGTCCCACGAGAAATGTCACGTGCTTCTTGTGTGAGGGAAGAGATCACGTGCCTAAGGACTGTCAACTGATGTTGGTCTTAGTTCAGAACAAGGAAACAAAAGGATATCCGACGGTCCGTCAGTCAACTCATGGTTGGTACCACTGACAGTGAAGATGTTTCTTGTCATCAACCAGCTCCAACCCTGTGAAGACCATCAGTAGTAGCAGAGGCGTGGAAAACCAGACTCATAAGTCAGTCAGTGCATATTCTAGTCCCAGTTGTGAGCATGCAGACCCAAAAGAGTGCACCTTGTGACCAAGCAGGTCCGTTTTGTTTCAATTGTCTCAAGCTAGGCCACTATCTCAAAAAATGTCCACTCCTGATACTAGGAAGAGAAAGCCGACGTTGTTTCAACTGTGGAGAAACAGGTCATGTATCCCGAGGTTGCCTAGTGTCCAAGTGCCAACATCCTCAAGATACCAGCATTGTCGGCAACACCATTATTTCGCAAGCTACCCCAGCTTCAGCACAATGCGATCAAATCCACCCAAAAGGTACCCATAAGGCAAAGAATACTAGTTGTTGCCCGTACCTGCAACCTCCACCATGGTGTATTATCATTAAGGGTACCAGCAAATGTTCTAAGGTTCACCCACCAACTTATCCCTAAGCAATAGAACCAAGAACAGCAGGGAAAGCCACACCAAGGAAATAGTGAACCACTCCAACCACAAGGTTGCCATGAAAACCAGCAAGGCAACCCGTGCTACCTTAGATGCTTGGAAATTAATCAAGCAGGTCTACACGCAAGGCACTGTCCCCGTTGGAACACCAGCATGTAAGCAAGGTCAGATCAAGTCCACCACGCCTGAATCACAAGAGTAAAGGTCGAACCAGTCAAGACGTCTACTAGTCAAGTCTGCAGCAGTTTACAAGTGTTTAGTCTTCAAGTACTTTTGTTTGTACATAGAAGTTTCATGGCAATAACGTAATAAGAACGGAATATTGAATAAAGTTTGAGATTTATAGTTTCTCTTCCTTCACGATTCATCTTGAGTATTCAAAAACATGATAACTTGTGTGACTGCCAGTGTTATAAGAAACCTAGAGTTTCATTCTCCCCACTCATTCCAGTTTTGGTTAGACCCCAAGGCATGATTGCTAACGAGGAGAAGTAAATGGTTAACCAATAAAATATGAATGGTCAGACCACAGTAACATCTGGCACGATACGATCTCCTTAAACATCAGAATTAGTGGCGCCCCAAGGAAAAGAGAAGAATGACAACATGGAAGAAATGTCCGCACTCTTAATCTTGGGGGTTTCTCTAGAAAAATAGTAAGTACAATTGCACCTTAGCGGTGAACATGGATCAAGATTGGTCATCCTTAGTTCAAGGCAACCGCTACAAGTTCTCGGAAACCACCCCAATGTTTCCTAGGAGACGACATTGGAAAATTCCCATCACCCTGCTCAGAAACAAGTGGATCCAAATGTGAAGCTAGAACATCCAGCCATCCAAGTATGATTTAGAGAATTCATCTCGGTGAATCATCTCTACTCTAGGATTAAAAGCAAACTGGTGAGATCAAAAGAAGGAACCCATGTTTGTTTCAAAGGCAGTCCCCAACGGTTCTCCAGTTTTGGCATTTATGGGAAAGCAACGCCGACGTAGGTGACCTATCGGTCTTCAAAGCTAGCACATGATATAAGAACCAACAGAATAAAGGAGCCCTGTCCATACTTCATTTCGATGGAATGCCAAAGAATTATTTTGATGGATCAAAGTTGCCTATAGATCAAAGATGTTGATTATTCTCAAAGGTAGTAGCCTCATCAGTCATAGTTGTAGGATCGAACAAGACCAAACAAACCTACCGAGGGGGTGAATGGTAGGGAAACCAAAAAAACCAAATCTTTTGCGGAATTAAAAGATTTACCTCTTACCGATGAAGCCAATCTAAAAACGACAATAAACAGAACTGTTGAAGCCGACGCCTCACTACACTCTTACACCCGGTCGGACCGCCCTCTGGCCGGTCGGACCGCCGCCACAACCCGTCGGTCAGACCGCGCGCATACCTGCGGTCAGACCGCGAGATCCAGAAAACACCGAAAGATGAACTCTCGAAGAAGTAGATCAAACTATTTCAACTTTATTGCATCTAAAAGTGTTTACAAAGTGCAACAACAGCACTCCTCGAAAAATCTCGACCTAACTCAAAAACCCTAGCTATTCTCTCAAGTTTCGCTCTTGAAAATCGATGTCTAGGAGGCACACCCTCCCTCTCTATTTATACATGCAAAATCCTCCTACTCAAAGTAGGAGTAGAACTCCTATTCACAATAGGACTCAACCTCTCACTCATAATAGAAGTAGAACTCCTCTTCCTAATAGGACTCAACCTCCCACTCATAGTAGAAGTAAAACTCCTATTCCTAATAGGACTCCTATTCCCAATAGGACTCATTCAACCTAACTTTCCAAATTTAGACTCCCTTCCAAATTCGACTCCGCATATGATCCCTCTCGTATGCCATATAACTTCTTCATCTTCCATGTGCATTATCCTCTAGCCTTTTAGTATCCCGCGTGCTGGACGTCTACTTCTCCCAAGTCGACTCCGATCCGGCACCGGCAATACTATCCGAGGCCTCAAGCAATACCAGCACATATACGACAAAGAAACAATATACCGAGCACAAGTTTGTCCAAACTTGACTCACATTAGCTTGTCAACAGTAACAACATGCACGAAATCATCTAGAAATCAAATCCACAAAGAAAACCTTCAAAACCGAGAAAACAAACCGAAATCGAGACGCGGTCGACCTGCGGCCAATCACAAATCCAATGTTTCATCACATAAACTATAAATCAAACTCACTTGATTCAACAATCTCCCCTTGATGAAACCATTGGCAAACCCAACAAAAATCAATTAGTTTGTGATGTTTTGTAAAGCAACCCAAAAAGCATTTTCGAATGCAAGAAAATTCATTGAAAATTCATCTTTAAAAAATGAATGCACAATTGCATAAATTTTGATGCACAATTTTGTTTCTTTGTTCTCCCCTTTTGACAATGAGTTCATCAATTATCGGAAGCATGGAAGAGCTTTGCATTATATCAAAAGTACCTCAAGTACATGTTTTGCAAGAATAAGGTAGAAAAAGTGACTAGCTAATTAACAAGCATGCACTAGAGTAAAAACATGAACCTAAAACAATACAATTAAGATCAAGTCAACATTAATGATTCATGATTTCAACGATTTAACATGCAATATATTCACAAGTGCAAAGACCGAAAGAAAAACTCACGTATATATATACTTATGACATTGATACTCTCTCTCAAATTAATGCCTTCTCCAAAAATAACCGAGAGAACTTTTAGCTCATTCTTTTGAACATCTTTTTTTTACTTTTCTCTCAATTATTGCGGGTACGTCCTTGTCGTCAAGACTGTTTCCAAGGATTCGGTACCCCTTTTTTATCTCACCGTGAATACGTCCTTGTCGTCAAGACTGTTTCCAAGGATTCGGTATTCATTTTTTTTCTCTCATATAAATAAGCATTTATGTACTCTTGCGGTGATTGGAACAAAAGGATTAATATGAGGAATAACAACTCATAAAGCATATACAAAAGCATTAATCATTCAACCGAAGCACTTGCTTCAACATTGCATATTTCATTAATTCAAGTAAAAGAATTATGTGTCATGTATCATATCTCTTAAAAGCAATATCAAAAGTTCAAGTAATTACTAAAATGCACACAAGCTAATATAGTAATCAATTTATCTAACAAGCATTGCTAGCAAGCACTAGAATATACTAAAGATATAAGACATAGCTCATCCACCTTTTATTTTTTTTCCTTTTTCTCCCTTTTTTTATCACACCATACATGAATTAAAACATGAATGCAAAAGAAGAAGGAAAATATGCATACAACAAAGAGCCAATAACTCTCCCCGCAATTGATGCCAAAAGGATGAATAACACCTAATTCTCCCCTAAGAAAAGCAAAGCGAGAAGAATCCAAAGGTTTGGTGAAAATATCTGCAAGTTGCAACTTTGTATCCACAAATTTCGATTCAATGTCCCCCTTTTCAACATGATCCCTCAGAGAAAAACATAAACTTCCCCTCAAATTAACCTCCAATTTTCTCAAAAGAAAAATCAAAAAGAAATCAAGGATTTTTGAAGAAACCATCCAATTGCCAAAGATATCACCAAGATTCTCATAAATTGACATATATCCACTTGTACTAACAAAAACTACTATCTCTAACACTAGTATATGAAAAGCTAATAATCAAGAGAGTAGAACAAAATTATGTCAATCCAAATTTACCTTGATGTTACCTTGAAAAGCAATCGTTGTCTCTACATTGCACACACATGGGGAGTATGCCACCAAAATACCTACAAACAAGAAGATGTCGAGGCCTCTGTGTTGGGGTTATAAATAAGAAATTTTGGAATCCAACACTGAGTCACATGACCAGTAGAACCAGTAGGTACATATGCACATACAAAATTAGAACCAGACTTACCTGAAACCTTACCTTGTCGTTTCACAAAAGTCTGATTTGAATTATGCACAATACTACCCTGTGGCCGGTCTGACCGACGTTGTATCTGCGGTCTAACCGAGCCTGGCTGCCGGTCGGACCGCTGGTTTACCTGCGGTCTGACCGCTGGCCGGTCTGACCGACTGGTCAGTGTCTGTCTGACCGAGCTCCTTGAACCAAGACCCAATTTTTGCCATCGTCGTTTCGCAAAAGCAATTTCACTTTCCTTTTTCTGTTTACGGGCAAGTCTAAAACAAAATCCAACCAAATGTCCATCTTTTCCACAAAACGAACAAGTGTATTTCTCACGATGATTAGAAGCACAAGTAGAAACAGATGGTTTAGCAACAGAAGTAGCAACAAGAGGTTTTGCAATCACAGGATTGGTTTTAGAAGATGATGCATTCAAAGAAGTCATGATACCAGCAGATTTAAACACAGTATTCTTATATTCAGGTTTAATTAAAATTTCTCCACTTCTAGCACCAACACCTAGAACAACAGGAGGATGTCTAGTATGATGAGCATAAGGATCAAAACCTAAACCATGATTATCTGTGTTAATTCTTGATTTGTCTAAGATCATGTTGAGGTTCTTTTTACCATCAGAAAAACGTTGCAAAGAACTTTTTAAGTAAGAAACCTCTTGAGTCAAAACAACACAATTTTTGCAATTATCCAAAAGACCTTTCTTTTCTACAAGTTTGACAAGAAAGCACTTCATCTTGCTTACAGCTTTCTTCCATATGCCTAACACGACCTAAGGCATCCTTTAATTTCAATTCATTAGCAAGACATGATAAGCAAGGTTTTGCACTAGATTGTTTTAACCTTTTAGCGCTAATTGCATTAAATATAGAGCTAGCAAACAAGGCAACTTGACATTTCTTTAAAGCTCCTTTTGTTAAAAATAAGTCATCATCAATTTAGTGTTCATGGAAAAGCTAAGAGCAAGACAAGATTCAAATTTTCGAGTTTTCTTAGATTCAATATCAAGCTTCTTGGCGTAAACATCTCTAATTGACTTAATTTCAGCAAATAAAACCTCACAAGATTTACAGTCATCATCATCGAAGCAAGAGATCTTAATCTATTATTTTTAGCTTTAAGAGAATCAATAACTACTTCATGTTGATTAATCTTCTTTTCAAATTTAGAAATCTTATAACCAAGTCTAGCAATAACATCTTGAAGTTCAACACTAGGAGCAGGAGTTACCTCATTATCATCTTCGAATCTTCATCAATGCTACTGGCCATGAAACAAACCCCAAATGTTCTTCTCCTTGTCATCATCTTCATCACTTTCAAAATCAACATCACTTGATTCTCGAATCGCATCATATGCTGCATCAATTGCCTTTTGGTAGAACTTCTTCATCTTCATATTTTTCGTCCGCTTCTTGCTCGGTTAGCGTCTTTGGTGCCATCTTGAGCTTTTACCTCCTCCTGTGTCCCTTTTCCAGCCTTGGGACATTGAGAGCGGATATGTCCTGGTTGTCCACATCCAAAGCACCGGATTGGTCCTCCTCTTCTCCTGGTCCCGACATTACTCACAGCTCTAGAAATTCGTTAGCAAGAGATACCAAGTCCTCCTCACCGATTTCCTCTAGTTGATCATCGACATGGCGTAAAAAAGCAAAAATCGACTGTGAGGAAGAATCGAAGAGGCGAAGAAGACACCAAAGTAGTAGATTTTGAATCGCTCTTTTAGAAAGAATGTTCATCTCATAGGTTTTTAATTTAGTGTAAAGAACATCCAAAATCAAGGTATTCATATCGACGATTCTTGAATTGAGGTAACCTTAACTTCCCAAACTTTCATATCAACACCATTCAAAAAATGACGAGCAACCTCAGATTGAGAATAATTAGCATGGTAAGAAGAATCAATAGATCCAAGATTGCTCAAAATTTTGTTAAAACGGCCCAAATAGTCATCCAAAGACTCCCCATGTGTCATCTCAAATTTTATGTACTCCTTTTTGAAAACATCTTTTCGCAATTCTTTAATGTTTGAAGATCCAAGATGAAAATCATTCAAAGCTTTCCAAATTTCATTAGCAGAAAGATGCGAAACACGATCAAAATCAGAGCGAGAAATTGCATTAAGAATGATGTTCCTAGCTTTGCAATTATTTTCATAATCTAATTTGAGAGTAGGAGTATCAATGCGTTTAGGAATCTCATAAGATTGAGAAACTTTTAGCCAAATATCATAACCTTGAGATGTGATATAAGATTTCATTTTTTTCTTCCAATAGTCAAAGTCGGTTCCATTGAAAACATGAGGTTTATTTGAAAACTTTCCAGCCATGGCAAAAGATCAGAAAAGCAAATAAAGAACGAGGCTCTGATACCACTTGTAGGATCGAACAAGACCAAACAAACCTACCAGAGGGGGGTGAATGGTAGTGAAACCAAAAAAACCAAATCTTTTACGGAATTAAAAGATTTACCTCTTACTGATGAAACCACTCTAGAAAACGACAATAAACAGGAACTGTTGAAGCCGCCGCCGGTCACACCGTCTTACCTGCCCCGGTGAGACCGCCCCTCCTGGCCGGTCAGACCGCCGCCTAGCCTCCGGTTGGACCGCCGCCACAACCCGTCGGTCAGACCGCGCGCACACCTGTGGTCAGACCGCGAGATCTAGAAAACACCGAAAGATGAACTCTCGAAGAAGTAGATCAAACTATTTCAACTTTATTGCATCTAAAAGTGTTTACAAAGTGCAACAATAGCACTCCTCGACAAAATCTCGACCTAACTCAAAAACCCTAGCTATTCTCTCAAGTTTCGCTCTTGAAAATCAATGTCTAGGAGGCACACCCTCCCTCTCTATTTATACATGCAAAATCCTCCTACTCAAAGTAGGAGTAGAACTCCTATTCACAATAGGACTCAACCTCTCACTCATAATAGAAGTAGAACTCCTATTCCTAATAGGACTCAACCTCCCACTCATAGTAGAAGTAAAACTCCTATTCCTAATAGGACTCCTATTCCCAATAGGACTCATTCAACCTAACTTTCCGAATTTAGACTCCCTTCCAAATTCGACTCCGCATACGATCCCTCTCGTATGCCATATAACTTCTTCATCTTCCATGTGCATTATCCTCTAGCCTTTTAGTATCCCGCGTGCTGGACGTCTACTTCTCCCAAGTCGACTCCGATCCGGCACCGGCAATACTATCCGAGGCCTCAAGCAATACCTGCACATATACGACAAAGAAACAATATACCAAGCACAAGTTTGTCCAAACTTGACTCACATTAGCTTGTCAACAGTAACAACATGCACAGAAATCATCTAGAAATCAAATCCACAAAGAAACAATTCAAAACCGAGAAAACAAACTGAAATTAGAGACGGCCGGTCACCGTGCCGGCCAATCACAAATCCTATGTTTCATTACATAAACTATAAATCAAACTCACTTGATTCAACAATAGTCGGTTAAAAGCCTATCCACCTCGGTAAAGCAAACTTGAGGTCAAATTTGGTTAACCCCATAACTGTTTTGCTTGAAGGCTAAACCCCGTGAAGCGGTTTGGGTTGCAATCAAAGCAATCGGGTTCGAATCTAAGACACGCCCCAAGCGGTCATGTCAATAGTTCAGCCAAAAGAAGCAATAACTCAAGACACTCGTAAGATAAAAGTAGATCAAGCGGCTTTTTGAAACGCCTGTCGTTTAGGTCAATAGCAGCTCGAAGCGGAACTTAGACCCCGTTGTTTCATGGGAGTCAGTTTCGAGGTTTTAGGAACAACTCCACCAGTTTCAAGTCTACGAAGAGAATTCTCATAAGGTGCCAGTGTAGCTGTGTAGTCTAAGAAGGATCTTTCAACCTCAGCAGCCAAATCAGAGTCAGTGCGAGTAGAATCAGTCAGTGTGAGCCAGAACAAACCGTAGCAGTTAGCAAGCCAACCAAATCTCACCCTGCCTTCTTTCTTTCTAGCCCCGGATGTCGGGACGAGATTCCTCTAAGTGGGTAGATTTGTCACAGCCCAATTTTTGTTCGAGATTAAAAATCATTAAATAAATCATTTTCCGAAATTAAATAAAATGAAAAGCAAATAAATCAAGTGAAATTGTTAGGGAAATTAAATTTTCCTTTAAAAATCATGGATGAAATATTTTTGTAATATTTTCCATGCCCTACAATATTCTCTCGAAATATTTCGTGAAATTTTGGAGCTCCCGAAATAATTCTAATAATACAAAGAGAATTAAAATAATTATTTAAATAAATTAATTAATTATTAAATGAGCTAGTGATATTTTTATTTAATGCTTTGAGTATTCATCTATTTTCAAGATTTTTCTTGGAATTATTTGAACACTAGAAGCATTTATAGAAATATAATGATCATTTATGTGATTAAAAATTCCCCCTCACATTTGGGCCTGAAACGGCCCAAGTCCGCATTTGGTCCCTCCTGCCCAGCCCGGCCAACACCGTCGCCTCTCTTTCTCTCCTCCTCGGCTTGGCCCACTGCGGCCCAGCCTCGCTCCCACGCGCGCCAAAGTCCACTTTGCCTCCCCGCTCTCCCGAGCCACCGACCGGGGCCCCACCTATCGCCTCTCTCTCTCTCTCCCGAGCCGCCGACAGTGGGCCCCACCTATCGGTCATATCCCCAACCTCCCGCCTGCCTAATCCGGCCGTCGCGCCATTGTCGCCGCCGATCTCACGCCCACGCCGTTGCTTTCCCCGCACCTCTCGACCCCCTCGCACGCGCTCGCATCCCTGCAGCCACCACCGCCCGCTTTTCCCTCCCCGCCCAGCTCGCGTCGCGGTCGCGCAACGTCCAAAGCCTATTTACCCGGCCACCCGCCTTTTTTGCCGCCTCAAACCGCCGCCTATCCCCGTTGTATTCGACCCAGACTCTTCCCCCTCCACCTATAAATTGCGTCCTCCCGAGATCCTCCGGGTTTTCCCCAATTTGCCTGAGCCCCTCGTCAAACCTAACGCTGCCCCAGCGCTCCTCCTCGCTCCGCCGCTCTCCGCCGAGCTCCGGCCGCGTGCCACCGTCGCTTCGAGCGTCGTCCTCACACACTGAGGCCACCGCCGCCTTCCAGGCAACACCTTGTACCCCGGCCGCCACCTCCCACGCTTGGGCCACCGCTACAACACCCCTGCCACCACAAATCCCAAACCCCCACCACCGGTTGCCGCCTTCGGTCGGCAACCACCGCCGTTATAGTTGCCGCCGCCGCGTGCAAATGCTGCCACCGCCTTCATCGCATCCCGCCGTACCCCGACCATCACTTGCTGCGCTCGGATCGAAGCTAATTCACCCCGCCGCCATCATCCCCTCCAACTCAGGCAGCCTCGATGAGCAATTCCTCCCTCCCCTCTCTTTCTCTCTCTCTCCCGGCCGCCGTTCCTGAACCGCGCTGCCCTTGTTCCACTGCGTCATATCTGGCCGCCCCGTGCGTGTTGCCACCCTTCCTCGCCCGATCCAGCCGCCCGTGTGCATCACCGTTCTCCGCGTGGCCTGACCCCACCACCCTATCCGCATTGCGCTCTCTTCCCGCCCGACCCCGTTGGTCCGGCCTCGCCTCCTGAGCCATCCGATCTGTCTCTCGGTAGATCAGGGTCGTCAGTCCTCGTGGCCGCCCAATCCCCTTCGGGGTGATTTGGGCCATCCACCTGGTGGACCTGTGGAACGGTTCCGATGGACCGAGTCCACCGTGGACCCCCGTGCGCCACTGCCGCCGCGACTGACGTCAGCCATCGGCTGCTGACATCAGCATTAGCCTTTTTCCTTTGAAAAATAATTAAAAGTTGCGCAATAAATCATTTTAATTTCCAGAATTCATTTAAATGGTCTAAAACTTCTAAAATTCATATCTAATCCATACGAACTCCACATTCGGCCATTCCAATTGCAAAACTCATCTAAAATTAAGATCTACATGTTTGTTTGCTTTTATGTACTATTTTTTGTTTTTATTATGGTTTTTTCTTGTTTTGCATGCCAACGTATAGATTTCATCGTTTTCGAAGTTCGTGCTCGCGAGGAGGAGAGTCAGAAGTCTGTTTGAAGAAGCAAGACAAGTCACATTTCCCTTGAAGCATATTGATCCTATTTTTATAAATGTTTTACTGTTTGCAAATAAAGTTGCATGTTTTGCTAATTACATGAAATGATAGGAATGCTTGTGTCATATTTACTTGTTATCCATTCCTTTGTCAACCTTGGGTGCTAATTGGTCTAGCATTGGTCATTGATGTTGATTTTAGCAAGAATTATATGCTTAGTCATGCTTAATTACCACTAGCTCACTAAATGGGATAACTACACTAATTATTCTAATCTCTGATGAGCTGCAAGCTCGAAACACATGGCCATGTCTTATTGGTCATAATTATCTGAACTAAAATATGACTTAATGGTGGGCCGTGGGTGCATGGTTTTGGATTGTCACACCCATGGCAATTAAGGACCGGTTCATGGGAAACCCTAGATGACAAACAACGCTTACCACAAGCAAGAATACACAACTGCTTGACTCATAGTATAGCTTTCCTCTGGCCAACGTACCCTAGTGAGGGTGGGCGTGATGGAGTTTGGTCGGCTGGGGTTTAACAAGTTGATCGGCTTCGGATTCACCGCAGCACACGGGGGCTGCCCATTGCCTTTCGAGGGGTGGGGGTGAAATCTTGGCGTGGTATGATTGGTTAGAGGGAGTTATGCGAAAGTTCTTGTTACGCTTTCCCCCTTTGCGGTATCATGGTGGTACTTCGGGGCATAGTAACATGTGTGGAATCGTGTCTTGTGGGTAAAGTTACGTACCTCTGATCAGAGTAAAACTATTTGAATAGTCGTGCTCGTGGTTATGGGTGATCAACCAGATTCACTGTGATTAGTCCCACTTTAATAATTTAACCTAATGGACTAGGTTAAGTTCAGGTGGACTGGTTGGGCCTATTCAACGTGGGACATGCGTTCAAGGAGAATAAAACATGTCAACTTAATCAACCTTTTTACTATTTTTAAACATTAAATGTTTATAACCGCATTCGTGCAAAATAGCCCCAAGCCACTCTTGTCTCCCTTTGCACGTCTGCATTTCTCGGTGCGGCTTTTTGAGTACGGTTGTTGTAATCAACCTTGCGTTTTCCCCCTTTCAGAAGTGTAGTGCTTCTGAGCTGAACATGGTGTTAAAAGATCAATGCTCACACCCCAGTTGAGTTTGCCTATGTAGTGGAGTTGAAGTTTCGCTAGGATCATCTTTCTTTTTCGATGCTATTTTTTTGGGTGTGAGGACTAAGTGCCTTTTAGGTAAGTATTTCCATTTTGTGCTTTATTTTATATTTGGATCTGTGTATTGATTTGTTGTTTTGTGTAGCCTGGTTGATCTGGATAGGGATTTATATGCAAAACAGTCTGAAAATTTGGGATGAATTTTGGGGCGTGACAGGGGGGAAATAAAGGCCGGCGACCTCGGATTTGAAATTCAACCGTTTCACAGTGCGGGCGTGCGGGACGGCGAGGAACGGGCAGCGTGAAGGCGAGGAGTGAATGCGTGCGTGGGAGTGGCGGGGGAGCGCTGGATTGGTGGCGGTCAGGTGGTGCGGGGTTGGTGGCGGCGTGGCCGGAAGAAGGGGAGAGGCCCGACAGGTAGGCTCCACCTATCGGTGACACTGGGAGTGAGGAAGGGAGAGGGACTTTTCGGCCCCATCGAGGGAGAGAGATGGGTGCACGCGCGGCCGGACTCGGACGGCGACGGGCCGTCGGCCCAAGAAGGATAAAAAGAGTGGGAAAAAACGAAAAAGGATTTCCATGGATTTATTTATTCCAAGAATTGATTTTAACTAGTTAGAAATTATTTCTAGTGTTCTGAAAATTCCACTAAAAATCCTGTTAATGCATTTTGACATGAAGAACTCAAGAAAAATTCCATCTTGCCATTTCCACTTATTATTTGCATTTTAATAATTAATAATTAGCTCTAGGGTAATTTCAATTTAATTTCTTCAGGGCATTTATTAAGTGATTTTAAACTAGGAAAACCCATAGGAAAAACCTCAGGGTGTGACATGGACCCTCCACCATGATTGTCCACCAGCATTGTCCGTACCACTTGGGCAATTTAAACAACAACACCAACCATGGCAACAACAGCAGTGGTGGGTAACACAACCGTAACCCAGGTCCACCTCCACCAATGGCTCTAGCTCAGGCAGCTCAACCCAAGAAGGAGTTTGGAGGAAAGCCGGCAGTCTGTGTCAACTGCAATGAGCCAAGTCACTTCGCCGACAAGTGCCCAAAGCCGAAGCACACTAGGCCCAAGTGTGTCCAGGCGCGAGTAAACCACACATCTACAGAGGAGGCACAGGCAGCACCAGAGGTCTTACTGGGTATGTTTCCTATGAACTCAATCCCTGCTACCATGTTATTTGATTCTGGTGCAACACATTCTTTCATATCCAAGAGATTTGGTTGGGTACATGGGCTAAGAAAGGAGGAAGTTAGCACACCAATGCCAGTTTATACTCAGGGAATAGCTTAACCTCTATCAGCTACAGTCCCTCGGTGACACTAGAAACCCAAAGATCACAATTTCTAGCCAACCTCATTCTTCTTGAATGCAAAGACCTATATGTCATTCTCAGGATTGATTGGTTGACAAGGCATAAAGGAGTGATCAACTACGTGAGATGCACCATCACTCTGGCCGACGAAGAAGGAGAAGTGGTTACTTTCCAATCCCCGATGCCATAGAAGAATGGAGTGTGTTTGAACCAGACTATTGGTGAGGAGAAGATAGTAGCAGTGGAGAAAAATCCTAAGAAATTGGAGGACATTCCTATAGTCAGAGAGTATTTAGAGATTTTCTTGGAGGATCTAGTGACTATGCCACCAAAAAGGGAGATCGAGTTCCAGATTGGTTTGGCACCAGGAACATATACAAAGACCCTACAGAATGGAAGCCAATGAAATGGCGAAAATCAAGAACCAAGTCAACGAGCAGCTACAAAAAGGGAACATTCGCCCGAGCATGTCACCTTCGGGTGCTCCAGTGATATTTGTGGAGAAGAAAGACAAAACCAAGAGGATGTGCGTTGGTTATCATGCACTCAAGGAGGTTAGTATCAAGAACAAATATCCCTTACATAGAATTACTAACTTGTTTGACTAGTTGAAAGGTGCTACCATGTTCTCCAAGGTAGACCTACGATTAGGCTATCACCAGTTAAAAATCCATGAGAGGATATCCCAGAGACAACCTTCACCATTCGGTATGGGTTGTTCGAGTGCACAGTTATGTCCTTCGGACTCACCAATGCACCGGTCTTCTTTATGAACCAAATGAATAAGGTGTTCATGAAATTCTTGGACAAATTCCTGCTGGTATTCATTGACGACATACTCATCTACTCCAAGTCCAAGGAAGAACTGGCAGTGCCGCAACACGGTGTAACGTTGAAGAGTGATATTTAATATTGCTTAATTAAATTCAACAGTTTTACTGCTTTAAACTAACTATTGTTCTTAAATGTCTGCTTTATGCAAAAGAAACCCTAGCCTCCCTTCAAATTACTTGCATCATACCTTCTCTTGGTATGTGTTGTTGAGTACAGTGGATAATACTGAATCTTGTTCTATCTTTCCAACCCAGAGCTGAAGTACTGCTCTGATGAAGGTTACTTGGAGGAGTAGGCTTCGTCGCTACCGTCGAGGATGCCCATACAATGGAGTCACCACGCTGCGAGCGACGTGGATTTGTATGTCAATTTGTTGTCTGGGTACCCTAGCCGGTCCTGGACATGGATGTAATATAATTCAGCTGAAATTCTGGTTCGTGAATTTTTGGGCGTGACAAAGAGGATAGAAGAAATCTTAGCATGAATCTCACCGTTCAAAATTCGATAGAAATCTTCTCTAATATCTATCACACAAAGGTTAGGAATTCTGTTAAATAAATTATAAATATGCTCGATGGAGACGTAGTCTGCATCGTATAAGTAGGTCAACCATGGAAAATACAAGTTTTCGTGGTACCACAATAGCTTAAGAGCATAAGTAATAAAGACCATATTAATTAATTCACCGCCGTATAGCACACACGGCCACGTAGGCGAAGACAAATGTGGAAGTAACCACGAGGAGTACGTCAGAAACATCGACTACTCATGGAAAGTCGACGTGAGGTACAAGATAGTACAACGTGCGAGCTGTCTACTGCCGCCAAAGAAACGAGATGTTAAGTTTACATGCATGCGGAATATATATTGCCACTTTAGTTGTAATATTAATTGAAGAAAGTGGCCACAAGTTTTTAGCTTTGACAAAAATCAATAGAGATTATAATTGAAAGAAAACTACATATATGGGTTACGATTTGGAAAACACATGGTACCACTAAATGGTAAAAAGATAAAACATCTTAGCATATATGTATTCTTATAGGATGTGTTCTCACTACTGGAAAAAATGTATATAGTCTCAGTTTAAAACCTTTTAGTCTCGGGTTACAAACCGAATCAACGAAAACAGGACTAAAGGTGCCTATCATTAGTCTCGGTTAAAATAGCTGGGACTAAAGATGGTAGCGTCACGTGGCTGACACAGCCATCTTTAGTCCCGTTTGGTGTTACCAACCGGGACTTAAGTAAATATATATATTACCAAAATATGTACACACAAATATAAATATATACATGTATTACATTTTTACTTAATTTGTAATGTTCTATATCATGTATTACAAAATCTAATATATGATAAGTTCGGTGATAGAATTTTCATCGTAATAGAACTCTCCCGCATGATTAATAATATGTTCATTGATAAATCCCATCGTTCTTCTTCAGCAGCCTTTATGAAATCACCGTGGGGGAGTTTGTCCCTTATGCAAATAATCTGTCGTTTGAAAAATAAGAAATAAATATATAAAATCAATAAAAAATCGACACATAATGTATGAATGACGATTATAGGTACGTGAAGATCCTGGTGACATGTGACTTGGTGAACTAGGGGTGAATATAGTCGCAGACGTAATAGCCACACAAGTTCGTCCCTTGCGCCTATTTTGCACACTAAAGGAGAAACGACAACAGATTTAATATATTTTCCTGTTTTAGAACAAATTAATGACTCAATATAATTTTGGAGCATGTACTCACTGGAAATTTCATCCTCACAGCAAGTTTTTCTTTTCAAATCCCGTGGACCTTTTCACGAAACCGTGCCATGCCCTACGTGTAGTTGCAAGCTAGTGAGAAATTATCGAAGAACCACATAGTAGCTATAGCGACTAAGATGGCATTACATGTCTAACACTTCAAAAATCTTTGTGAAGGTAGACTCTGGTTTATCCATTGAATCGTAGACATGGATTTTGGAAATGGTCAATAAGGAAAAGCACCCAGTGGAATCTACAAATTGCGTGAGATGATATATATGAAACTATATATGTACGAGATAGAAATTTGTATAGTAGGCAATAAAAACTCACGATGTGTTGTATGATAGTAGTGTCCAATACTTGTAATGTTGCTGCACCAGCATATGGACGATGTTGTCCTCTATTTCCTCCGGATAATGTTCTATCATTTCCATGTTAATTTTGCGGGGGTCCATGAATCCTATTTTGAACCATCCCCGCTGATGGCACTCTTGGATCGCCATTCTACAAAGGATAAAAGAATTTTAGTCAACTACATACAAGGAGCTAAGGAACGAAATAAATTTAACTAAACGATACTTACAAAACACAGTAACTAAACGATACTTACAAAACACAATAGCAGATCCACATGATATCATCTCCTTGGAAGAAATCTTCATTTCTGATCCGCATACCGAGCATCTCTCTACCATTGCTTGAAATTTCCATGTACCACTTATGGAACTGGTACATCTGTGTAAAGAGATTTTTGACCTGAACAGGCTTGACAAGAAGTTCACCGAGTGTAAACTTGTATTTCAAATCATCCTTTCCAATTTCTGCGCCTCCAAACATTTGCTCCCTCGATATTCTCGTCTCGTTCATAAATTTTTGCAACTCAGCTTCACCAGGTGTCAGCAAGGGCTCAAGGGATTTTTTAGGTTGTTTCCTGAGCTGCGGGACATCTTACTCCTTTCCTTTCACCTTCTTATAAGCCTTTCTAATTATTCTGTCGTAGTCTGACAGCAAGGTTGGTTTAACCGGTGGCATGCACATCTTCTTAAAGAAGGCCTTAGCCGCCAGATCGATAGGAATCGGCTTTTTAGGACTCTTACACTTGAAATGTGCCTTCACTTCTGCTCTAACGGCCTCGTGCAACTCCTCGGGAGTCATGTCGTACGTTGTTTTCTCTAGAGCTCGGAGCCTTGGCTCGTCAAGTCTTTGCTTCTTTGTTTGTGATCTCATTGACCTTGATGGCACTGCTTGAGTTGTGCACTTAGGAGGTGGAGGAGTTAGTGACCATTTAGGAGTCGGTGCTCGTAGAGGCGACGGAGGAGGCTAGCAAGTGGGAGACTATTTAGGAGTCGGTGCTCGCAGAGGCGACGGAGGAGGTGGAGGAGGCTGCGGAGTCGGTGCTCACGGAGGTGACGGAGCAGACGATCCACATGGCGGAGACAGAGGAACGGAAGCAGCTTCTCCCATAGGAAACACGATGAATGGCTTGCACCATAGTATGATTCCGTGTGCTGTGTCTCCCAGTTTCGTCTCCTTGTCTCCTCCGGAGATATCCAGATCGAGATCTTCAAAGCCTCGTTCCACCTGTTCAACTTCAACCTTAGAATACCTAGGTGGAATGGGCATGTAGTGATATATCCCATCTCGTTCAACAGGTATGGCCATGTCTGACGCCACCTTCACGAGAACATAGGTTATTAATTAGTAATCATCCTACGTGCCAGCTTTCACAATGTACAAGTCATATATATCATAAAACTACAAGCATACCTTGATTGACAAATTCTTGTAGGGAATATGAAGCTCATAAGATGTCCGCCGTGTGATCGAATCAATGAGGCATGGGGGTACGACTTCCGCTACAATGGCCTGTTTAGGTACTTGGCCTGTAGATGCGCAGCTCCTGTGCTTGCCTGAGGGGCTCACCATGATGGGTGGTTCTAGATCTGCTTGTCTTTGCTGGCTCTGTAGTTCGGCCATCCGTTGTTCCACCTTTCTGAACACTTTCTCTTTGATCTTCTTAGCATAGGCTTGGATCTTCTGATTGTAGGTCGTGAGTCAGTGCTCCATATCTGTTAGCTTCGCCATGGTATCTCGCTTGCTCCTCATGCGACTCATGTAGGTTTGGAGGTCCTCTTGGAATCCATATTTTCAGGGAACGATGCCTTTTCCTCGCATTCGTCCTGGATGCTCAGGGTTTTGGAGTGTGACCGTAAGCTCGTCCTTCTCTTTGTCGGGCTGGAATGAGTCCGAGGCATAGGCCTCCACTGCGTCGCTAATTCTTCTGGTGGCTTCTTGGATCGCATCGCCGAAATCAAGGAGCCATCGATAGGATTGAGCGATCCGCCGTGAGCGTAGTAGCAATGCTTCGATCGTTTCGGCTAGTCAGCCATGGCCAGAACGATATCTCAGGCTATCAGATCGGCTTCCATTTGCTCACATCTCGGCACTGCCTTTTGATAGTCATCTGACCCAAGCCTGTGATGGTACAGTTTCTTCGGGGCGCTGGACTTGTTCTTCTCAACCAGCGCTTGCACTTGCTCTCATGTCTTATATTCGAAAAAAACTCCCAGTGATCTCTTAGCTTTGGGAATTTGTTAAAATCAGGTGTCTGCCTTCAGGATGTACTTCTTTTGTAATTCTTTCTTGAAGTTCCAGAATAGTTCGGCCATTTTTTTAAGTGTCCAATCCTTCACCTTGGTCTGTTTTGTCTCAGGGATTATGAATGTCTCCAGCATTGCGGACCATAGCATCTCTTTCTCTGTGTCTTGGAGATAGCTTTCCTCATCCCTTCCTGTCCATATTCAGCGCCAGTTCACCATGCTGATGGGCACGTGATCCCTCACTATCCATCCGCTGTGTGCGACATATTTTCTTGCGGCGTCGGCTGGGGCAAATGGTCAACCTGAAGGGTTACGCGGAGGCTACGCTAGCCAAAAAACAAAAATTTTCTACCGCGCAAACCAGAAACACTTGCAAGTAAGGGCCGATAGATCATTATCGATTGGAGTATGCAGCGGAATTAGCCAATCAGGGCTATCCGATCTGGAACTGTGCTGGCCGATGACAGCCGATTCCCGGGGACAGCCGATTCAAGTTGTCCGGCCGCGTTCTCACGTCTCGCTTCGATGCGCCCGACCGCAGCCGATTCCACCACAGCCGATCGCTCCGATTGCAGCCGATCCGAAGCCGATCAACAGCGCGCAACGTAACAGCGCCTCTACCGGTATCCACACGTCCGGGGATAGAACACCTAACACCCGTGTGCTAGCACGCGATTCAAGGCTAGGGTTTGGCTCAAAAGTGGGGAGGGTTTCCGTCAAGATTGATCTCGGCGACTTCTGTTGCGGATTCGGTTCAATGCGATGCAATTGACGTGTCCCAGCTCTCCACCCCTCCCTCCTTTATATAGAGTTGGCCGACTGGGACTAGTGGCCGATCAGGACTCTATTCTGAATCGGATCCTATCCGAATCTCACAGAGTTGGCCGCCCATACGTCGTAAGCCTATATGACTCTATCCGATCGGATCCCTATCCGATCGAGCCATATTCGAGTCCAACTCGAATGCCTGTTCTTATCCCCTTAAGCATGCGACCCTGTAGGTTCAGGTATACTCGGTTTCGACTATAGTCTAACTTAGCCGATCGTCGGCTCGAGTCCAACTCAGCCGACCTGTCAGCAGCGGCGCCTAGCAGCACATATTGACACCATAGTATACAAGAATATAATATCGGCTCTGAACCTGTAATGTGTACACAAATCCCTTTGCCTCACGATACCAATTAAGCTATAGGCAAGATGTGTGCCATCCCTTTAATAGCTTAACCATTCACTCGAACCGTATTGGATTATCTGTTTGTTGATTGACTCCTCAATCAACAAAGCATGGCCATGCATTTCCATAATCCATTACCTCGAGGGGCCCAGAGATATCTCTCCAAAGGAGGGGCAAATTCCATCTTGATCACTCACATCCCACTCCATGTTTCATAGCAAACCCGAAAACTACCTTTATAATTACCCAGTTACGGAATAGTGTTTGGTAGTCCCAAAGTAGGCTACTACACATGTTGGAATCCATGGTGATCTCAGGTCTAAGGACTTTGTACCAACACTACCTGAGACCAACTAATGGCACATTAATTCCTATAGTGTCTCATGGTGGGTCTATCCAACAATGTATTCTCCAACACATGTGTCCATGTTTATTGATTTGGTATCTCCATACCCATGATCTATGAGACATGATCATCAATCAATAAACATGCCGATCTTAGAATCATATTAGTTCCAATAATATGATATATGATCAGGGATCATTTAGAACTAGATTCATACATATAGAGTCTCATAAATAAGTCACGTATTTATTGATCAATACAAGATGTCTATTTCATAGAACTGAATAACACTTTATTCATAAATACATAAACATTGACCATGATATCCAACATCTCCATGTCGCTTCTAGGGCATATCACTAACACGGCCGTCCTGTGCCATTCAGTTATGGCATGCCGACCCTAAATTTTGTTGGTGGCACCGTGTTGTTCGCGTGCCCTCTTCTCTCCAATGGCTGGCTTGCCCTCATTCCCTTTATCGTTGCCCTCCTTGTTGAGGTACTAGTTGGGATCCTCGTTCCCCTCCTCAGCTACCTGGTACTGACTGCTCCCCTCTGTGATCTCATCAAAGAGGATCTGTTCGTCCGAGCGATCTGCCATTTGTTTGTTTTGCTTGGACAACTGGATCAAGTAATTCTGACAAGGAAAAAATTATTTAGTTAATACATGTATGATAGTCCTACGTCTACGTCTAATATTTAGTTAAGCCTCGTTTTACTCCCAATGCGTAGGAGTCAAGAGAAAATTTGTTTTTGGAATTTTGTTTCTAGCCAATATCTTCAACCACTACCTACTCCATAGTTTTTCGGACAAAGGTCCTACGTCTAATTCCCAATGCATATGAGTCAAGACAAATTTTTTTTTACTTCCAACGGATAGGGGTCATGACAAGGTTTGTTTTGAAATTTTGTTCTACCGTTCGGTCGGCCATAAAAGTCAGTCGTTTAGTCGTTGTTTTTGGAATTTTGTTTCCAGCCCATATCTTGAACCACTACCTACTCAGTTTTTCAGACAAAGGTCCTAGGTCGAAATTACCAATGCATATGAGTCAAGATAAAATTTTGTTTTTGACTTCCTATCGATAGGAGTCAAGACAAGGTTTGTTTTGAAATTTTGTTCTATCGTTCAGTCGGCCATAAAAGTCGGTCGTTCTGTCATTCGGTCGTAAAAGTCGTTTGGTCATAAAAATAACAAATATATCCCAAATATATATCATTTCACATATCCCAAATATATATCATTTCACATATCCCAATATATCCCAAATATATTTCAATTCACAATGATGGGGGCAATTAACCAAATATATATCACATATCCCAAATATATATATTTCACATATCCCAAATATATATCATTTCACATATTCCAAATATATAACATTTCACATATACCAAATATATCCCAAATATATATCATTTCACATATTCAATCCCAAATATATATCATTTCAAATATTCAATCCCAAATATATTCACAAATCATCCACAAAAATTAGGTTTCATGCACACATAACAAATCATCCACACATATATACAAATGATCAATTCACAGTCTTAATTTAATTAAGGTTCATCGACACACATATATATCTCACATGCATGCATAATCAAAAACAGAGTACAGCGGCGGTGGCGTGCGGCAGCGACGGCAACAATGGTGCGGCCTGCGGCGGCGACGATGAAGACGGCAACAACGAGAAGAGGGAACAACGGAGGAGATCGGTCCTACCTTAGGGAATGCGGCGACGATGAGATGACGGCACGAGACGATGGCGGCGGCGTGACAAGACGGCGGCGGCGGCAGTTTAGAGCCCAACTCTGCTCGGCGCAAGAAGACGATGGAATAAACGACTAAGTGTTTGGATCGCGGCTAAGTGTTTGCTATATATAGATCCTAGGATCTTAGTCCCTGTTGGTGGCCTCAACTGGGACTAATGATCCCGCCATACCTGGTAAGTAAGTATCTTTAGTCCCGGTTGTTTGCTTCAACCGGGACAAAAGATATTTTCTCACTATTTTCAATTTTTTTGTCCCGGTTAGGGTTACCAACCAAGACTAAACATCAAATAATCCATTAAACCGGGCCAAATTAATTTTATTAAATATAGGTTTAAGACAATAATAAATAATAAGTAATACGTTAAACTTTAATAAAATCAACAATTTTAATGAGAAAACATTTAAAATAGTTTAATGTTGTTGATAAATTTTAATAATCATATATAATTAACATATGTCAGATTTAAAATTGTTTTAAATTGTAATATCCATATATAATTATCATATGACCCCTTTAAAATTGTTTAAAATTGTAATAGTCCTACATAATTAACATATGCCCAATTTAAAATTGTTTTAAATTATAATAGTCGTACATAATTAACATACGACCGATTTTAAATTGTGTAAAATTGTAATTATCATATATAATTAACAGATGGATCTACAATAAATTTAAAATAATTTATATCATTCATACAACAACCTAGCTAGTCCAATACATTTAACATAATTTGCTCGAGTGTGGCATTTAACATAATTTGCTCGAGTGTGACGAGACTACCAAGGTGACCTACTCGATGGACCGCGACTTGTTCAAGTGTGGCATTTGTTTCCTGCCTTTTGAAGCTTGAGTTTACATGGTACTCCTAGCTGATTATAGTTGTACTGGTTGATTATGATGGCACCCAGATACATTCATCAAGGCTTGAACATAATTTGTACATGTGATGTGCAGCGCAAGAACGCACGTTGCCGAATCGGGCACCCCGATTGGATGAAGGTCTTCAATAAATTCTACGCAGAACTCAATGACCTCCTCTATTCCATATCCCTCGACGATGCTGGCCTCCGGACGAGAACGGTTACGGACGTACTTCTTTAGAACTCCCATGTACCTCTCGAAAGGGAACATGTTGCGTAGGTATACAGGACCAAGGATATGGATCTTTTTGACGAGTCGACATAGAAGATGCGTCATGATATTGAAGAAGAAAGGTGAAAAGATCATCTCAAAGCTGACAATACATTGCACCACATCATTTTAAAAGGCTTCTAATCTGTCTGGATCGATTGTCTTCTGCGAAATTGCGTTCAACAAAGCATATAGCTTTGTTATTATTGCCCGAACATTATCAGGAAGAATACCCCGAATTATAACAGGAAGCAGCTGTGTCATCAGCACGTGGCAGTCATGGGACTTCTTCATGCTTATTATTCCCTTTGTATTCGAGGAGTATCTAGACGGTACCTTGATGCTCTCCAGGCATACAAACATGTTTTCCTTCTCTGTCTTGCTCAGAGTGTAGCTGGCTGGACTCAAGTAATGGCTTCCTTTCTCCTTTGGTTCAGGGTGAAGGCCGTCGCATTGTTCCATATGCTTGAGATCATTGCGTGCCTCAAGTGTATCTTTCGACTTTCCATATACACCTAGGAAGCCCAGCAGGTTGATGCAAAGGTTCTTAGTAAGGTGCATCACGTCGATTGCGCGGCAGATGTCCAAGACTTCCCAATAGGGTAACTCCCAAAAAATAGACTTCTTCTTTCACATCGTCGCGTGATCATCTTCACTTGCTATAGATTGGTTGCCAAGCCCTTTTCAAATACTAGTTTCGAGTCCCTCACCATGGCAAACACGGCTATTCCGTTACGATGTTTTGGCTTAGTACGGTGGTATGTCTTTTGTTCAAAATGTTTGCCTTTCTTCCATACAGGGTGGCTTGCAACAAGAAAGCGACGATGGCCCATGTACACAACCTTGTTACAATGATTCAGATACGTACTTTTGGTTTCATCCATAAAGGGGGTGCAAGCCTTGTACCCCTTGTTTGACTCTCCGGATAGGTTGTTAACTGCAGGCCAATCATTGATGGTTACGAACAACAACGCTCCTAGGTTAAATTGCTCCTGTTTGTCCTCATCCCATACAGGGACACCTTCTTTCTTCCACAACAGTTTCAGATCTTTGACCAATGGTCTTAGATACACATCAATGTCGTTATCAGGTTGCTTTGGGCCTTGAATAATAATCGGCATCATGATGTACTTCTGCTTCATGCATAACCAAGGGGGAAGCTTATAAATACACATGGTAACAGGCCAAGTGCTGTGGCCACTGCTCATCTCTCCAAATGGACTCATGTCATCCGTAATTAAACCAAACCTTATGTTTTGTGCGTCCTCTCCAAAGTCTTTAAATGTTCTGTCGATGTTTTGCCACTACGACCCATCAGCGGGATGTCTCAACATCCCGTCTTGTTGGTGTTCTTCTGCATGCCAGCACATCATTCTAGGATGCTCTTTGTTCCTAAACAAATGCTTGAGCCGTGATATTATAGGAAAATATCATATCGCCTTAGCAGGAACTCTCTTCTTCGAAGGTTGTCTGTCAACTTCACCTAGATCATCTCGTCTAATCATGTATTGTAGTGCTTTAAAAACCGGACATTCTTCTAGGTTCTCGTACTCCTCACCACGATAGAGGATACAATCATTCGGACATGCGTGTATCTTCTGTACTTCCAGTCCTATAGGGCAAACTAACTTGTTAGCTTCGTGCGTGTTAACGACCAAATTTGGTAACCAAATCCCTGAGTTCAAAGCTGAGATTCAAAAAGAATCGGATCGGGAAGTGATCTATAGAAGAAACAGAGGCCGCGTCGGCTATGACTAAATCGGCTGGGAGACCAGTCGGCTAAGACCGAATCGGACAGGGATAACCGATGGCCGATTCTGATTCAGAGAAGAGGATGGAACTGTTTCTGATAAAGAAGCTTGAAGATAAAAGGAAGATTCGGTTCCCAAATGTTCGTTAAGATATTGCCATCTATGGATAGAGTCCTGTAACGGCAATTGTATCTGTACAATAGGGATTTGTATAGATATTCCTATTGTAATACGGCATGGGACCACCTCCCGGGATATTGTCGTACCGCGTATAGTAGATAAGTACAAACCGTGCTCTACATGGACTTTGTTGTACTTGGGTATAAATAGGACCCCAGCCCCCTGTAAAATAATAAACACATCAATACAAACTCGGTGCATCGCCAAACCTTTTTCTTTTAGACGATTTCTTGATCTCGCTTCGGGCTGCATCGATCTTGATCTCCAAGTAAGGTAGTTACTTGTTATTAGTGGTTTGTATCGTCAAAATTAGTGCTTACTTCATCATGATACTCTAGTTTTGATGTTATGAACTGCGCAAATTATCATATACAACATATAATCTAGAGCAATATCTAGATCTATCTCACCATCGGCTGATTTCTCTCAGGAGACACTAGCCGATAGAGCTAGGTCTATATGTTGAACCAGGTTATATGTTGTATCCACTGTCTTGAGGGGGTTTACATCAGTTTTTATGGATCTGATACTTCTTTTTGTACTTAATGCATACTGATCTATTAAGTCGCTTTTAGAATTATTAAGATCTATTTGGGTAGATGTTTATCTTTAAAGACAGTGCCGGGGTTTCAGCCAGCCTTATCTGTTTTAATTATCTTTATGGTTATATTCACTATTAGATATATTAAAACTGTCTTTCATATTAAGATCTTAATCTATCTAAGTGTCCTAAGCCGATATCAATCCGTCATGCTCTGGTGACAGCCGATTGATCTAGGTTTAGCACATTTAGATCAAATTAATATCTTTTTATAGAATGTGTCAGAGTATTAGCCGATTTAGATTAGATGTGCAATATTGGCTAAGTTATCAATGCAGATAATTACTACCCTAACATGCTTTTAGCCTAAGTGATTTATATTGTCTCGGCATAGCCGATCTATCCCAATCACTTAGTTTAAGTGCACTTCTCCGGGCCTGTAGGATCTAATTTTAACTTAATGCCTATCTCTTGTTTCTTGTTGGTTACAGGATCAAACCAACTGGCATGCCTTAATCACCAAAGGTAGCCAAGAATGGACCTGCACTGGAGTTAAGCAAATCTCCCAGGCCAGCGCGTGGGAAACATTTCTCATCAACACACTTCTTGGCACGCCCAGTGGGACCATCGGCAAGCTTGATAAAGCCGACACGATGGTTAACATCAAGAGCCTCGAGATCAGCGAAGAAAATATGGTTCCTGTCAAGATGGAGCAGTTGTCGGCCGAGCAATTGGTCAACTACAACAAGATGGTGGAAGAGTTGCAGGGCAATTATCTGCAATCTTTCGCCCAGACCACATCTGGGGCCATCCACCAGAAGTACAAATTCAGCATGGATGACTTTAAGGCATCCTCCTCCGAGGACACGAAAGGGAAGCACAAGATGGAGGAGGTAAAGCAAGAACAAGATGATTCGGGACTGCACACCATGCAAGACCGAATCGATTCGGCTGTACATCAGCCCTCGTCAACCGAAGTGGCATCTTGGTCAACACTCTCAACAACATGATTGCCCCCGTGGTCGACTCGAAGATTGCCGATCAACTGCAGTGGGGGCTAACCTATTTCACTGATGGCCAGTTCCCCAACTACAGGGTTTTGGCATCCCAAAACCGACCGATGCCACCACTGGTACAGCCGGGGCTACCAGGAGGAGTCCTTAGTCAGCCGAATGCATCTGCATCGGCTTCAAGGCCGCCGCCCGCCGTTATGAACCGGCAACAACCTTCTTCCCAGGAACAACTAGTCGGCATGTTCGATTTCAATCGGCGGCAAGAATCTATCGCCAACCTCATTCAAGGGGCACAGTACAATGCCGACGGCCGACGGCTCTTCCCTGACCAATCACCACTGCTGGTGAATTGGCCGCCTCCTGCCATCGACCCAGCTCAGTATCAGTACCAGGGAGGCCAGCACAACCAACATTACCGGTCACAGACACCGCCACCTCAGTATTGGCAAGGACCCGTCCAATACGATCAATACGAGCCGATACAGCAAGCTCAAGATAACAGGACTTGGGCCGATTTGATTGCCGACATAATGCGCGATCAATTCGGCCTCAAGCCAAAAGATTCTAGTAACATGTATTGGTATCCATATCCGGAACATTTTGAGAGAGTGCCACTCCCAAAGTGGTATAAGGTTCTAGACTTCTCCAAGTTCTCAGGGCAGGACAATACCTCTACGTACGAGCACGTCAGCCGATTCCTGGCACAATAAGGGGAGGCATCGGCTACAGACGCCCTGAGGGTTTGGTTATTCCCGCTCTCACTATCGGATCGGCCTTTACATGGTTTTCTTCTCTGCCTTACAACTCCATCCAGAGCTGGGCCGATCTCGAGAAGCAGTTCCACAGCTACTTCTACACCGGTAACCACGAGATGAAGTTGTCGGACTTGACAAGCATCAGCAGAAGCCTGAGGAATCAGTTCAGGACTACATCCGGAGATTCGAGAAATGAGGAACCGCTGCTATAACCTGGTGTTGTCCTATTCTCAACTAGTCGATTTGGCTTTTCACGGGCTTCTGGCGCCAATCCCGTGAAACGTTTTTGGCTCAAGATTTTGACAGCTTGGCCCATCTGGCACAGAGGGTGACGGCCCACGAACAGCGATTTCAAGAGTCAAGGAAGGCCGTCAAGAAGGTTGCCCACGTCATCGTTGAGACCGACTCAGATAAAAGCGACGATGACGCAGAAGTTGCAGCGGCCGAATGGACCAAGAATAAAAAGACCATTGTTTGCCAGTGGCTGCTAAAAATGGCCAAAGAGGAGAAGTACAACTTCGACATCACTAAAGCCAATAGGATCTTCGACTTGTTGCTAAAGGAGAAGCAAATTCAACTACCGACCAATCACGTGATCCTATCGGCTGATGAACTCAAGAAGAAGAAATATTGCAAGTGGCACAACTCCAACTCCCATAGCACTAATGACTGTATAGTTTTCAGGAAGCAAATCCAGTCAGCTATTGAGACCGGGAAGCTGAAGTCGCCGATTCGCCTCGCCGATGAAAGTCGATGGCAATCCCTTCCCGGTAAAATTGTTCAGCCGGCCCAGCGACCCGATCGCGAAACGTAATGGCATACGGCTTAGCCAAAACTCTCAAAGGGGTTAAGGCCGAAAAGAAACCGATTGGAGATTGAGCTTCACCAGTTAACATGGTGCATTCCACCGGGCGATCGGCCGATCGGCGACCCAGGCGCATGGACCCCATGCCCCGTTTTCAACAACGCTTTCGCAGAGAAGAGGAGGCCCGATGCGGCAAGCCTTATGTCAGGGAACCTGAGGTCAGGGGACTCCAATTCGTCAGAAACCACAGCGGTTGCGACCCGCACAGGCGCTGCGAGTTTTTTTGATTCTGATGGGAATTGGGGATGAAGCTGCCAATGATCGACAACTGCCTGGCCTGCAGCGAGTATCGTCAGGACGAATACAGGGACCTATCGATGCAATGTATCACCCAATTCGTCCCCAGGGCCATGCAACATAATCAGAGGCGGCTTCCAGTGCATGATCGGCTTGGACCGATCCACCAAGATTTCTTCGAGGATGAAGGTAAAGATGAATACAACAAAGAAGCGGTCGACGACAAACAATCGGCCAACCCCCAATGGTGCCCTTCGAACCTCTTCACTAAGACACAAAAGAGAAGCATCCAACAGCTCAAGAGCGAGGGAAAGGAGGAAGAAGTAGGATGGATAATCCGACAGCAACGATGTCGGCAAGGCACAAAATGATGACGCATTAAGAAACAAGCACCGTCAGCCGACGAAAGCCCAGCCGACCAAGCTAGGCGGGCGGCAAAAGGAAAGGGAAAAGCTATTGCATCGGTTAACATGGTCTTTATACTGCCAGCCGAATTTAGTGCCACAGAAGCCGATGCAGACAGCGTGGAAGACTCCTTGGCAAGACTAGCGCTGTCCCCAGAGCAAGCAGTTTTTGAAAAACCAGAGAGGACCAAAAATCAGCACCTGAAGCCACTGTATGTCAAGGGATTTGTCAATGGGAAGCCGATGTCAAAAATGTTAGTCGATGGAGGGGTTGTAGTGAACTTGATGCCTTATGCCATCTTCAGGAAACTGGGCAAAGGAGTTGAAGATCTAATCAAGACAAACATGGTTCTCAAAGACTTCAGCGGCAATCCATCGAAACCCAAAGGCGTGTTGAACGTTGAACTGACCGTCGGCAGCAAAACCATGCCCACGACATTTTTCGTCATCGACGGGAAGGGATCTTACAGCCTACTGCTTGGGAGGGACTTGATTCATGCAAATTGTTGCGTCCCTTCCACCATGCATCAAAGTCTGATCCAATGGCAAGGCGACAGGATTGAGATCGTGCCAGCCGATAGGTAAGTGAATGTCGCTAATGCTGATTTGTCACTTTGGGAATTCGACGGTATCGATTGTCTGTCCGGCAAAATCTGGCAAGCCAATTTTCTAAAGGTGTCCGATTATGCTATACAGCCTATTGGAGATGAGGAGCCTCAATTGCTACTTTCAGAGCGTCATGGAGGGCTCGAGCATCTATGGCAAGGACAACGCGGACGACGACGATGGCAAGCTTGGGCAAGGTTTCATGTCGGCCAACGAGCTAGAAGAAATTGATATAGGTTCTGGAGATAGGCCTAGGCCGACATACATTAGCAAAAATTTGTCTTCTCGTTTTAGATCCCAGCTTATTGATTTGTTAAAGGAATATAAAGATTGTTTTGCTTGGGAGTATTTTGAGATGTCTGGTCTTAGCCCATCTATTGTTGTGCATCAGCTGCCTATTAAGCCAGGGTATTGGCCGTATAAATAGCCTCCTAGGAGGTTTAAGGCTGATATGCATGATGAGATCAAAGCCAAAATCACTCGGCTATACGATGCTGGATTTGTTCGGCCTTGCTGATGCGGAGTGGGTTTCAAATATTGTTCCAGTCATGAAGAAAAATGGTAAACTTAGGGTGTGCATCGATTTCAGGGACCTCAACAAAGCTACCCCTAAGGACGAATACCCAATGCCCATAGCCGATTTGCTCGTGGATGCTGCTTTCGGCCACAAGATCATAAGTTTTATGGATGGTAATGTAGGTTATAATCAGATTTTTACAGCCGAAGAAGATATCCACAAAACTGCTTTTAGATGCCCAGGAGCAATCGGCTTGTATGAGTTGGTCGTGATGAGGTTTGGCTTGAAGAATGCTGGAGCAACTTATCAAAGGGCCATGAATTACATTTTCCATGATATGATCGGCTCTCTAGTAGAGATTTACATTCATGTTGTTGTTGTCAAATCCAGGGAAACAGAGAATCACATAGCCAATCTCAGGCAGGTGTTGGAGTGGACAAGGAAATATGGCCTAAAAAGAATCCACTAAAATGCGCGTTCAGCGTGTCGGTCGGGCAATTTTTAGGGTTTCTTGTTCACGAGAGGGGGATTGAAGTTACACCAAGGAACATTAATTCTATCAAAACAATACAGCCTCCGGAGGACAAGAAGCAGCTGCAATCTTTGATCGGTAAAATCAACTTTATCAGACGATTCATCTCCAATCTTTCGGAAAAGATGAAACCGTTCACACCATTGCTTCGGCTGAAAGCCGATCAAGCATTCATTTGGGGGGCAGAGTAGCAAAAAGCCTTGGACAACATCAAGGATTATTTGAGCTCGCCTCCAGTTTTGATTCCTCCACAGAAAGGGATACCGTTCAGGCTATATTTGTCGGCCGACGACAAATCCATCGGCTCAGTTCGGATTTAGGAGATTGAAGGAAAGGAAAAGGCCATCTTTTATCTCAGCCGATGGCTGTTGGACGCAGAAACAAGGTATTCACCGGTGGAGAAGTTATGTCTTTGCCTGTATTTTTCATGGACAAAGTTAAGGCATTATTTATTATCCAATGAGTGCACAGTGATATGCAAAGCTGACGTAGTCAAATATATGCTATCGGCTCCTGTGTTAAAAGGACGAATTAGGAAATGGATTTTTGCCTTAACAGAGTCTGATCTAAGATACCTGGCGCCCAGGGCAGTTAAAGGACAAGCCATAGCCGATTTCATAGTGGAACATAGAGATGATTCGATCGGCTTGGTGGAGATCATGCCTTGGACTTTGACATTTGATGGCTCAGTTTGCACAAACGGACGCGGTATCGGCTTGGTTATCATAACTCCAAGGGAGGCAAGCTTTGAATTTGCCTTTTCAATCAACCCCCATGCCACAAACAACCATGCTGAATATGAAGCAGTGCTTAAGGGATTGCATCTTCTCAAGGAAGTCGAAGCCGACGCCATCCAAATAATGGGAGATTCACTGTTGGTCATCAGCCAGTTGTTAGGAGAATATGAATGCAAAAATGATGTGCTGATGGTCTACTATCAACGATGCCGAGAATTGATGGACAACTTTCGGCTAGTAACATTGAAACATATCCCTAGAGAGCAGAATACAGAAGCCAACGATTTAGCTCAAGGGGCATCAGGCTATAAGCCGATGACAAAAGGTGTTGAAGTAGAGATCACCACCATGATAGTCGAAGATTGGAGGTTTGAGGTCTACAACTATTTACAAAACCCTTCCCAGCCGACTTCAAGGAAATTGCGCTACAAGGTTTCGAGATATGTCTTGCTCGATGATGATTTATACGATTGGACGATTGATGGTGTGTTGCTCAAGTGTATTAGTGCCGATCAAGCCAACGTGGCTATCAGAGAAGTGCATGAAGGAACCTGTGGCACGTAGCAATCGGCTCACAAGATGAAGTGGCTTCTTCGAAGAGCAGGGTATTTTTGGCCGACGATGTTGGAGGATTGTTTCAAATATTATAAGGGTTGCTAGGATTGTCGAAACTTGGAGCTATGCAGAGGGCACCAACATCGGCTATGAATCCAATTATCAAGCCTTGGCCGTTCAGAGGTTGGGGAATCGACATGATCGGCCAGATCAATCCACCCTCGAGCAAGGGACATAAATTCATATTGGTGGCAACAGATTATTTCACAAAGTGGGTGGAAGCAATTTCTTTCAAGAAGGTTGATTCAAAGGACGCGATCGAGTTTGTTAAGGAGCATATCTTATACCGATTCGGCGTCCCTCAAATAATAATAACAGATCAGGGATCTATCTTCATATCGGACGAGTTTGTTCAGTTTGCCAATGGCAAATCAAGTTATTCAACTCTTCGTCGTATTATGCTTAGGCTAACGGATAGGCAGAGGCCTCAAACAAGAGTCTAATCAAGTTGATAAAGAGGAAGATCGCTGAATGTCCAAAGCAATGGCACACCCGATTTGCCGAATCACTCTAGGCCTATCGGATGGCTTGCCACGGATCTATCCAAGTCCCTCCATATAAACTGGTCTATGGGCATGAAGCAGCCCTGCCATGGGAAAACATCATCGGCTCAAGAAGGGTTCAGTTACAAGATCAGCTTACAGCCGATGATTACTACAACCTGATGGTAGATGAATCAGAAGATCTAGTTTTGTCACGGATGAGGGCCTTGGAAAAAGTAACAAGATTTAAGGAACGAGTAACCCGTCATTATAACAAGAAAGTTGTGCCTAAATCATTTGAAGAAGGAGAACTCGTTTGGAAATTGATATTGCCGATCAGATCAAGAGATAATAAGTTCAGCAAGTGGTCACCGAATTGGGAAGGGCCTTTTAAGATCAACAAATACGTATCTAAAGGAGCTTATATGCTAGAAGGTTTGGATGGAGAAGTGTTTTGGAGGGCTCTGAACGGCAAATATTTAAAGAAGTATTACCCAAGTGTATGGATCAACTCATAATTCGGCTATGGTTGTGCCGATTTGTGTCAGCCGATGCGTTGTAGGATACGCGTATCGCCTTTAGAACGTTTTCACGCCAAGTTTTTTTCTTAATTATTCTATATCGGCTCCGCCTAGCCGACGGCGACAAGGTTTCTGATTTGATAATTTTATTAATGCTAAGGATACCATCAACAAAATTAAGGGGGCATACATGCATATTATCAGAAATTGGACTTAGCGAATTTTTTCACGTTCAAAGTTTTCAAAACATTCCAGGTGTGGTCGGCAAGCATGCACGTGAGTGGCATTGATCAAGCTAAGTGCAAAAGAGTTTGAGACGATTACAAGATGAAAAGTGAGTTTGAAGTACACAAATTCCTTGCCAACTATTACAAGTAGCTCAACACGAGAGGAAGTTGGTGATGGTCGATATCGCCTTACGACGAATCCCGTCTATCTCTTCAATGGCCTTGGCATCGGCTGCATCATTCCCTGGGATCGGCTTCATCGTCCTGGCCATATCGGATAAATGTGACACGGTCGCCTTGATCTTCGCTCGTTGGTCCTCGATCTCCTTCGGCAGGGCGTCCACGTGTTGTTCTTTGGCCACAATATCGGTTTTGACGTTGGCAAGTTCGGCTATCAGTTCCACCCGACGCTTGCGAAGCCGATCAAGTTCAGCAATCGTCTCGGTCTTCAAAGCATCAAACTTGGCCTTCTCGACGGTGATTTCTTGTTGACTGGCTTTGATGGTGTCCTCCAACGCTTGGTTTACTTTGCGATCGGCTATTATTTGCTTAGCTCATTCGAACTTGTGCCGATGCGCCTCCATAAAGGTTGTCGGTGCAATGATGTCAGCCAGCTGGTCCGATAGCCGATCCTAGATGTCCTCAAACTGACTACGGATGGAGCCGTAGTCGGTGACCAAGAAGTCGAGGGAGCACTCTAGCCGTTTGGCTATGTCTGACAAGGTAGCCCGTAGGTCCTCATCCGACACCACCATGGCCTTATCGGCGCCCTCATCAGGATCCAGAAACTCTGAGAGATCGAAGTCCAGAAGATCGGCTACAGACTGCAAGTTAGGAGACAGTTAGAAGAGCCGACAAAGTTGATGAGCCAACTTATAAGGTTGGACAGAACTTACTCAAACAAGTGGGGCTGAGGTAGCCACGTCTTCGGCATCGCCACCACCTGCAGCCGTTGGCGTGTGCTCGCCCGATACATGGGGGATAGGTGTTGGAGCACGAGGAGGCTGAAAAAGGATACAAGTCAAAGATCGGCTGTGTTAATAAGAAGGAAATGAAGGACAAGTAGAACTTACCGAGGGAGGAGGAGCCGTTTTCTTCTTGGTGGCCAGTTTCTTTGCCTACAGACACAGAAGGCCGATGAATCATAATGGAAAAGGTGATGAGATTAAGTGATGAAAGGTGTTTACTGGCTGGGAACGAGGGACGTGTTTCGGAGGGCTCAGAGTTTTTTCGATGGTCTGCTTAGCCGATGGAGTCCGAGCGTATTTGTCTGAAGAGCTCGTTTCGGTTGCGGCTGCGTTGACAGCTTGCTCAATTTCCGCGTCCACATCCGGATCGACTGGAGGCAAGTCGTCGGCTGGAGTTGATTTCGGCTTCTTTGAAGCCCGTTTCTTTTTCTCTGCGGCCGGGGTAGCAGCAGCCGATGGCTTCGCCCTTTTCAGCCGATGCAATGGCTCACGGGTTTGGCCGTGAAGAAGTGTAACCACCTACGGCGCGTGGAAGCAGATGATTGACGGGGCTAGCCCGTAGCCACCGGACAGCACGCTAGGGGCGTAAAGGATTGCCACCCCTGTGTTACTTGTATGTGGAGGGGAAGCGCCGGTTGTCTGCAAAGGAATAAGGCATGGTTAGTGAAGAATGTAAGTAGTGGCCAAAGGGAACCAAGAAGAGAAGGAACTTACCAACGGGGTCATCTCCGGATCGATGAGGGTCAGGTACATAGAAGCCGATTGATGGAACGAGTGTCGTTTCCATTCATTCCACCATCGGCTGAGGATGGTTGTCCTCGTCACCGCTAGGTCTATGTTGTCAATACTGCCCAGAGGGGGACCAGGGATGTTGAGCAGCCGATTCATCATGACGTCTCCTTCGATTTTGCCCTTGGACTGGATCTTGTCCGAGTAGTAGAGACCGATCGGCAGCTGGCCCATGCCAAATAGTCTTGCAGCCGCCATCGGATAATAGAATTCATAGGATTTCTGGATGTTGCGCCCTTGGTGGATGCTGACGGGCAGAATGCAAGGTGTTATGGCCGATGTATAGATCTCCCTTGGTTTGTCATATTCTTCGGAGTTAAGCTCATCTAGCCGAAGATCGTCTGGGAGTTCGAACTTGTCAAAATCTTCATAGGCGAACCATATCCTCGAGCTGCTTGGAAAGCCACTATATAGGTTGCCGAACCAGTTTTTGAAATGATCGGCTGTCAGCTTGGATCCCGGATTGGTTGCCGCTACTTCCCCATATGACATGCATCGGCGGGTGGTCACTTCTTCATCATCCTCGAACCGCGGCTCGATTAAAGGGGAATCAGCTTCTAGTGGAGCCGGCCTTTCTGCAACCTGATAAGTATGGAGATTTGGCCACAACTGCAGGAGCCACCAGGGTCCTCCTGTGTTGATGGCCTGCTTGGAAGCCAGCCGAGCCGATGCGTTGCTTAGCATCTGGTACAAGTAGCCGAGCAGGTATTTTCCTAAGGGGACTTGTTTTTTGCTCACCAGAGCTTCGGCTACGTGTTGCCAGTTACTAGTTGGCCCACAGCTTGATCTGCAAAACACAAATTTCTCTAGCCACATCAGGAGGAAAGTTGTTTGTTCTCTCTCGGAGATTGGACCATCTTTCATGTTCATTGATATAAAACCGCTCCAGCTCCCTATGCTTTTGGTCTTGAAATTATGGAAGCATTTGATGTTGAGGCCGGCTGGGTCTACTGTGGATGTTATATCCAATCCCGTGATCATTACCACATTGAAGAGGGTTGGCGTCATCGGCCCTTGTCTAAACAAAAACGCATTTAGCGTGTCCGACCAGAAGTAAGTGGCAGCCGATAGGAGGGGCTCGTCCTTTGACTTGTCGGTCTATTGTCAGAGCTAGGCATTGGCTTATACCTAGTTCAATCCAATGGGTTTGTTGCCTAGCCAACATCCTTGAATACCAAGCTGGCCAAGATTTGTCTGTTGAGGGCCAGGACTTGAAAGCACTAGACCAGTGGGCTAGGTCAGGGGTGAAAAATCTGAAGGGGATCCGGTTTGTTTCAGCATTGATGAACTCTCTAGAGTCCAAGTTGCCGATCGGCCCTAACAAGATTTGATTGGGGCTAGCAAGGTCTGGGATGGCGATTTGGTGGGCGAGGTGCTGCGAATTAAAGGATGGAAGAACAAGATTACAGAAGATAAAAACCAAGTTGCAAGGAATAAGGGGCTGTAGCCGATGGAATTTACCTTTGGATATTATGCCTAGGCTGTGTCGGAGCGAGTGCTTGAGGACGCCATTGATGAGTGGGATCGTCGCCACGGAAGGGTTTGCCGATGAGGTCGCGCTTCGGGTTCCGACGGGGTCGTCGAGGAGACAGAAAGTTTTTTGGCTAGGGCTTGAGGATGCAAAAGTGATAGCGTGGCTTAGTTCGGCGCAAGGCGGGTGCTATTTAAAGAAATTTCCTAACAGCCAAAATGGAATAGGACGGGAGTCACGCGGGAATTCAAAAAGCGGCAAATCCGTAATATTATCTTATCATGGACTTGGGGGGCATGTGTTAACGACCAAATTTAGTAACCAAATCTCTGAGTTCAAAGATGAGATTGAAACAGAATCGGATCGGGAAGTGATCTACGGAGAAACAGAGGCCGCGTCGGCTACGACTAAATCAGCTGGGAGACCAGCCGGCTAAGGCTGAATCAGATAGGGACAACCGATGGCTGATTCCGATTTAGGGAAGAGGATGGAACCATTTCCGATAAAGAAGCTTGAAGATAAAAGGAAGATTCGGTTTCCAAATGTTCGTTAAGATATTGTCATCTATGGATAGAGCCTTGTAACGACAATTGTATCAGTTAAATAGCGATTTGTATAGATATTCCTATTGTAATGGGGCATGGGACCACGTCCTAGGATATTGTCGTACCGTGTATAGTAGATAAGTAGAAACCATGTTCTCCACGGACTTTGTTGTACTTGGGTATAAATAGGACCTGAGACCCCCTGTCAAATAATAGACACATCAATACAAACTCGGTGCATTGCCAAACCTTTTTCTTTTAGACGAGTTCTTGATCTTGCTTCGGGCTGCATCGATCTCGATCTCCAAGTAAGGTAATTACTTGTCATTAGCGGTTTGTATCGTCGAAATTAGTGCCTACATCATCATGATACTCTAGTTTGGCACATAATCTAGAGCAATATCTAGATCTATCTCACCATCGACTAATTTCTCTTAGGAGACAGTAGCCGATAGAGCTAGATCTAGATGTTGAACCAGGTTATATGTTGTATCCTTCATCTTGAGGGGTTTATATCAGTTTTTATGTATCTGATACTTCTTTCTGTACTTAATGTTGCATCATATTGATCTATTAAGTCGCTTTTAGAATTATTAAGATCTATTTGGTTAGATGTTTATCTTTAAAGACAGTGCCGGGGTTTCAGCCAGCGTTATCTGTTTTAATTATCTTTATGGTTATATTCACTATTAGATATATTAAAACTGCATTTTATATTAAGATCTTAATCTATCTAAGTGTCCTAAGCCGATATCAATCTGTCATGCTCTGCTGACAGCCGATTGATCTAGGTTTAGCACATTTAGATCAGATTAATATCTTTTTATAGAATGTGTCGGAGTATTAGCCGATTTATATTAGATCTGCAATATCGGCTAAGTTATCAATGCGAATAATTACTACCCTAACATGCTTTTAGCCTAAGTGATTTATACTGTCTCGGCATAGCCGATCTATCCCAATCACTTAGTTTAAGTGCACTTTGGGATATTAATTATGTATAAATTGATGCCTTCAGCCGATCCTGTAGGACCTAATTTTAACTTAATGCCTATCTCTTGTTTCTTGTTGGTTACAAGATCAAACACACTGGAAACCCTTAATCACCAAAGGTAGCCAAGAAACGGACCTGCACTGGAATTAAGCAGATCTCCCAGGCCAGCGCGTGGGAAAGATTTCTCATCAACAGTACGTTGATTCCGGCAATTCGTTTCCCTCCGGAAGAATGTTCTTCATGAGTTTTAATAACTTGGCCAAATGTCTTGTCACTAACACCATTTTGGCCTTTTCATTGCAAGAATTCCAACGTGGTACACAACCTGGGTCCAAGGACTTTTTGTGCAAGAATTCCGCTAACATGCGCTCTAATTTCTGCATCTCCTTTTTCACCTTCGCAATTCTCCTGTATGTCACGCAACATCCGACTAAGATCATCGGCACCATCATTATCTTCAACATCCCCGTCCGACTCGCCTGCTGTATTTTCTTCAAATCCACCATATTGACCATAGTCCGGAATGTTGTCATCTTCTTTTTCATCTTCTTCCATTGCAACCCCTACCTCTTCATGCGATGTCCAACAATTGTAGTTAGGCATTAATGTCGATCAAACAAGTGGGCATGAATAGTTCTTGATGTAGAATACTCCTTCTTTTTTGCACGTTTTGCATGGACAACGTATAAAGCCCTTATACTTGTTAGCATTTGCCACACTCAAAAATAATGCATGCCTTGAATAAACTATGTCAACCGTCGGTTCGCGATGTACATCCACTACCGATCCATCTACATAAAATGCACAAAAATCGTAAAAAATCCACGAAAGTCAAACTATTTAAATAATATTAAATAATTATATATAAATATTCATACAATAATTTTATAATAATCTCACGTACTTAATGTATTATACTTAATAAAATTTAGAATTATTTTTAAAAGTTTTTGAAAGTTTTAAACATATAGTATACTTATTTGTAACTATTTTAACGATTTTAAAATTACCTTAGTTTTCTGTTCTTTTGTTAAATTTTCTATATTTTTCCTTTGTCAACTATTTTATAAAATTTTTATCCACAAGCTTCTAATTTTAAAAATTAACATAACTTTTCCAAAATAATTTTTCTCTCTCATCATTTTTCACAAACCTTTTTAGAGATAAAAATGTATAGAAATATAGCTACAAATATAATATTCTAAGCATACATCATTAGAGGATGAAGTTGCTAATTTTAAAAAGTACAAATTTTCTCTCTCGTCATTTTCGATGAATTTTTCTAGAGATAAAGTTATATAGAAATATATCTATAAATTCAATATGCTAAGCATATATCATTAGAGGATGGAGTTACGAACCTTTTAGATCCCTCCGATTTATATATTATCATCAAAACAATTTCACAAAAATTTTTGGCAACACTTCCCTTCCTCCCGCAAACCTTTGTAGCAATGGCTCTGGCCGGAAGAGGAAGAAGAAGTATAAAAAGGACCTTCACTTTAGTTCCGGTTTGTGTTACCAGCAGAGACTAAAGGTCTTTTAGATCTTTAGTCCCGACTGGTAATACCAACCGAGACTAAAGATCATAAAGAGCAGTTGCACTTTTTAACCGGGACTAGAAATATATTTTAATCTCGGTTCCTATTGGCTCCGAACTATTGTTGTTTTTGACAAATGGATCAAAGACCACTTCTACGAGGTCCGGGTACCGTTTGGTCTCTTACATAGAAAATAACGTAGCTCGTTATTGTATGGTTAATTAAGTATTAGCTTAAATAACATAAAATATGATTAATATGATTTTTTAAAATAATTTTTTATATAATTGTTTTCAAAAAATTTGGGAACGTGCATGTTGAAAATAAGTGAGTAGAAATTGGAAACTTGCGCATTTGACCACAACCTAAGGTTAAAAAAAGACCAAAGTATGAGTTTATATTCTATAAAGTAAATAAACAGCTCATCAAGAAAAATTTCTTAATTATCCATATTATTGTTTATTAAACAGTGTATTTATTTTTGATAACATAATATAAATGCAGACGATCGTATACACACGTACACACTTGATCACCCTAGCTTATATACCCTGTCTATATCAACACGTTTATATACCTGTTGGAGTACGGGGCTCTAACAACGGGAAAGCGAACACTCCCTCTTTGAAGATTCGGCCAGAAACAAGTTAAGTTTGGGTCGTCCTTAGAGAAAAGATGGGCACAGGGATTTATACATATTCGGACTATATGAATGCATGACACCTTACTCTTGTCTGTACGTCAACTATGAATGTGGAACCAGAGTTACAATAAGACATGAGACTTGTGTGAGTTCTAACTTCTCAGAAATCGAATCATCCTTTTGTTTGCATGGATCCTCCTTTTATAGGCGAATAGATGTCCACAATGCCAAAACATGTATGCAGTGTCGGGACCCGTTCCAACAAAATCGTTATGCTTACCCTTGTCAATGTCCCCTCTGACATGCCAAGTGGATGTGAGTTTTTCCGTAGCTACTGTAAGAGGGTGCTGAGGCTAAGGATGCAACAAAATCGTTATGCTTAGTTTTGTCAATGTCCTCTCTGACATGCTAGGTGGATGTGAGTTTTCCTGTAGCTGCTGTCAGAGGATGCTGAGGTTGAGGATGCATTTGTCTGGTTCCCATGGACCCACAGGCCAGCCCCTGGGGTAGCTGATGGGGTATTGGGCGGTGGACGCTTGAGGACGCAACATGCTGCTTCACTCTTGCATTTCTGATTGACATGGACATGCAGGCAGCGTCACTTCCAAGATGCACATGCAAGTAGGTGGTTTTCCTGATTGCATCGCCCTACAATGGTAATCATGATATTGGTAGCACTTACACCATCTGGCCCACCTAGGTATATGGAGAAACCTAGGGCAAACCCGGGATAGGAGGTGGATCCCTCTCTGATGAGCCCCAGGCTTGTGGCATGCTCAGGTCAAGGGGGTGTGCCCAGGACTATCTTGTGTGTGGGGCATCCGCCATGCTCGGGGCGCCACATCCATTCCCATCGTTGCTTTATACTTTATTCTTGGCTTGAACAAGCTTCTCGAAGATGTTGCTGAGTGAAGGAGTTATTCATGGATATAACCTGATTGAGGCGTACCGAGCGACACATCATGCCTTCAACACTTATAAAATGTAGATATTATATGTCTCTATTTTCTTATTAACACCTTGAAGATATAAATTTTATAGGTCTTTGAATATATAAATCTTATATGTGTCTCGTTGCTTTTGTCAAAGCCCTGGGGACCTATGGGATGGAGATCCTATCCCCGTTCCTCTAACAATACCCTATCTATATCAACACTTTAAAAGACTAAGTCGATATATGTGTGTGTTGAGATTGATGAAATCACAAGTGCATGATATATTAAATGATTGGCAAAGCCATCACAAATGTTTTTGTTATCGGTACGCTAATAAAAATATAATTAGTCGTAAATATAAACATTCATATTAATCCATATTAAATGTAACTATAATTAGTCGTAAATATAAATATCGATATTAATCCATATTAAGTGGAAGACTCGAACGGATAAGCGGCCTGAATATGCATACTCACTTAATTAAAGTACCTCTTTGATAAAGTTGAATCTGAATTAGCATTTGTTCGGTTAGAAGTTATTTTTTTTAGTCTGAGAGAATGTGTTTACACTTGGTGCGTATGTGTGACGTGTACTGAGCTGAGTACGCAGTCGTAGACTCGTAGTGCATCATTCCGGATGTACACTACACGTGCAGATCTGCTTTGCTAACTGCCCTACAAAACAAGCTCTTTTTCTTTCCAACACAGGTGGTCTCCACCCTAACCGGATTCGAGTGCATGCCCGTACCCCCGGTCAGACCCGCAACCGACCACTTTTTCCATTTAAGAAAACGCTCATCTCATCCCCACCCGTTTTCCTCGTCTCGTCTCGCTAGTCAAATCTCTCTCTCTCTCTCTCTCTCTCTCTCTCCTAACTCCATAAGTGGCCTACGTTGCCGACCGCGTGCGTCGCCGTCGCCTCCCTATAAATACGTACGCACGCGCGCTCACCGCCAACCGCCACTCATTCTACTCATACATCGATCGCTGCACGCTACTGCAGCCGCGTCCACCTCACCTAACGCCTGCTCGCCCGCCGATGACGGCAGCGGCGGCGGCGGTGACACGGCTCACTGTGGCGGCGACTACGTGCCGGATGCGCGTCTGTGGCCCGGTCGCCGCGGCGACGTCGGCTGCGTCGCCGGTGACCGCGAGTTTGGGTGATCTGCCGCAGCAGAAGCGATCGGCCGCAATGGCGACGACGAGCAGTGGTTCTCCTGTGGTGGTGGAGAAGAGGGCGGTGGCGGCGGCGGCGGACGAGGAGGCGGAGGAGGAGGCGGTGGTGGGGCCGAAGACGACGCTGGCGAGCGCGTGGCGGGAGGTGCAGGGCGCCGGCGATTGGTGGGGCATGGTGGAGCCGCTCCACCCGCTGCTCCGGGACGAGGTGGTACGGTACGGGGAGCTCGTCGCGGCGTGCTACCGCGCGTTCGACCTCGACCCGGCGTCCAAGCGCTACCTCAACTGCAAGCATGGCAAGAAGCAGATGCTGCCGGAGGTTGGCATGGCTGGCGCCGGGTACACGGTCACCAAGTACATCTACGCCGCCCCCGACGTCGCGCTTCCCTTCGGCGTCGGCCGCTGCTCCTGCGCCGGCAAGAGCCGGTGGGTCGGCTACGTCGCCGTCGCGTCCAACCTCCAGGCCCGCCGGCTCGGCCGCCGCGACATCCTCGTCTCCTTCCGCGGCACGGTGACGGGATCGGAGTGGCTGGCCAACTTCATGAGCGCGCTGTCGCCGGCGCGGTTCGACCCGGCCGACCCACGCCCCGACGTGCGCGTCGAGTCGGGGTTCCTCTCCCTCTACAGCTCCGACGACCTCTCTGGCAAGTTCACCTGCGGGAGCTGCCGGAACCAGCTCCTCTATGAGGTGACGCGCCTCATCAGCATGTACAAGCACGACGACGTGAGCATCACCCTCGCTGGCCACAGCATGGGCAGCTCGCTGGCGATCCTCCTCGGCTACGACCTCGCCGAGCTGGGCCTCAACCGTGACGCCCGCGGCGGCTCCGTCCCGATCACCGTCTTCTCTTTCGGCGGACCGCGCGTGGGCAACGTCGAGTTCAAGAACCGGTGCGAGGAGCTCGGCGTCAAGGTCCTCCGCGTCGCCAACGCCCGGGATCCGGTGACGAAGATGCCCGGCGTCGTGTTCAACGAGACCGCCGCTAGAGCTCTTACCGGATTGCGGCTCGAGCTGCCATGGAGCAAGACGTGCTACACCCACGTCGGCGTCGAGGTCGCCCTCGACTTCTTCAAGGCCAGCGACGTAGCGTGCGTCCACGACCTCGACGCCTACATCAATCACCTCCTCGACGACTGCCCTAGGGAAGACGATGACGATGACGACGGCAGCGGCGCGGCGGCGGCGACGACCTTGGAGTCATGGAGGTGGCAGATGGCGGCGATACGTGCAGGCGAGTTGCTGAAGACGCTAGGTATTTGAAGCGTCCATTCGATGGCTGTTGCTTTCCACTAATTAATGTCTGTAATTAATCTGTATGCATGTTTTCATTGCATAGTTGTACTATTTCATGTCCTAGGTCGATCGAGGGGGATAAAAGAGATAGACTAACAAAATTAAGAGCTCTTGATTAGTGAAACCATCACACTACTAAGTCTACTACAGAAATGACCGACTACTATAAATACCCTTATAAGCACTACTGAGAAACCATCATTGATTGAAGTGACAAAAAGCATAGTAGTCTCGGTTTGAGTTGCATCCGGGACTAGAGATGATCTTTAGTCCCGGTTTAAAAATTCAACGGCTTTCTAGAAACTTTAGTCCCGGTTCGTATCACGAACCGGGACTAAAGATCACCTCTAGTTCCGGTTCAAATGTTATCGAGTGTGTCGAGCGCGGGGACCTTTAGTCCCTGTTAGTAACATCAACCGGGACTACAGATGCTATATTTTATCCCAGTTGGTGTTACCAACCGGGACGAAAGATGCCCGACGCTCCGACAGTTCGACAGCCTCTGGCGGTCATCTTTAGTCCCGTTGGTAACACCAACCAAGATTAAAGATGATCTTTAGTGCCGATTGGTAACACCAACCTGGACTAAAGATGGGGTTCCTTTTAAACTCCTTCTTCCTCCTCCACCCGAGCCGCCTACACTCTTATCTTCAAAATTTTTCTCCAGAGGGGAGGTGCTACCAAAATTTTTTGTAATTTTGTTTTGGTGATAATACACAAATCTTTACTATCTACAAGGTTATTAACTTCTTCCTCTTATGATCTATGCTTAGCACTTCATATTTTACGGTTGTTTTCTATACATTTTTATCTCTAGATTTTTTAATCATGAGGAGAAAGAAAATTTGTTTGGACTAATTATTTTGCTAAGCACATTATATTGTGTTGAGAAAAGAGTTGGGGAAAATAAAGAAGAAGAAAGTATACTTAGCACGTAACATTTATAGGAATTGAGTCCGTACAATTTTATCTCAAAAAATATTTATGAAAAATGATGAGAGAGAATCTTTTGGACAAAAAAGTTATAAAATAGACGACAAAGGACCTTTTAAAATAGATGCAAAATAATTAATTAATTTTATGTTTATCACTTCAAAAGACCTTTTAAAAATAATTCTATTTTTTTAGAACAACACATTACGTATGTTGTATTAGTATATAATAATTGTCTGATTATATATATAATTATTGTAATAATATTTAAATGATTTGAATTTCGTGGAATTTCCTTACGATTTTTGTGCATTCCATGTAGATGGATCGGCAATGGATGTACAACGCGAATCGACGGTCGAGAGAGTTTATTCAAGGCGTGCATTATTTTTTGAGCATGGCCGATGCCAACAAGCATAAGGGTTTCATACGTTGACCATGTAAAAAGTGCAAAAACAAGAAGGAGTATTCTACATCAAGAATTATTCATGCCCACTTGTTTCAGTCGGGATTCATGCCTCACTACAATTGCTGGACATCGCACGGAGAGGTGGGGGTTGCAATGGAAGATGTGAAGATTATGGCAATCGGGTATCCACATGGCAAGCTTATCCGACTGGAGATAGAGATAGGTTGCGCCTGCCAAATATGTAAACCAACTATGACTTGGGTATTACGTTGTCGATTAGATAAGGCAACGGCTCATAGTCACGGTTTGGTAAGATTGAGGAAACCGACTTAGAGTAAGATAGGGTTTCTGACTTGTAAGTCCGCCTCCCAAGACTATATAAGGGGGGTAAGGGACGTCCCTTGAGGGATATGAGATTCATGAGTTTTCTGAGCTACAGATCTTGAGATCAATATACACTCGGCGGATCGAATCCCCGAAACAGGAGTAGGGTATTACCTCACGAGAGGGCCTGAACCTGTCTAAATCTTTGTTTTTCACCTAACCCATCGAGCTTGGCGATCTTGACTGCACCCCCAATTTTCTATTGCCGAAACCGAGTTTCGACAGTTGGCGCGCCAGGTAGGGGCCCGCACGTCAAGACTTCTTCGACAATCTCGCCGACAAGCGCGATGGGATCTTCTTCAAGCTTCGGCGACTTAGCCGCCAACGACTTCGACAAATTCCCCCCTTCGACTCGGATTCGGACCAGTCGGGAGGAGAAACACACTCGACGTCGTTCGGGCTCCCGAACAACACCGAGATCTATGACGAAATCTTGGATTCCAAGATGCAGTCCATCCACTCCAACGAAGGAACTCACTCAGCACCGATCGGGCTGCCGAACGCCGCCAAGATCTACAGCGGTCTTCTCATCTCTCCGTTGGAACAATTCTACTCGGGAGAAAACCTCTCGGCACCGTTTGGATTACCAAACACCGCTGAGATCTACTGCAAGCTCCTCTCCTCCGAATCAAGATCGATCCACTCGGGGGGATCCACGTCCTCAAGCTTCGACTCGGACTGGAACGATCTAGATTCGAACTACCCGGGCTCAAGGGAGATCGCCGTCATCCTCCAGCCATTCGGCTCATACTCATCCTCGGAGCTCAACGAGTACCTCAGCTCTTCAGGTTTTGACGAACTTTATGGTATCCCCTCAGACGAAGCCAACGACTTCGACTGCGACAAGGACTACGAGCCGAAGTGCTTTGACGTCCTCATGGCTGAGGTGGCCGAGACCGACTCAGCCATGGCTCGCAGGCTTACGGAAGAAGAACGAGCGAGACTTGAGCAAGAGAGCAAGCTGGCGGAAGAGGAGAAGAAGCGCAAAGAGGAAGCCGACAGAAGGAAGCAGGATCTAAGGGCAGCCGGACGATCCGCTCAAGAGGCTATACTTCAAACGCGGGTCCGCAACACCAATATCTTTCAGACGCCACAGCAGAACGCTGTCGCTGCCTTCACTCTCCTGGACACCGTTATCGAGACGGCGCCCCCCGACGTAACCCCAATCTTGGACAAGATCAAGACCATCATTGCGGCAACGCCCAACGGTCATCCCTCCACCTCAGCCCGAAGACCGACTGAGTCCATGGCAGAAACGCCCGACAGAAGCCGACTCCCGCCGCTGAGGTCAAGGGATTACAAAAGGCCCGAGCCAGACCGATCGGCGACCAGGTCGAGATGCCCACGTCTCGAGACCACGCACAAGCATCAGGAGCAAACGGTCGAATCCCGTGAGAAGCAACATGGACGTCCACCCGTCTACCACCGGGTCCACCGCAATAACAGCTTTGATTACCGAAGCAGCCTACCGAAGACTCCACCAAGTGATCTGCGGAAAGTCCTTGATTGTCGCTACCAAGAACGGGATCAACGCACCCGAGAAGATCGAAGGGGATCACCCAACAGTAATGACGATGGAGTACCACCTTTCACTCGGGAGCTTCGCCGAGTGCATTGGCCGAATGGATTCAAGCCGACTGGAATCGAGAAGTACGACGGGAAGACCGACCCCGAGTCGTGGCTGACCGTGTACACCCTCGCCATCCGGGCAGCAGGAGGCGACAATAAAGCCATGACCAATTACCTGCCTGTGGCCCTCGCCAACTCAGCCAGGAACTGGCTCACGAGCTTGCCAAGAGCCTCAATCGGCTCGTGGAGTGAGCTAAGGGACCACTTCATTGCCAACTTCCAGGCACCTTCGAGAGGCCTGGAACCCACTTCGATCTCTACAACGTCATCCAGAAGCTAGACGAACCTTTGAAGGACTACATCCAACGCTTCTCCGAAAAGCGCAACAAGACCCCCAACATCACCGACGACATCATCATCGCTGCCTTCGAGAAGAGAGTCCGTGATGAGCTATTGATCGGAAAGTTTGGGCGCAAACCACCGAAGACGGTGAAGCAGATGTTTGAGACGACAAACTCCTACGACAAGTCTAACGACGCAATCAAGGCGGCGCGCCAAGACTGGTCGGACAAAAGGGACGACAAGTAGTCAGGAGGAAGCTGCCATCCTAAGAAGGATAACGACAACAACCAAGGCCAAAAAGACCGCAAGCGCCGGCCCGAAGACCTAGTTGCCACGACCTCCAACTCTCAACGCCGTCCCCGAGTCGCAGCCTACGACGCGATCATGAACGCCCAATGCACGCATCACCCAAATCACAAGCATGTGGCCAAGGACTGCTTCATCTACAAGCAATTCGCCGAACAATATGCGGCGCAACTAAACAAGAAGCCGACTGATGAAGCCCCCGAGTAACCAGAAAGATGTCCAGAAGCTCACTGGCTGCATAACAGCGCTAAGCCGATTCGTCTCTCGACTTAGAGAGTGAGGCATGTTTTTTTTTTCAGGCTACTGAAGAAAACACACGATTTCCAATGGACTACAGAAGCCCACAAAGCCTTTGAAGATTTTAAAGAATTTCTCACGATGCCGCCCGTCCTAGCCTCACCTCAGCCCTAGGAGCCCCTGCTACTGTACGTTTCAGCCACTCACCAAGTGGTTAGTACGGTCCTCGTGGTCGAGCGCGAAGAAGAAGGGCGGGTCCAGAAGATTCAGAGGCCGATCTAGTTTGTTAGCCAAGTGCTGACAGGAGCCAAAATTCTCTACCCTCAGGTACAAAAGTTGCTATATGGTTTTCTGATAACCGTGAGGAAATTGGCGCACTATTTTCAGGGTCACTCGGACACCGTCATCACTTCCTTTTCACTCGGTGATGTCATCCACAACCGGGAGGCAACTAGACGCACGCAAGGTGGGCCCTGGAGCTGATGCCGCTAGACCTAACCTTCTGTGAAATCACAAGCCCTGGCGGACTTCTTGGCCGAGTGGACCGAACAGCAAGAAGACGTACCTCGGGAAGACCTTCAATATTGGACCATGCACTTCGACGGATCCAAGAGGATCACCGGCTTGGGAGCAGGAGTTGTGTTGATCTCCCCGACTAGGGAAAGACTAAGATATGTCCTCCACCTTCACTTCTCCGCCTCACACAACGTTGCCGAGTACGAAGCCCTGCTACATGGACTGCGGCTCGCAGTTTCACTTGGGATACGTCGACTCATCGTGAAAGGGGATTCCCAGCTGGTCATGAACCAAGTGATGAAGGACTGGTCCTGTCTAAACGACACCATGGAGGCCTACCGGCAAGAAGTTCGCAAACTTGAAGACAAGTTTGACGGATTGGAGCTATCCCATGTCCTAAGACATAACAACGAGGCAGCTGACGAGTTGGCGCAGTTCGGATCCAAGCGTGAAGCCGCTCCAACAGACGTCTTTGTAGAGCACCTCTACGAACCAACCGTTGCAGCCAAACTAACTCCCAACGAGCAAACTGCAAACGAAGCCGCCATGATCGACGCCGGCTGCAAACAAAGCCGCCCTGACGCAATCTCCGGAATTCATTCTTCTTCATCCCCATGACAGCGGCGGGCACGAAGTTTTCACGGAAGGCTGCTGTAAATTCTTCCCAAGTTGGTTCTCCAGCATCTTCCGCTCGGGTCTCCTTGTATGTGTCCCACCAATCGCTAGCGGGTCCTTCCAACTGGTTTGTGGCGAAGATAACCCTGTTGGCTTCCCGCACTCGCACAAGGGTCAGTTTTTTCTCTATCACGCGCAGCCAGTCTTCAGCATCCATGGGTTCTTTTTTTTTGTGGAGAAGGTAGGCGGCTTGGCTCTCATAAACCCTCCTAAACTTGAACTTCTGCGATTCCCCTGGTTGTTAGCGATGGCTTGTAACAACTGAGTTTGCAATGCCATGACCTCTGTCAGGGTGCAGGGGTTAGGCTCCGATGGGTTCTCGTTGGTCGCGGTTGCACTACGTCGATGAGCCATCTGTATGACGTGGATAAGGTAAGAAACTTCATCTACTAAGGTCACGATTCTAAGGGATTTTTCTTCAAGTTGTTTAAGATGATCTTTCGAAGCAAGCTTGGTAGAATAAACTCATTTAAGATACACCATAAAACATCTCAATAGTTCCTAATTAATACATCATAAGAGATACATTGGATTGCACAAACACAGTTCCATACAACACAATACAACACTAACATCGTTCTACTTCACACCATAACTAGGGGGAAATCAGGGTGTGGCCCTTGCTATCTCAACACCACCCAAAGCAAGACCAGAACCCTTGTAGATATCCAATCTAATCATCCAACCAACCGCAGGATCCGGGTGCAGGCAACTGGTAGTCCCCAGCAGGTGCAAACTGAAGTTCCCATGACTCGGAAGTAGTTGCTTTGGAGTCGCACCTGAGCTTCCTGCCTAGTGGCCGAGTACTCTTGCGGGCTGTGTTGCGGGTGATAGGTCCTCCCGCAAATGTAATGCGGTGGGTAGGGGCCTCATCCTCTGATGGATCGGTGATACTAGGCTCCCACTCGACCTCCATGGGTTTCGACTCATCCTCCGAGTCAGTGCCAACCTGAATGGGGTTCTCTACACCCGAACCATGCTCGGATGGAACAACCGTGGTAATCTGTAGGGTATCTGTCTGTGCAGCAGCTGGTTGGGTCATAGTAGGGTGCATCAAATATGGTCCAGACTCGGTGCTCAGCATGTTGGCCTGCTCCAGCAAGGCGTGGAAAGCGGTTAAGCACAAAGGAGTCAAGAAGTAGTAGTCGAGCACTGATGCAGGGGGTGGTGGCGGTGTAGCCGAGGTGGAAACACCCTCAGTGTTGGTCGGGACAATACGAAGTTGCTCCTTCAACTAGCCGACCTGCCTTTTTGGCTCTTCCTGAGTTGCTCTTCCAGGGTGACCAGGGCTTCTCGCTCGAGCAACGTATCAAAGTGAGAGCTGATCGTACTGTGCGCTGTTGAACTAAAGCTGAGTCTTCAGGGAGTTAATCTGGCTGCCACAGTTGCAGTGCTCCTCTTCAAGGTCACTCATGCGCCTTTGCTGCTCATCAATTTCCAGCAGTGCTTCCTTGTAGCAATCATCCACAGCTTCAGCCCATCGGTACAGCTGGGTTACCATCGGGTTGTAGCAGTAGGGTGTGGCCTCCACGGTGCAAACAGAGTTGCCCTCCTCCCGATATGGGTGGTGCACAAACTCAGTCATTGTCAGCTCTGCCCGGTGGATGGCATTAAGGCGTAAGAACGCCTCACGGGCAGCATCCTGAAGTGCAGCCTCCATAAAATCTTGGTGGTAGCGGGTCTGGAAGTAGTATGGTGGCTCGCCACGGACACGGGCCTCAATCGATATGACGGCTTCCCCCTCAGGGTGGTTGTCGGTACCGTGTCTCTTGCTCTGATAAGTGGGTGTGTCCGGGTACCTCAAGCATCGCAACAGCTGCCTAAGTTGCACAACATATCCCTCCTCCAGAGGGATCTCAAGCTTCCAAGCTCCGATTTGATCATGGCTTGCCATCTGCTTTTGAAACTATCTTAGAGTTAGAGAGGGGTAATATCAAAACAATTTTAGTAGAGAAATGGGGAACAAGAGTATAAGGGAAAACAAATTCTGTTTTGTAGACATAGTTTGCACTTGAAATAATCCAAAGTAGGGATAGTTCCCTTTAACAAGCTCTACAGGGGGTGGGGCACCATTTGGTCTTTTTCTACAGTCGCATTGCTCTGAAACCAGCTCTGTCGACCCCCGTTTTTGAGGATGGGAATCATTCGTGTTCATAGTACCATTTCCTTGGATCGAGTAGTTTGGTACCCACGAATGCAGTACTGAATTATCAGGTGCAAAGTGCACGAATAGTCTTACACCCAAAGGTATATTACAATAATAAGCCCGAAGACAATATTCAACACATATAGGCCCCCAATGGACTGGATACAACCAAATACAGAAAGTAGGTAAGGCAGCGGGGTGGAAGGCAGCGGCTTGTCGATTGCCACAGACAACGACTGGGGACTAAGACCTATTAGGCACCTTCGTCTTCCTCACCCTCCTGGTAGTAGGTGTACGGGTCTTCAGGGTCTTCATTATCCACATCTGAATGTTTGTGCGTACAGCAAGGGTGAGTACCAAACGTACTCAGCAAGCCAACACAACAAAGATGCATATGATAGGAGATTCTCAAAGGATGGCTGTGGTTCATTTGCACAAAGCCAACTTTGTAAATCTTTTCAGAACCTTAACATCTAGCCTGGTCAAGTTTTATTACCATAGTTCATTAAGTCGGCAACGGTTCTGTCCACCATCCATTGTGATCCCAAGGATAGCTTCCCGCCACCGGATCGTCATGGTTTTCTGGGGAGCCTACCCTTTGCGTATCTCGAGAAGTTGGTCCACCAGTACATAAAAATTATCATGCAAACCCATCCCATCATTTTAAAATTTATAGTCTAGCTAAGAGATAAACTTGTCACGCCGCTCATTATCCACGAGCACGGCTATTCGAATAGATTGATTTACTCACACTGTAGTGGATATACACTTTATCCATACTCCGTGACTGCCCAACGAATGAGCCTACGTCCCAACACATGAGGCGGTCAGAGCAAAGCCTTTCGATAACCTCGCTTTGGCAGTACCCGCTCCATGAACTTAAATCCTCTTGCACTCTGGCCGTCATTTCCTAGCTGTGAGAGGAATTCTAGCGCTCCCGGGGTAAGAGAAAGACTTGCTCCATCTATAACTTCCAACCTTCATTTTCATCTCCTCATATTGATCGTATGACCCGATCTCTGCCCAGGTACCTACCAACGGTAAACCCCCACTGGTAGGCCCTTAACTCAACCCAACACCTGAACCACTATGCAGGAATACTGCCTCCGCTCGGATATCTACTCCGCTAGGTCTATAGCCATTCGAGAAGTACGGTTGTACTGGCTCGTTTCATGTTATAAGTCTCATGGCTCGGTCCTTAATTGACCAGGGACGGTACTTGCCTTTGCCGGAATCCACCCAAATCATCCAGCCGCTCCAGTCTAAAATATATGTTTTGTATTTTAAGTTTTCATCGAAACTCATTTTATCATTCTCATGGCAATGTGGCGCTCATGTCTCCACATGCCGTATCCCAACTACCTTTCCCAAAGGTAGTTGCCCAAGCATATAGCTCTTTGCAAAAGCATGAGTATGCATGAATCTAATATAAGCATGGCTAAGTAGTTTTACCAAAGATTTCCTTCAGTCACGTCTTATCGAGGGTTACAAAGAATATAACTAAAGGTAATCAACATAGGCATGGCATAACAAGAATAAGTATTCTTTTGTGTATAGCATGCACATTTTAATTTTAGAATCAACACAAGTTCGCAAATAGGATCAATATGTTCAAAGGAAGTGATGACTTGCCTTGCTCGCGACCTTCTTGACTTGTGTCTTCAGCATACTCAACGGCTCCCATGGATTCTATATATACGTGCGAAATATCCAATTGAATTCGATCAGAATTCAAATAAAAATCATTAAAACCAAATGAATCGCAAAAGCGATCCCTACGACGAATCTATGGTCGTAAACGGATTAATGATTGAGTTTTGCTAAAGTACGAGTTGAAACGAGCGAGTTGCATTAATTTGAACACTTGGCTTTTCTTTTAATTTCATTTATATGGGGTGGCCTTATCCCAAGTTAATGTAAGTTTAGAGGCACTATAACCGATGATCCAAAAATGTTTATTTGACTAAAGGGTAACGATAGTGTTCACGTCGATTTTCTGGTTGAATTCTTAATTCTCCTGTGAGCTTGGTGTCATGGTCTAATTATAAATAAGACGAGAAGGATTTTATGGAGCAAATTAAATATCAAGTATATATATATGTCGAAAAGGGTTGATTAGATTTTATATAAGATAGTTTATAATTCTTTGAAAAAAGTTCTTATTTGTACATATAATATGATGTGAATAAATGAGCTTCCCAACGATATATAGATTTTGGGAAATTGAATAGGTTAAGAGTTTGAATTTAAGTCATTATAGAACTCGTAATTAATTGCAAAGAAATTTTAAAAGTAAATAAATAAACCTCTTAAAAGATGTAGAATCCTTGTAAATAAAGTTCAGAGGAGTTAAAAGAGTAAACTTATTTTTCTAGGATTTTTATTAGGCTCATTCGTATTTTTAATCCCCTTAGAAAAATTAAAATAAAAATTTTCAAAAATTTTGACCCAAAACAGGGTCGAACCCGGGACCTCTCTCTCTCACCCCAGCTCTCTCTCCATTGGGCCAGCGCCCTCTTCTCTCCATCTCTCTCTTTCCTTTCTTTTTCTTCCCTTCTTTCTTCTCTTTCTACTTCCCCGGCGAGGCCGACGGTAGGGCACAGGCAAACGGCGGCGAGGGCGGCCGGAGCTCGGAAACAACAGGGCCCTACACCATCTACGTAACGTGGGGAATCCGTTTCAACGTGGGTCGAGAGGCGTGGAGCGGTCCGGCGACGGCGAGGCGGCCGTGGCGACGGAGGCGTACGGTGCGACGGTGCTCCGCTGACAATGCGGCCGAACCAAGGGGTCCTAGAGTATCTACGGGACACGGGGGTGCTAGCTAGGGGGTTGGCTTGGCCGGAAAGGGGTGGTGGTGGCTTGGCGACGTGCGCACGGCGGCGGCTGAAACAGAGAGCGCGGCGGTGCTCGTCGCCGGTGATTTCTGGCGGCTACTCGGCTCGGGAAACCTAGGGGAATGAAAGCTAGAGCTCCATATATTGATATCGTACCTTTAATTGGAGAGAAACCAAATTGGAGACGACGAATTTTGAGTTCTTGCTTCGGGCGGCCGGTTTTAGGGTTCTTTGGTGTTTAGCTAAATTCGAGCGCTGTGGTGAATGGATTTTGGGGAAAATTGGAGAGGAGCTAGATGAGGCTATTATACACAATTTTTTTGTTGTGAACTTCGGCCGTGGAGCGCTATTTATAGCGGTCCGCATGAGCTCACGCTCGGCGGCCGTGGCAGGCGGTGCTAGGGGTGACGGCATGCACGGGTAGGGGGAGGGGAGGCCGACGCACAGCGGGCATGGCTACAACGCAGGCGGCATGGGCACGGTGGTACGGCGCGGTGTGGGATGACGTCGGTTACCAGCGGTGGCATTGATGCGGGCGCACGCGCGGTACGGCGACGCGACGGCGGAGTACGATGAGGCATGGGCGCGGCACCGTGGTTGACGCGGCGGCGTGGGCGCGACGTACGGCTCATTGACGCTGGGGTGGGCTGGGCGCGCATGCGTACGGCGCGTGACGTGCGCACGGTACGTCCCCGACCGGCGTCGAACACCTGGTGGGCAATGAACAGTGTGAGTTCCGATTTTCTCTAATTTTCTTTTCCTTTTCCCTTTTCTTTTTAAATTTTTATTTCTATTCATCCCTTTTATATTACTCCTAATATAAAACATAATTTGGCGAATTTATAAATTTAGTTTAACTCCAAATTTTCAATCTTTTGCCCAACTTTATTATATATTATTATGTACATATTTATATATTTTTTTCTATTTCCATTCTTTCTTTTATTCCATTTTATTTTGTTTTTTTGTATTTTCCAAAATATAGTTTTGATTCAAATTAAATGTTTATCAACCTTAGTTTTCTTTTTATAATTGTATATTTTAAAATTTTTATTTACTTTGGAGTTTTATTCCCTTTTAGGGTTTCACCTTTTTGATTTCTCTTTCTTTTAAATAAGTGCATTTGTATTTATAACATGCAATAAAACTTGCAAATAAGTGGCAAATAAGCACAACAAGATGCAATGATTCAAAAGTTTTTGTGGGCTCTGGTTTTTAAATTGCAATTTTTAAGTTTCGATTTTCAGGATGTTACAATTTGCCACCCCTCGGTTCGCTCCCCCATCATAATCATCGTCTACCTGCTCCTTTGTTGCCCATCCACTTGTCTTCAAGCCCCTCCGTCTCTCATTTTTATTGTCATCGGCACCTTATAAATCAAACTTTATCATTGTTGGAGGTTCCTTTTTCTAGTTTGAGAAGCCGTTGTCGCCACTTTAATCCTTTGATGCCCCTTGGCTCTCTCTCCCATTGCAACCACCGCATCCCTACTCCTTGTCGCTATCCACCCATTAGCATGTGTTGTCTCTCTTCTTTGTTGTTGGCACCTAATAAATCAAAACTTATCATTATCATGATTAGCTAATAAATCAAAATAAGTGTAGTGATTATGTTAGAAGTGCCACCAGCATTTGGCACCAGCGCATCCGTGTCTAAGTCGTGTTCCACCCGTTGGGTAGCCCTCTCATAACCCCTATTATTCGTCACTTGACCAGTTTGCCCTTTGGCCATCCCGCGGCCCCAGTATGACTAATTTTACATAAACAAAAGGTCTATGTGCCTTTTTAATTGTTAATCCTAGATTTTGTCATTTTTGTAATGAAAATAGAACACATCTATACCACTTGGGAAAATATAATAATAGAGTTGTAATTCTTTTGGACCACTTCATTTATTTATTTCCTTAATTTACAATCTTATAATCTAGTTTCACAATATCATGTACAATTTTTCTTTTTCTTTTCTCCGCTCGATAAACCCTGAGGTCCACTTGATAAGCTCATGGCTTTGATTGGCCTGATCTTTCAGTGAGTTGATGATAACTACGATTTGAAGAAAACATTGACGACCCGACAACAACTGTACGAGACATTATTGTGTTACGCCTTAGCGATCGATACATCTCTTCATGGGCTCTTGATTTTGTCGGTGCAAATCAACCTTATTCCTACAAGCGAATCGAAGAAACAAACAAGAACATGATAAAAGCAATCTGATATTGCAAATTAGAATTGAACACACATGATAAGTCGGGGTTCCAAAGACAAGTAATTAGGTGGTCTAGCCGACACATCTAACTACAAGGTAAAGTAGAAATAGCTAAAACTTTAATCTAACAAAACCCAAGAAACTAAGAAGGGGTACCTAGCTATTTAAAGAGGTGGGAGGATGACCTACGGGTCCCTAGGGTCATGCTCCACCTGGTTGGGGCACACCCCACATGGGTCCCACTTGGGCTAGGGTCTCAAATAAAGTTACAAGCCCATAGGCCCAGTATAGGTGACACAATACCTTATTTCTGTAGTTACTGCCAATTGAGATGGGATTTGGATATGAGGCTGGATCCATTGGAAAGAGGACTCCGAGAGCTTTCCATCAAGTACTCATCGGCCCAAAACGGAGCTCGTATGCATATTTGGTGGCCGTTTGAAATCAGCACTGTAGTAGGTGGCCGATTTGGAGTCCAGAACTTGGACAACTTGATCTTGATGTCTTTCGGTTTACCTATGGTGTGAGACATGGTTGTATCAATAGTAGACATGGTCATATCATCCCTCCTTCTTCACGAAAAACTGTCCTAGGTTTTTCCATGTAACACTATCGCGTAGCGCATGATCTTGCTCTAGAATTGTGTACATGAAAACAAACACAACAAACTTTTGTCATGTAATATCATAAGTTTTTAGCGAATAGTATTATCTCCTGTGAAACGAATGTACCTGATAATGGGGATGCACAAGAATGAACATGGATACCACATTTGATTGTTTCACTTGCTGCTCATTTTGCTTCCCCTTCATGAGAAGCCAAGTACTCATGTGGCGCAACTATCTGGGTGCATGCTGACCACATTGAGTGATCTAGTTGCTCCTCTTCATCAGAATCATCCTGTTCTTTTAAATCAAAACAACAGAAATTTGAGATAACATGATTAGCAATAACATGTCTCTCTAGCTTGCAATTTTTATCCACGGCTATAGGAGGTTCTAAATCCGAACCTATATAAGCTCTATGCAACAAATATGTTCCTTTATCATTATTTTCATCATATATATGAAAAATAGCATTAGTTAGACATGACTAATCAAATATAGCAAATAATTTCTCTTTCAAATTATCGAGCTCATAAAAGTCATGAAAGAGAACATAGCCAAAATTAGTTAAATAAGATATCACTTCATGTTCTTCAACTTCATTAGCATTGTGAACAACTTGCTAAAAATCAACACAAAGAATTAACAATAGGAATATCATGTTCATTCACTAGTTGTGGCATGGGTATAAGTGAAGCATTATCACACATATATTCTTTATCACAAGGAACAACTAATAAAATCAACTTGTGATAACGGAATTTCATCGATTGGTTCCACTAATGGTTGCTCTACTTTAGCAAGAAAAGTGGAAAACATTAATTCATTAACAACACACTGACCTTGATTAATTTCAGCATCATTTAGTCTACCTTTGATGCTCTCTTCAGATGATGGAGGTGCAACAGGCTTCAGCTCAACCGATGAAACAGACGGCTCCATGATGTTTCTTTCCATCTTTTGGTAGTTGTTTACTTCCTGGAAAATTATTATTTGTAATAGGAGGCACATGTACAACTTGTTGCATCTTCACATCCTCAGTTTGTCTTTCCACATTGCAAGAAAGTTGTAACAAATGAGCAAAAGAGGTATAACTTTGACGAGCAAGCATGTCCTGAATTTCTTTGTTAAGCCCACATGAAAACCTCAAATCTGTAGCTTCTTTGTATTCATCTAAACTACAACGTAATAAACAAACATGCATTTCATGATAGTAACAAATAATAGTTCTGGTATCTTGTTTTAAACATTGCAGTTTGTTAAGAAGAACATCATCATAATACATGGAAACATAAACATCTCTCAAATATCGTTTCAAGTATTTTCAAGATTGAGGTATTTTGTTATGCCTACAAAGATGTTTTCAATCAGAAGAAGCATTTTTAATTAGAATACTAGAGGCACACATAATCGTATGTTTCTCGAAAAACCATGCTTTTTAAATTCTCTATCAACCGTTAGCTCTCATTTAATGTAAGCATGAGGATAATAATTTTCTTAAAAATAAGATAGTGCAGATTTGATCTTAGCTAGAATAACGTCACTTCCCTCATATATGTCATTGTTGATAACTACTCATGTCTCGACGAAGATGTCGATGAAGATTCCCTTGCTTAATCTTGCCATGATTAGTAGAAAACAAGAAACACACATATGAATATGCACGCTCCTATCAACTACTAGGTAGTGGCAGCTCAAATATCACACACACTCAAGCTTTTTACCAAGCTCTTACAAGTTCCTACCAATACAAGCAGAACTGTGACCACACCGACTCAACCTAGACCTAGTGGAGGTTGGATGCATCGATGCCTTGGCAAACACCTACTATACGGCAACAATCAAATCTATGGAGCTCTGGGTAGGCTTAATTATTTAGCAAAGGAATAGCAAATGCTGCAGATTAGAGAAGGCAAAGTTGAATAATCGTTCAAAGTCAGTACAATGTTGGTCCTAGGATAGAACATACTAGAGACATGAGCCTAGACACGAACGATACCACAATATAACACTAGAAACAAGTTAAGCACAACTCTGATATATGAAAGCAATCTCAAAGATAACAATTGATTTTCTCTTTCCCTTTTTTACTCTTTTATTTTTTTTTGGTGTGGCTTTGCCTATCTATTTTTAAGCATCTTTCTCCCTTTTATCTCTTTTTTTGATTATTTTTCCAGCAAAAACCAACTTAAGCACCTTAATGTAAAATTACAGGGACTCAAATGAAAATACCAAACCCTAAAATTAGAATTACACAAAAATGGAATGCTGAAGTTATGCCGGTTCCATTTTTCCAAATATATCTTGAATCCGACACTAAAAAAATTTTCACCAAGTTATTCGACATGACTCAAAACTTAGGGAAGAACGTGATTAGGAGAGGGAGGGAGTCGGACTCACTCGGCCTGTGGACCCAAAGGACACAATGGTCAAGGAAAAAAAGGAAACAAACAATTTGAAACGAAAACTGATATAATCTGTACCGAATCCAATGTGGCAACTTCCAAAACTAACCGACAGAAATGTTTGAAACTACAAAAATCAAACCCTGGCAGCTGCGTGATTCCCTTTTTGTAGTTCCTGATGACAACAAAGACACGACGACGACGGTGACAACTATGATACTAGACATGAGAATAACTCAAAACTCTAAATGAACTAGACGCTAAGACCAGCAACTCAACACGATGATGCAACACAATACTCAACAAAGCAAAAACTGAAAATATAATGCAATGGCACAAATATGGCTATGTAAAGGATACAATTCCTTTTTTGGCTATTTTCTGTTTATAGGTAGATAAAAACTTATCGAGCAACTAAAGCTCTGATACCACTTAATAAACCCTAAGCTCCAGTTGATAAGCTCACAGCTTTGATTGGCCCGATCTTTCGGTGACTTGTTGTTAACTACGATTTAGAAAAAAACGTTAATGACCCGACTACAACTGTATGAGACATTTTTGTGTTGCTCCTTAGCAATTGATGCACCTCTTCCTAGTGCAGATCAACCTTATTCCTGCAAGCAATTCGAAGAAACAAACCAGAACAAGATAAAAGCAATCTGATATTGCAAATTAAGAATTGAATACACACGATAAATTGGGGTTCCGAAGAGAAGTAATGTCACGCCCAAAAATTTAGACCAGAATTTCCAAAACTATATGTGTATTAGAATCCCTGTCCAGGACCAGCCAAGGTACACATACGATAATTGTTGATATTACAGTTCCACATCTTAGAAACATTACAAAAAGATTACAAAAGAGAAGCAAAAAAAGAAAAAGGGGCCTAAGCCTAAGCTTGACGTTGGCCACGTGGCTTCGACCATTCCACAGGCATCTTCTAGAGTGCAGGACAAAGTCTACTCAACTTCGTCTTCTTCTTCGGCTTCTTGCTTTGGTTCTGGTGAAGAGGCAAGGATGAGTATTTTCATGTACTCAGCAAGTCACACCAGAAAGGGGAGAGAATTAATGCAGGGGAGACAATGATTTGGCTAAGGTTTGCTTTTGCACAAACAGCAAGGGTTTTTCCAAACAATAGGAATTTTGAGCACGATCAAAACAGTAGTAATTTAAGTAATTAAATCATTTTGAAACCAACACTGTCCAACGTTATCCCCATGTTGCGACAGGCCCAACCCACCTAACTATACTAGTCAAGTTCCATTAATCAGGGTCTAGTTAGTGTGGGACTAATCACGGTGAGTTCGGTTGATCGCCCATAACCGTGGGCACGGCTATTCGAATAGTTTTACTCTGATCAAAGGGGTGCAACTGTACCCACAAGACAGAGCCCCATGACATGGTCTCCCGTGCGCCAGAATACCACCATGGTACCCTGGAAAGGAGACTGTGATAGGACCTTTCATATAACCCTTCGCTAACTAAGCGAACCCCACAAAGGTTTTGCCCTCACTCCCGGACCCTGGGACGTGGGCAGCCCCCCCGAGTGCCTCGGTGAATCCGGCACCCCAGCAAGCCTTATATCGGGGCCGACTGAAACTCCATCCCGCTCACCCTTGCCGATGGATTCGTCAATTAGGAAAGACAACACTACGGGACCCACCTTACCCATTTTGGCTTGTGGTTTGCATGATCATTCTTCCGAGGGTTCCCGTGAACCGGTCCTTAATTGCCATGGGCACCACTAACCAAAACCATAGCACCCACAGCCCACCATTTGTCATATTTTAGTTAATAACCTGGTTCACCAAGTTTAACCTTGTCGATGTCGTAGATCGACACGCAGGGATCCGGAGGACCCCCTTTTTTGGTTCGGCACGGGGAGTGGTGTATCCTGGTTTAAACTCGCGATGATAGTGGGATGAGCAGATGAGGCGGGAAAAAGATCAGAATTGCGAAGGCACGAAGGTTTATACAGGTTCGGGCCACCAACGCGGTGTAATACCCTACTCCTGTTTGTATGTAATATATGGGGGAAATTGACGAGAGTAAAGGGAGTGTTCCTCTCTTTGGACTCAGTAGTGCATGAGAAATTGCCTCAGGCCAGCTGATGCCCTGGAAGCTGATCTAATGGCCAGACGACCCTGAGCGTATAATCAATCTCCTAGTTGGAGAGGCAGAACCCCCTGTTTTGTAATGAAGAAGCTGAACCCCCTTTATGATGGACTTGGGTCTCCTTTTATAGCATAAGGGAACACCATAGTAGTCCCAACTTTTTTCCCTTCCACTCCACGTGGGGGAGTAGTTTTTATCTTGTCTTGTCGGAAAAGCCATTCCCTTCCTACTCCTTCCTGTTTGCTGCGTCATGGAAAGCGGAAAAAGGAGGCGGTCGTCGTGGTAGCATGCCGCTGACGCGAGGATGGCCTGCCTACCTACTCCGACGGGACCCATCGGTCTGCGGCCCATTCCACGGGTAGACTCTGGCACCGCCCCGTCTACGCGCGCGCCTTCTCTCTCCCACGCGGCCACCCAACACATTAAATGCGATCGGACAGGCGAGTCCAAGTGACCTTCACTGGATCTCGATCTGCTCCGCCGTAGCACTCAAAGCGTACGAGACATCCGGGCGTGTACAAAGCATGCCATACACGATGGATCCAATTGCCGAAGCATATGGAACCATACCCATCTTATTCCGCTCATCATGTGTCCGAGGACACCGATTCTTGCTAAGATCAATGCCATGTGACATGGGCAAGAAACCTTTCTTGGAATCATGCATGTTGAACCTTTTCAACACCTTGTCAATGTATGTACTTTGGCTTAATCCAATTAGCCTCTTGGATCTATCTCTATAGATCCGAATGCCTAATATGTATGCTGCCTCCCCTAAGTCTTTCATGGAAAAACTATTTTTCAATGAAGACTTGACGGATTCTAGCATAGGGATATCATTTCCAATCAACAATATGTCATCCACACATAAGATTAGAAATACAATTGCGCTCCCACCGACCTTTTGTAAACACATGCCTCTTCTTCGTTTTTGATGAAACCAAACCCTTTGATTACCTCATCAAAACGAATATTCCAACTCCGAGATGCTTACTTCAATCCATAAATGGATTTCGTAGCTTGCATATCTTTCCAGTGCAATTGTGGATCGACAAAACCTTGAGGTTGTATCATGTATACATCCTCGCTTAGGTTTCCATTTAGGAAAGCCGTTTTGACATCCATCTGCCATATCTCATAATCGAAATATACAAAGCAATCGCTAGGATAATCCGAATAGATTTAAGCATTGCGACAAGTGAGAAGGTTTCATCATAATCAACTCCTTGAATCTGTTTAAAACCTTTCGCCACCAATCGCGCCTTATAGATGTGAACATTTCCATCCATATCGGCCTTTTCTTAAAAACCCATTTGCACTCAATGGTTTTGACACCATCAGTGGATCAACCAAGTTCCAAACTTGATTGTCGTACATGAATTCTATTTCGGATTTCATGGCTCCAAGCCACTTGTTGGAATCGGGTCCCACCATCGCTTCCTCATAGGTCTTAGGCTCATCGTTGTCCAACAACAATATATCACGTTGTTTCACACCGTACTGCGTGCACATGACGTGATCTTTCGGACCTCCGTGGGCCGGTGTATCTACAACGGTGGTGCAACACTTTGCTCCTCCCGTTGTGGTTCGTGGTCGCCGAATCATTTTCTCGGTGTTTCTTGAACTTCTTCAAGATGCACCCTGCTCCCACTAACCCTTCTTGAAAGAAACCCTTTCTCCAAGAAGACACCGTGTCGGGCGACAAACACTTTGCCTTGTTCCCGATTATAAAAGTAATATCCCTTGGTTTCCTTAGGATATCCCACAAAGAAGCACTTGTCGATTTGGGTGTGAGCTTGTCGACGTAAACGTTTTACATAAGCTTCACATCCCCAAATTTTGAGAAAAGACAAACTAGGGGTTGCCCTGTCCATATCTCATATGGTGTCTTTTCAACCGACTTAGATGGAACTCTATTTAGTGTGAGCGCAGCTATTTCAAGAGCATATCCCCGTAAGGATAACGGAAGATCACTTTGGCTCATCATCGACCGCACCATGTCCAACAAGGTGTGATTTCTTCGTTCTCGGACACTCCGTTCCATTGTGGAGTTCTGGCGGAGTCAACTCGTGGAACAATTCCACAATCTTTCAAATTATTACCAAACTCTTGGCTTAAGTATTCTCCTCCACGATCCGATCATAGAAACTTGATTGTTTTCCCTAAATGATTCTCGTACTTCATTCGGAATTCTTTGAACTTTTCAAAGGATTCGGACTTATGCCTCATTAAGTAGATATAACCATATCTACTAAAGTCATCGGTTAGGTAATGAAGTACGATAACCACCTCGGCCGTTGAGCTCATTGGTCCACATACATCGGTATGTACGAGTGCCAACAAGTCACTTGCTCTCTCACCGTGTCCCGTGAAAGGTGCCTTTGTCATCTTACCAAGTAAACAAGACTAACATGTCTCAAATGATTCAAAATCAAAACAGTGAAGCAATCCATCCTTATGGAGCTTCTCCATGCGTTTCTTATTTATATGGCCTAAGCGACAATGCCGGATAAACGTGGGGTTTGTATCATTTGGAAGTTGCCTTTCGTATTAATGTTATAGATGGGAGACGCTTCAAGATTCAAAACGTATAATCCATTCACCAATGGAGCATGAAAATAGAACATATCTCTGAGATATATTGAACAACCATTGTTCATTGATCTAAAATCATATTCTTCCGCTTGCAAACAAGAAGCGGAAATAACGTTTTGACATAGTGTTGGAACACAATAACAATTATTTAATTCCAAAACAAATCCCGAAGGTAGATGAAGTGGTACGTGCCGACAAAGAATCGTAGCAACGCTTGCTCCATTGCCGACGTGCGAGTTCACCTCGCCCTTCTCAATCCTCTACTTCTTCTCATTCCCCGCAACGATTTGCAAATATGAGCTACCGATCCGGTATCAAATACCCAAGAGTCGTAGGTGAAGTAGCAAGATAAATGTCTATAACATTAATACCTGAAGCGAAGTCGTACTTTGCTTCTTTTTGAGATCCTCCATGTACTTCTTGCGTTCCTCTTCCAAAGGGCTCTGTCTCTTTGCAATATAAGCAAAAGGCATCCGATGCCGCCGACCCCTTATTGCCCTTTTTTGTATTGGAGGCACTCGCGATCTCATCGGGAGTTAACTTCCTCTTGGTGCAAAGCTTCTTGACAGTGGTTTGCGCTTAGCCTTCGCATCATCATCACATGATGACCGTTTTTCGGATACTCTCCTCACTGTCTTTAGCATCCCATGCAATTCAGCCAAGGTTCTATACATATTGTTCATGTGATAATTCAATATGAATGGCTCGAAGCTCGGAGGGAGCGACCGGAGAATCACATCGCAGCCAACTCTTGGCTAAGGGAAAACCTAGTTTTTCCGGACTCTCGATATAGCCAATCATCTTTATCACATGCGGACTCGACGGGATTCCCCTCAACAAGCTCGCACGCAAACAAGGACTTCGAGGTGTTGAACCTCTCGGCCCGAGCTTGGTTCTCAAACATACCACGCATCCCCGAATAATAGTGTGAGCATCGCCGCTCTCATATTGCTTCAAGCTCGGGGGACATTGTAGCAAGCATGAGACAGCTTATGTCTAGGGCATCATCAATGTGCTTCTCGTAAGCCCTCCGTGCAGATGCAAGTGGCATTATTAGGCAAATCCTCGGGATAAGGTACTTCAAGAACGTACTCCTTACGCTCTTGCTTGAGAACAATTCTCAAGTTGCGATACCAATCCATAAAGTTTATTCCATTTAATTTTTCCTTTTCGAGAATAGATCACAAATTAAAGGTATTGGGTGTAGTATTAGCCGCCATTTATTCTACAACATTAAAAGCAAAGTTTAGCACAATGTTTATGCTATGTCTTTTGTTAAACAATTTAACATAAGACTCCCATTACGTATTTTCCACCTTCCCTCTAGGTTACGTATTGGGTCAAGATCCACATGTTAATTAATTTTCTAGTGAGCTTTGGCATCACCGCTAGAAAATTAGTAACATCGGTAAGCAACTCCTTGCTAATCACATCTCTATGTGACTCTTGTTGTTGGTGTGGCATCTCCATGCCCCGGCCAAACCTATGCCCCAAGGCCCAAAACTGTTTTGATAGCCTTGTTAAGTAAACCAAATGCTCCTCGCCGTATATGTCCGACATATACCCCTCGTGTTATGATAGAGAATGACACTCGCTTGGCACCCACCATTGACGAGCATAACGGTGACGGGTGCAACATTTGGAAGGGCATCATTACTACTTAATTTTGTGAGGGATGCTATCCTATCAAACAAACATATCACATATGAAAGCAAGTAGAATAGCATATAATGAAATAGTATGGCCCCCTTCACATGGTGATCTCTATCTCCATGTCGGCGCTGAGGATCTCCATCTTTGGCACCATCTTCCAATGTGCATGATGCTTGATTTCTTCAAACTAAGCTACTACTATAGAAGCTCTAATTGAAGATTACATCGACTCGCAGGTCGTGAAAAATATTACAAGCATTGCACGTATGAAAGAATATTACAGGGATTGCACATATGAAAGAATATTACATGCATCACATGCATCTCATACATACAATAGGGCCATACCATCTCAAAGCATTCTCTGCAAAAACAAGTTAGGCCAAGAAACGTTTTCTACCTATCGCAGAGAAACGGCATCGAGACGACCTATAAGGGGGGGTGCACACGGCGGTCCCGATACACTATCAAGGGAGATGGTTTGCGTAGACGCGAGGCAGCTAACAAGATCGGACTACGAGATAGCTTCGGCATAATCACATTATACCGTTCCGATACACTATCAAGGAACGCTATCTCGAAACCAACTCAAACCTAGTTCTATGGATATTGCTTCGACGTAATCACATTACGCCGTTCCAATACACTATCAAGGAATGCAATTACCATGAACTCTCCTCAACAAATCCCGTAAAACCGATTGATCTAATCAACCCGTGCGCAAAACTTGTTCCAGATCCAATCTAAAACCCGAACTAAGCAAGATTAGCTCTGATACCACTTAAGGGTTACGCGGAGGCTACGCTAGCCGAAAACAAAACTTTTTCTACCGCGCAAACCAGGAACACTTGCAAGTAAGGGCCGATAGATCGTTACCGATTGGAGTGTGCAGCGAAAACAACCAATCAGGGCTATCCAATCCGGAACAGTGTAGCCGATTCCCGCAAGCCGACAGCCGATTCGCCAATCAGCCGATTCGCAGATGCCGTAGCCGATCTGAGTCGTCCAACTGTGTTCTTGCGCCTCGCTCCGATGCGCTCGACCGCAGCCGATTCCTCCACAGCCGATGAACAGCGTGCAACGTAGCAGCGCCTCTACCGGTATCCACACGTCCGGGGACAGAACGCCGAACACCCGTGTGCTAGCACGCGATGCAAGGCTAGGGTTTGGCTCGAAAGTGGGGAGGGTTTCCGTGGAGTTTGATCTCGGCGACTTCTGTTGCGGATTCGGTTTAAAGCGATCCAACTCATGTGTCACAGCTCTCCACCCTCGCCCCTTTATATAGAGTTGGCCGACGGGACTAGTGACCGATCAGGACTCTATTTCAAATCGGATCCCATCCGAATCTCATAGAGTCGGCCGCCCATACGTCGTAAGACCATAGGACTCTATCCAATCGGATCCCTATCCGATCGAGCCGTATCCGAGTCCAACTCGAATGCCTGTTCTTATCCCCTTAAGCGTGCGACCCGTAGGTTCAGTGTATACTCGTTTCGGCTATAGTCCGACTTAGCCGATCGTCGGCTCGAGTCCAACTCAGCCGACCGTCACACGCGGCGCCTAGCAAGCACATATTGACACCATAGTATACAACAATAATATCGGCTCAACCTGTAATGTGTACACAAATCCCTTTGACTCATGATACCAATTAAGCTATAGGCAAGATGTGTGCCATCCCTTCAATAGCTTAACCATTCACTCGAACCGTATTGGATTATCTCTGTGTTGATTGACTCCTCGCCAACTTAGCATGGCCATGCATTTCCATAATCCATTACCTCGAGGGGCCAGAGATATCTCTCCAAAGGAGGGGCAAATTCCATCTTGATCACTCACATCCCACTCCATGTTTCATAGCAAACCCAAAACTGCCTTTATAACTACCTAGTTACGGAATAGCGTTTGGTAGTCCCAAAGTAGGCTACTACACATGTTGGAATCCATGGTGATCTCAGTCTAAGGACTTTGTACCAACACTACCCGAGACCAACTAATGGCACATTGATTCCCGTAGTGTCTCATGGTGGGTCTATCCAACAATGTGTTCTCTAACACATATGTCCATGTTTATTGATTTGGTATCTCCATACCCATGATCTATGAGACATGATCATCAATCAATAAACATGCCGATCTTAGAATCATATTTGTTCCAATAATATGATATATGATCAGGGATCATTTAGAAATAGATTCATACATATCGAGTCTCATAAATAAGTCACGTACTTATTGATCAATACAAGATGTCTATTTCATGGAACTGAATAACACTTTATTCATAAATACATAAACATTGACGTGATATCCAACATCTCCATGTTGCCTCTAGGGCATATCACTAACATTGACTACGCGTCCGGTGCCCTCTCGGTTATGCAGGATTTGTCCGAGAGGGTAGGATGTGACCACTGTTACCCGGTGCGCCTGGAAATAACGACGCAACTTCCTGGAGGCCATAAGCACGGCGTATAGCATTTTCTGGGCCTACAGATAACGTGCCTTCGCGTCCCGTAGCGCCTCGCTGACAAAGTAGATCGGTTGCTGCACCTTGGTGCTGGCCTTGGCTACCTTGTTAGGGGCGACTGGTTCGGGTACACCGGGGCGGGTTACCTCGGTGTCTGGGTCTTCCGAGCCGTCGCCTCCACCGGGGCCCTCAGGGCCGCTCCGGGTAGACGGGGCTTCGGGAGCCCCCGGACTAGGGCGTCGGGCGGCTCCCGAGGCTCGGGGGGCCAAGGGCCACCTCCGAGTTCGGGGGCTTCCTCGGCCAACTCCATTCCGGGGCTTCCTGCCACGGGTGCTCCGGGATAGGTTATCTCGGTGTCGAGGGCTACCGGGCCATCGCTTCCCCCGAGGCCCTTGGGGCCACTCTGGGTGGAGGGGGCCTCGGGAGTTCCTGGACTAGGGGGCCGGGCGGCTCCCTGAGGCTCGGGGGGCCAAGGGCCACCTCCGGGCTCGGGCGCTTCCTCGGCCAGCTCCGTTCTGAGGTCTCCTGCCTCCGGGTTTGACAGGGTTGGGGTCGACTGAGAGCCTAGCTCGTCGTCGCGCTCCACAACCAAGGCCGCGCTAATCACTTCGGGGTCACCGCCAAATATAAAAGGAGGGGCTCCCCTTCCCGGGGGGCCACCAGCACGGGCGGCGAGGAGAGGTAGCGCTTGAGCTCGCTCAAGGCTTTCTCCGCTTCGTCCATCCAAGTGAAGGGGCCAATTGCTTAACAACTTAAATAGAGGAAGCGCCCACTCTCCTAATCTGGATATGAAACGGCTCAGGGCAGCTACACAACCAGTGAGCCTCTGCACGTCCTTGAGTTTCCTAGGGGGGCACATCTCCTCTATTGCCTTTATTTTAGTGGGGTTGGCCTCGATGCCTCGGGCAGAGACCAAGAACCCTAACAACTTGCCTGCCGGTACCCCGAAGACGCATTTTTCTAGGTTCAGCTTCATGCGGGAAGACCAGAGGTTATTGAACATCTCAGCGAAATCCGGGAGCAAGGTTCTTTGATCCTGAGATTTGGCTACAAGGTCATCGATGTATGCCTCAACATTGCGCCCTATTTGGTCTTTCAACGTGATGCGGACACCGCGTTGAAAAGTAGACATGGCATTTTTTAAACCAAAGGGCATAGACATGTAGCAAAAAGTACCCACAGGAGTGATAAATGAGGTTTTCTCCTCATCCTCTACAGCCATCTGAAATTGATGATAGCCAGAGTATGCATCTGGGAAGAATAAAAGGTTGCACCCCGCAGTGGAGTCGACTATCTAGTCTATTCGGGGTAGAGGATAGGGGCCTTTGGGACATGCCTTGTTGAGGTCGGTGTAGTCGATGCACATGCGCAGCTTGTGGTTGGCCTTTGGGACGACCACCGGGTTTGCCAACCACTCTGGATGTAGCACCTCCCGGATGAAGCCGGCCTCCTGGAGCCGTGCCACCTCTTCTCGGATGAACGCTTGCCGCTCCGGGGCCTGCCGCCTCACCTTTTGCCGGACCGGGCGTGCGTCCGGCCGTACTGCAAGTCGGTGCTCGATCACCTCCCTGGGGACCCTGGGCATATCCGACGGCTTCCAAGCAAACACGTCGGCATTCGTCCGCAGGAAGGAGACGAGCGTGTCTTCCTATTTGGGGTCCAAACCGCTACCAATGTTGGCGGTCTTGGACGGGTCGTCACCCAAGCGGATAGACTTAATCACCACCTCATCGGCAGAGGTGATGCGCTGCTTCGGGGCACGAGAACCCGATGTCTCCCCTTGGGGGCCCTCGGGTTCGACGCGGTCGGCCACCGCGATGTCGTCGACGCGCGCTTCCGCGCAGTCCAGCGCGGTTTTGACGTCAGCGTGGATGGTGATGGGGCCTCCGGGGCCCGGCATCTTGAGCTGGCGGTAGGCGTAATGGGTAGCCGCCATGAACTTCACCAACGCTGGCCTCCCGAGCACGGCGTTGTAGGGCAGAGTGAGATCCGCCACAACGAAGTCGATCCGCTCGGTGCGGAAATTAGCAGGGGCCCCAAAGGTGACCGGCAGAGTGATTTGCTCAAGAGGCCACACCTTCCCTGGCGTCACCCCGATGATGGGGTAAGAGGGCCCGAGCACCATCCCTGGGGCCTTAATCGCATCAAAGGCCTTCGGGGATAGTATATTGAGGGCCGCACCTCCGTCAATTAAGACTCGGGCGACCTTGACGTTGCAGATGGTGGGGGAAGTCACGAGGGCCAAGTGGCCACTACGTGCAATGCTCCCCGGGTGGTCGGTCTGGTCAAAGGTGACGGGCACCCCTATCCAGCGCGACTGTTGGGCCGCCTCGTGAGACGGCACGGCCGCAAGGAGCACGCGTCTCATGGACTTGAAGCTCCGGCGGGATTCCTGGGCGCCTGCACCACCGTCGATGGTGGCGACGACGTGCTGGGGATCCTGGTAGCCCAGGTTTTCATCGTCCTCCCTGGCGGGGGCCGCATCCTTGGCCTCCTCTTGCTGGTTGTCCTGACATTCCGCCGGCGCCTTGCCCTTGCAGCGGATCTCCTTCTCATTCTCCCTCCGCTCCTGCTCATATTTCTACACCCGCTCGGCCAGATTCTTGACCGAACGGCACTCAGAGAGGTCGTGGTGGGAGGTTTGGTGCACCATGCACCATTTGTCTCCGGCCCAGCCCTGGGGGCGGGGGTCCAGGGACCGCCTGCGGTTACCCGTGGGCTTGCCCTTCCTCGAGGGCTTCTCGGCCCCGTCGGTGGCGAGGACGTGGCCCTCCTCGCCACCGCGTGAAGGCCTGCGCTTCCGTCGCCGTTCGCGTCGCTCTTCACGGGACGCGGAGGGGATAGCGCCGGTGAAGGTCGGGGTAGGATTCCTAGGATTCCAAACCCGAGCCTCCTCTTTGCGGGCCACCCGGTCTGTGAGCTCGAAGAGCTCCGTGGTCGTCCGGGGGACCTAGGATTCGATCTTCTCTAACATAACGTCGTGACATACGCCACTCCGGAAGGCGAAGATCACTGCATGGTCAGCGATGGAGGGTATGGTGTTGCGTACCTGGCAAAAACGCTGAATGTATTTGCGCAGGGACTCGTCCTCCCCTCGTCGGACCATGTGGAGGTCTGCCTCCACTCCCGGGCGCGGGTACGTGCCCTGGAAATTGAGGTGAACTGGCGGCACAGGTCGTCCCAAGAAGTGACTGACCGGGCCGGCAGATTCATCAGCCAGGAGCGGGCCTGGCCCTTGAGCGCCATGGGAAAGAAGTTAGCCATGACACGCTCGTCTCCTCTAGCAGCCTCAATGGCTGTGGTGTAGATCTGGAGGAACTCGGTAGGGTTAACCGAGCCATCGTATTTCTTGGTAAGGGCCGGCCTAAACTTGTTAGGCCAGCGCACGTTACGGAGGTCGGCAACAAAGGCCTGGCAGCCATTGCCGGTCGTAGGGGGCGACAACGGCTGCAGGGCCTCATTTGGCACCGCAGAGCTTCCCGCTTGTGGCTGGGCCACTATTGGCCACTCGCCGTGAGGTGGCGCCTCCCGACGAGGAGGCGCAGTCCGACGCCCGCCCTAAGCGGCGTTCATCTCGGCGCTGCTCGATGCAGAGGCAAGCATCGCGCCCTGCGTACAGCGGGTCCCGGGGTGGTTCCAGTTGGGCTGCTGCTGAGGGGCTCTCCTCTACCCTTGTGGCAGCCGCTGCCCATCGAGCCCATCACCGGGAGGAGCTTACCGCGGTGTGTGAACCGCGCGGTTGGCGGCTGGAGGAAGCAAGGTCAGCGGCCAGCTGGCGCTGGGCCGTGCCTACGAGCTTCGCCACGTCGTCGAACCACCTTCCGGCATTTGATCCTCGCCGGGTGACGGGGGTGGCGCAAAAGAGCTTCGCGCCGCAAGGCACCCTGTGAGTGCCAAACTCTAGGCGGCGATGGACGCGCCTCGGCGGGCTCGCGGCACGGCCGCTAGGGCGTGGTCCGGGGCCCAATAGGAGCGTTGTCCGCCTCGCGGGACGCATGGGCCCTCCGTCCTCAACCGCTGCTTCAGCGGGCGGCAGAGGGAATGGCGCGGGCGCAGCTGCCACCGTCGCCACCAACGGTGGTGAGGGAGACGAAGATCCTTCCCCCCTCGAGGGGAGGTAGCGGAAGTTGGGGCTGTGCCTGCCCGCATCGACCTCTTCCACTGCCTCGTTGGCCAGGCCACGCTCGCGCGTAGCGAGCGAGCCTGACGCGGAGCGTAGGGCGTGGCCGTGGACCATGGCTGAGACGGGGGGAGAGGATTCCCGCCAAAAAATGGATGGAAGACGGGAGTTTAAACCAAAACACAGTGCGCTTCCCCTACCTGGGACGCCAACTGTCGATGTCATAGATCGACACGCAGGGATCCGGAGGACCCCCTTTTTGGTTCGGCACGGGGAGCGGTGTATCCTGGTTTAAACTCGCGATGATAATGGGATGAGCTGATGAGGCGGGAAATAAATCAGAATTGCGAAGGCACGAAGGTTTATATAGGTTCGGGCCACCAGCACGGTGTAATACCCTACTCCTGTTTGTATGTAATATATGGGGGAAATTGATGAGAATAAAGAGAGTGTTCCTCTCTTTGGACTCAGTAGTGGATGAGAAATTGCCTTAGGCCAGCTGATGCCCTGGAAGCTGATCTAATGGCCAGGCGACCTTGAGCATATGATCAATCTCCTAGTTGGAGAGGCAGAACCCCCTGTTCTGTAATGAAGAAGCTGAACCCCCTTTATGATGGACTTGGGTTTCCTTTTATAGCATAAGGGAACACCACAGTAGTCCCAACTTTTTTCCCTTCCACTCCACGTGGGGGAGTAGTTTTTATCTTGTCTTGTCGGAAAAGCCATTCCCTTCCTACTCCTTCCTGTTTGCTGCGTCATGGAAAGCGGAAAAAGGAGGCGGTCATCATGGTAGCCATGCCGCTGACGCGAGGATGGCCTGCCTACCTACTCCGACGGTACCCATCGGTCAGCGGCCCATTCCACGGGTAGACTCTGGCACCGCCCCGTCTACGCGCGTGCCTTCTCTCTCCCACGCGGCCGCCCAACGCATTAAATGCGACTGGACAGGACGAGTGGGAGGCGTGCGCGGAGTGGGTGCGCCGCCACACCGCGGTCTTAGTCAAAGACTTTTAGCCCCTTTTGCCTCGTGATAGGCAAAAAGGGGCGATGATGAGAGTAACTGACAGTCGCACCTCACATCGGTAGGCGCTCGGCTCCCCACCTTTTGAGCATTAAATGAGTTTGTTGGCAGCTGGACTCGCCCCTCTCTCAGAGAGGTGTGGGACGGAGGATGGGGGTCCGGGTGATCCCGGACCCTACCGACCGGGGGTCCGGGTGATCCTGGACCCCGCCGTTTGGGAATACGGTGGCCTCCGGGCAGCCTCCGGACCGTGGCCGCCCGTGGCCGAGGCTCGCCTAAGCCCTTCAGGGTATAACTTTGACGCTCTTTTGACGGGTGAAGGTGCCTTCTCTTTTCTCAGATGTCATGCCTCTGACATACCCCCGGGCCCATATCACCGACAAACCTGGTTCACCAAGTTCTCCAATTATTCTTCTTCTGGACTGATGTCCAGGAGGTGTATATTAAGTGAGAAATAACCCATTTAGTGAGCTAGTGAATCTAAGCCAGACTAAGCATAACCTAGTCCTGCATCTAGTCATGTTGTTTTCCCAAGTTTATCAAGGAGTTTGGAGTGTCAAACCTAAGGCATAAAATAGATATTCGGTGTAATATATCCCATAGGATGACATTACAAAATACAAGTAAAACAGGTGTTTTGGCAAATTGGGAGCAATATGATCAATAATATAGCATTTCTGAAACAACTTCGAAATAAACAGGGTCGGCGGAACTACCGGGATCTACACGGCAAACAAGCAATTCAATAAAATAGGCTAAAAACTACTGAAACAGGGAACAAACCCATTTTTAATGTATTCTGTGCATTTTTATGAATTTAATGAAATTTGAATGGGCTAAAACGAAGCTCGGATTGAAAAGATATGATTTTTAGAAGTTTTTTGGGTTTTTTACTAAGACAGAAAAGTCCTTAATTAATTTATTGCGCAATAAGTCCTAGGAATGATGTCAACGGCTAGGGCTGGCGTCAGCGGCCGAGGGTTGACATCAGCACCCGTGGGAGCGCTGGTCCACAGTGGATCGGGTCCATGGGCCGGACGGGGCGGTGCGCCACGTGGCACACATGTGGCGCCGAAGTGGCAGCCACATGGCGGGCCACGCGGGCGAGCAGGGATCTGCCGAAGCCAATCGGACGGCCGAGAAAAGGCGCGGGCGGCACGCGTCGGCCCCGGAGGGCGGTCGGCGTCATGCGGGAGGCGGCGTGGGCGGCGGGATGCCGCGGCTCACGCGCGGCGGGCCGCGTGCACCCGTGAGGGGCGGCACGAGCGGCCAAGAGGATGGGAAGGGGGCGGCCGAGAGGGACGACTCACCACAAGCATCGCCGGAGACGGAGAAGACAACGACAGCGATGGCGGAATCGGCGGTGGAAGAGCGCGGGGAGGGGTGGCTAAGGCGGCACGGGCACCGGCGACGAGGGAGGAGGCGGCGAGGCTCGGGACGGCTCGAGGCAGTGTAAAAACGCAGCCGAAGGCCAGCGACGAGGCTCGGAGCTTGAGCGCACGGTGCGGGAGCAAATGAGAGCGAGAGAGGCTTGAGTGAGAGCGTGGGGAGGACGGCGAGGCCAAGGGGCTGCTTTTGAAGGGGGCGAGGAGGTTGGTGGTGGCTGGATAAGGGAGTATTCACTCACCGGAGTTAAGAGAGAGAGAAAAGGGGAGAATAATGGCCGGCGATCAATTCCGGCCATTAAGGGACACGGGAGAGGCGGGCACGGTAGGGAGTAACGGCGGCGGGATCCCGCGGCGTGGGAAGGCGGGCACGCGAGATCTGTGCAGGGCGGGGCGACGGAAATGGCACCGGGGCAGCCGGCTGGAGGTGGACGACGGGCCTGACAGGTGAGCCCCACTTGTCAGGGTCCCGAGGAAAAGGGGGAGGGGAAATGGACTTATTTTTGGGCGAGCGAGGCTGACGGGCCGTGGCCTTCGGCCGGCCTGCGAGAGGGGAGAGAGAGGCACGCGCGTCGGCTCGGAGGGATGGGCCGTCGGCTCGGAGTAGATGGGCTGTCGGCTCAGGCCGGCGACCCATGGCCGATTTTTGGGCGGGAAAAGGACGGGAGGAGAGAGAAAGGATTTCCCCGGGATTTGTTAATTTTGATTTTGATTTTAATTGGTTAAAAATTATTTCTAGTGCTCTGAAAAGTTCACTAAAAATCCTGTTAGTGTATTTTGACATGTAGAATTTAGGAAAAATCCTACCATGCCATTTTCATTTGAAATTTACCTTTTAAAAATAATTTGTTCTATCCGGTTAATTCCAACGATTTTCTTTTGTGATTTTTCTTGGGATTTTTTAAAGCGAAAAACACCTCAGGGTGTTACAAGTAATTAGGTGGTCTAGCATATACATGTAACTACAATGTAAAGTAGCAATGACTAAAGCTTTAATCTTACAAAATCCACGAAACCCTGAAGGGATACCTAGCTATGGAAGGAGGTGGGAGGATGACCTACGAGTACCTAGGGTCGTGCTCCACTAGGTTGGGGCGCACCTTACATGGTCCGGGGTCCCATATGAAGTGATAAGCACATATGCCCATTATAAGTGACATAGCAGCTTGTCTCTGTAAGTATAGCCGATTGAGATGGAATTTGGAGAAGAGGCTGGATCAATTGGAAATAGGACTCTGAGAGCATATGCAAATACACATGGGCCCAAAATGGAGCTTGTATGCATATTTGACGGCCATTTGAAGTCAGCACTGTATTAGGTGGCCGATTTGGATTCTAAAATTTGGACAGCTGTTGATGAGAAATTTTCCCACACACTGGCCTGAGAGATCTGATTAACTCTAGTGCATGTCCAAATTGGATCGTCTTCGGTGATTTGTAGGGCGTGCCAGTTGGTTTGATCCTATAACCAGCAAGAAACTAAGAATAGGCAGTTAAATTATAATTAGATCCTACTTGATCGGCTATAGATATCCATAATACATAATTACCATTCCAAAGCGCATATAGACTAAGTGATTGGGATAGATTGGTAGTATACCGAGACAGTATAAATCACTTATATCTAAAAACACACCAGAATAATAATTATATATACTAATAGCTTAGCCGATGTCGCAGATCTAATGTAAATCGGCTGATACTCCGATATGTTTTATATGAAGATATTAACGTGAACTAAATACACTAAACCAAGATCAATCGGCTATTGATATGATTTAACATACTGATACCAGGCTTAGCATATTTAAATAGATTAGGATTTTGATATAAAAGGCGGCTTTAACACATCTAACAGTAATAATATATAAAAGATGACTAAAACAGATAAGATCAGCTGAAACTCTGATACTATCTCTAAAGACCATCATTAAACCAAATAGATCTAGATGATTCTAAAAGCGACTTAATAGATCAGATTGATGCTGCATTAAGTACAAAAAGAAGCATGAGATCTATATAAGCTAATGAAAGTCATTCGAGATGGTGGATGCGCCATATAACCTAAATCAACCCCTAGATCTAGCTCCATCGGCTATTGTCTTCAAGGAGATGCTAGCCGATCGCGAGATAGATCTAGACATTGATCTACATTATATGTCCTATATGATAAATTAAGCAATTTGCGACATCAAGATCAGAGTATCATGATGATGGAAGCACTAACCTCAATAGCACAAATCGCTTGCAACAATAGATTACCTTGTTTGGAGATCGAAATTCGACGCAGCCCAAAGACGAGGCAAGAAGTTGTCGAGATTGAAAATGAAAACAAAAGGTTGGCGATGCGCCGAGATTGTATTGAGTTGTGTGTGTTTAATTACATGATCTCGGGTTATATTTATACCTGGATATACAATGAGTTTGTACAGACACGATTGCTATTACAGATTAGATTACAAATATTTCTAAACAAACCAACATTATTATAAAGGAAACCATACAAAATATCCTAATTTAAAGATACAATTGCCGTTGTAGGACATTATCCATAGATGGCAACGTCTTTGAAGCTCTTTGGAAACCGAATCCAATGATTATCTCTAAGCTTTCCTTTCGAGATCGGTCCCATCTCTTGCTCCCAAGCGGAATCGCTATCGCCTGTCCTGGTCCAACTCGGACTCAGCCGACTAGCTCCTTAGCCGATTCGAACACAGTCGATGTGGCCTCTATTTCCAAGGATCGCGCATTTCTTCAATTCCGCTCCAATCCTCACTTCAGACTCGGGGATTTGCTTACCAAATTTGGTCGTTAACACATGCCCCCAAGTCTGCGATTTTGATAATGTTGCAGATTTCTGCAATCTTATCCTCAGAGAAACCCTAAGACGAGTTTGTTTTGGCCATTACGAAAACTCTTCAAATAACGCCCCTACCGCGTCGAACAAACTCACGCTGTCATCTTTGCAATCCACAAAGCCCTAGACAGAAACCACTCTCGAGTTCTCCGGCAATCTCCTCGGCTCTCTCAACTCCGCCGCAGCAACTCCCCTACTCTGGCGACCAGAATCCAAGCAATGGCGGCCTCTGCTGCCCCCTCTGGCTCTGCTCCCGCTGAGCTCCCCGAGGTACGCCCCGTCGGCTGAATCCTTCCCTTTTTTCCCTTTAAGCATAGATCTGAATTCTAGGTTTCACGAATCTTCATTTTGCCCCATTTTTCCCCTTTTTCTGATTGTAGCATCTCGCACATCAGATAGTTATTCTGAGTTTTATCAATGACAAGAGATATTACCTGGGGCCTGTCGGCAACATGGACCCAACTGAGATCATTATTACTGAAACCGATAGGATACCCTATAGAGTCAGGAACCCCAGCTTAGGCCATTGGAGTGGTACTTTCAAGTCTTGGCCTTCAACCGATAAATCCTGGTCCTCATGGTATAAGAGGATGCATGCTAGCAAACACAACCATTGGGAAGAGGTAGGCTAGCTCAATGCTTGGCCCTTTCTGTAGCCGATATGCTTAAGGATGGAACGCTAGTATCGGCTGCCTACTACTTCTGGAACAATATCTTCAATGCCTTTCTCTTTCAGCAAGGACCAACGACCCCAACATTAGCCGACGTCTTTATGATAACCGGACTGGATATATTGCCGTCGGCTAACCCGAATCGGCTGGACGACAATGGTCAGTTCTCTTTCAAGACCAAGAAAATCGGAAGTTGGAACGTCTATGTCAGTATGAACATGGGGACTGGGTCCATCAGCCCTAGAGAGCACGCCACATTCCTCATGATGTGGCTAGAGAAATTTGTCTTCTGCGGCCCTAGTTGTGGCCCAACAGCGAATTGGCAAGTGGTAGCCGAAGCTTTGGTCAACAAGACAAAAATCCCCTTGGGCAAATTTCTCTTAGGCTATCTCTATTAGACCTTGGGCCAAGCATCGGCTAAGACAGCAACCGATGCATCAATAGGCACTGGGGGCCTTTGGTGGTTTCTACAGCTGTGGCTAGTGCTCCTAACTAAAAAATTTATGGACGGCAACGGCTAGCCGATGCACGCTTCGCCTTACTGGAGCCAACTTAAGACGATGAGGAGAAAGAGATAACCACCCGGAGGTGCCTATCGTTTGGAGAAGTTACTGCCGTCCATACTGGATCCAAGCAATCAAGTGAACTCTTAGTCAACTGGTTCATATCCTTCTATGATGGCTTCGTCAAAAATAATCGGACTTGGTTCTTTTATGAAGACCGATCAGAATTTGAGCTGCCGATTGAATTGAACTTCGACGATGTGAACTTAGACAGATATCCCAAGTGCAGAGAAATTTTCACCATGGTTCTCACTCCTTGTATACTGCGGATTGGGATACATCAGGGCCGAAATATCGTGAAGTCCTATGAATTCTATTACCCTATGTCGGCTGGCAGACAACTTGGTCTTGGAGAGCTGCCCATCGGCTGTTACTATGCCGATAAAATAGAGACCCGAGGAGCGATCGACTCGAAGCTCATGATGAACCAACCGATGAACATAGAGAGCCCACCTCTCTGCAGCATTGGGATTCTGGAGCTGGCTCACAAGAGGAGTGCGGCTTATGATAAGTGGTGGGTGAAGATCAAGCAACATATCTTCCATCAACGCGCCTCGATGTACCTCACCACTCTTGCCTGACAAAATCCCTTCCGTAAGTATTCTCACCCTTAAACATTTTTCCTCGAGCAATCGGCTATCTTCATCTCCTGAAACTTAATCAATTTCTCCTTTGCAGACAACAGAATCAGATCCTCCCATGGTGAGCAATTCAGGCATTGCCATCGAGTATCGCCTGGGCCTCATCCCGAATGGTGGCGGCTATGCTCCATCCCGTATCGGCTTCAATGCGCCAAAGGTGAAGACGTTACTTCATGGCCAAACTCGCAAGGCCGTGACGAGGAAGAAGAGAACCGCTCCATTGGCTGCAGGTCCATCGGCTACGCCATCCCAGAAACAAAAGAAACTGAAACCCTCAACACCAGCTGACAGTGTGTCTTCCCTCAACCCTAGCATAGACAAGGCCATCAATAGAGTGGTCATGGACTAAGAGATCTCCCGTGAAGTCGAAGAGGCGGCGACATCAAGCAACTCGAATCAAAGTATAACCACACCGCCAGGCGATGAACAGATTCAGAAGACCCCTTCACCACCAAAGCGATTGGTATGTATATTTGCCTTTTCAATTTTATCTTCAAATTATAATCATTTGATCCCTGACCAAACTCTTCTTTGCAGTACAAAAGATTAGCCACTCGGCCTCCTCCCCTAGCTTCACCAGTAGTTTCTAAACTTGTCTTTCCCTTTTGCTCACTTTTAATCAGCTGACTTGTATTGATACTTGTCTTTTTGTAGCCTCCTCGGTCTCCATCGGCTGCCCCCCATGCATCAAGTGAGAGAACTCCATCGGCTACGGGCAGTCATCATGTTGAAGAAGAACCCGCATCGGCTCCTGCCATCCGAGTAAGCATACTTCTTTCTCTCAAGAGTTTATATCGACTATCCATGCTACACTTTGGTTACTCCAAACTTTTCTGCAGACTCTAGCTGATACGATCCCATTTGACATCAAAGAATTTATCAGCGAAGAGGATGAAATCACCAGCCAAGACCAAGCCCCAATAGTCGACGATCTTAAAGAAAAGCTCCTAGACATCAACCGTCGGCAGGATATCAACTTGGAACAACTGGTCATGGATTGTGGGCCAATTAGGGCGTGCTTCAATGACGTCCACAGCCAACTCCCTGACGAACTCGTCAAGACAATATCCCAGGCCACATATATTGATCTGCACATATTCAAATTAGGGCAGGCGATGCAGAGAATGATTAACAGGCAAGCCCAAGCCGACTTGCAACCACGATCGACGCCACTCTACAGAGCCTCATAACTGACAACGCCAAGTTAGATGAGCTGGCAGCCGGACCATCGGCTGCTCAGATGGAAATTAACCAGCTGGAAAAAGAGCAAGCTAAACTGGACAAAGCTGGAGCAGTGCAAGGACAAGATTGCTGAGAAGAAGCAAATAATAGATGATCTCCCAAAGGCTACTAAAGAGCAAAGGGCCAAAAGAGACTTCTACTATCAAGTACCTGGGAGATTTAAACAAATCGGCTAAGGTGATCCCAGGCACCGAGGAGGAAGATCTCGCAACGATCGATCAGATCAAAGCTATTAAGTAAAAGGCGATGTCGGCCATCCAAAACTTCCTTGGCATGTAATAGGACTAGCCTTTAAAACTTTTGTGATAGTTTGTGTATGCACAACTCTTGTAATCAGCCTACCGTGCTTTAAATATTTATCATACATCTTCTGCCGATTCACTCAGTTTTCATGTCTTGAATGCCTTAAAAGTTTTCAAAGCCCCAAAAATTTTGAAGTCCTCTGAATCTGATTTCTTGTCTTGTATAATATATGTGCCCCCTAATTTTTCAATGTTGCCTTCAACATTGATAAAATTATAAGATAGAGCCAAGTAACACTTGTCAGCTAAGCACAGCCGATTGGAAATCAAGGGGGAGAAAAACTTGTGACGAATCTTTTCTAAAGGCGATGTGCGTAGTGTCACGACACATCGGCTATCTTGGATCGGCAAGGACTTAGCCAAATCATGAATTGATCCAAACGCTGGGGTAGTATTTCTTCAAATATTTGCCATTAAGAGCCCTCCAAAATACCTCTCCATCTAATCCTTCCAGCATGTAGGCTCGTTTAGAGACGCATTTATGGATCTTAAAAAGCCCTTCCCAGTTCGGTGACCACTTGCCCAATTTGTTATCTCTTGTACCAATCGGCAATATTAGTTTCCAGACCAACTCTCCTTCTTCAAAAGACTTAGGCACAACTTTCTTGATGTAATGACGAGCCACTCATTCCTTATACTTGGCCACTTTTTCCAAAGCGTGCATCCTTGACAAAACCAGATCTTCCGATTCATCTACCATCATATTATAATAGTCATCGGTCATCAACTCATCCTGCAACTGAATCCTTCTTGAGCCGATGATATTTTCCCATGGAAAAACAGCCTCGTGTCCATAGACTAACTTGCAAGGAGACACTTGGATTGATCCATGGCAGGCCATCCGATAAGGCCAGAGTGATTTGGCTAATCGACTATGCCATTGCTTTGGGTACTCAGAGATCTTTCTCTTTATCAACTTGATTAAACTTTTATTGGAGGTTTCTGCTTGTCCATTAGCCTGAGCATAATACAGTGAAGAATTTAACAACTTGATCCCCATGCTGTCGGCAAATTGAACAAACTCATTTGAAACAAAGATAGATCCCTGATCCTTGGTGATAGTCTGAGGGACGCCAAATCTATAAATAATATGTTCTTTAACAAACTCAAATGCATCCCCGGAGTCAACCTTCTTCAAGGGAATTGCTTCCACCCATTTGGTGAAGTAATCGGTTGCCACCAATATAAACTTGTGTCCCTTGCTCGAGGGTGGATTAATCTGGCCGATCATGTCAATTCTCCAACCTCTAAATGGCCAAGGCTTGATGATTGGATTCATGGCCGATGCTGGTGCCCTCTGGATAGCCCCAAACTTTTGACAGTCTTGACAACCCTTCGAATACTTGAAGCAATCCTCCAGCATAGTCGCCCAAAAAAACCAGCTCTCCGAAGGAGCTACTTCATCTTGTGAGCCGATTGATGAGTACCACAAATCCCTTTGTGCACTTCTCCTATGGCAACTTTGGCTTGATAAGCACTTAAACACTTGAGTAGTATGCCATCATCGTTCAATAGTATAAATCATCGTCAAGCAAAAATATCGCAAAGCCTTGTAGCACAATTTCATTGAAGCCGACTGGGAAGGATTCTGTAGATAGTTGTAGACGTCATACCTCCAGTCGTCAGATGAGATGGTTGCAATCTCTACTTCAATCTCTTTCGTCATCGGCTTGTAGCCTGATGCCCCTTGAGCCAAATTGTTTGCTTTCGAATTCTACTCCTAGGGATATGCTTTAATGTCACTAGCCGAAGACAATCAATCAACTCTTGGTATCTCTGATAATAGACCATCAGCGTGTCGTTCTTGCATTCATATTCTCCTGACAGCTGGCTGATGACCAATAGTGAATCACCCATTATTTCGATTGCATCGGCTTTGACTTCCTTTAGTAGTTGTAAACCTTTGAGAATGGCTTCATATTGGGCTTGATTGTTTGTAGCGTGGGGCATGATGGTAAAAGCAAACTCAAAGCTTGCCCCCCTAGGAGAGATTATCACCAAGCCGATGCCGCATCCGTTTGTGTAGACTGATCCATCGAAAGTTAATGTCCAAGGCATGATATCAACTGGGCCGATTGAGTCGTCTCTGTGTTCCACAATGAAATCGGCTATGGCTTGCCCTTTCACTATCTTGGGCGCTTGGTACCTCAAATCAAACTATGTTAAGCCAAATATCCACTTCCCAACTCGTCCTTTCAAAACTGGAGCCGATAGCATATATTTGATTACGTCGGCTTTATAGACTATGGTGCACTCGTTGGATAACAAATAATGCTTCAACTTTGTACATGAAAAATATAAGCACAAGCACGACTTCTCCATAGGAGAGTACCTGGTTTCTGCATCCAGAAGTCTTCTACTAAGAAAATTGCTTTCTCCTTTCCTTCGACCTCTTGAACCAAAATCGAGCCAATAGACTTCTGATCGGCTGATAAATATAGCTTGAATGGCACTCCCTTTTGCGGAGGGATTAATACTGGAGGAGAGCTTAGATGATAATCCTTGATGTTGTCCAAAGCCTTTTGTTGCTCTGCTCCCCAAGTAAATGCTTGATCGGCCTTTAACCTCAATAAAGGCATGAACGACTCCATCTTCTTAGATAGATTGGCTATAAAGCGCCTTATGAAGTTAACTTTGCCGATCAAAGACTACAACTGTTTCTTATCCTGAGGAGGTTGAATAGTTTTGATCGCGTTGATGCTCCTTTGTGTCACCTCAATTCCCCTCTCATGAACAAGAAAACCCATGAATTGGCCAACCGATATGCCAAATGCGCACTTTGTGGGATTTATCTTCGGACCGTATTTTCTGGTTCTCTCCAAGACCTTCCTTAAATCGGCTATGTGATCTTCCACTTCCTTGGATTTGACAACCACATCATCAATGTAAATTTCCACCAAGAAGCCGATTAGGTCATAAAAAATATAATTCATGGCCCTCTGATATGTGGCCCCAGCATTCTTCAACCTAAAAGTCATAACAACCCATTCATATAAGGCGATCGCTCCAGGACACCTGAAAGCTGTCTTATGAATGTCTTCCTCGATCATAAAGATCTGATTATATCCAGCGTTGCCATCCATAAAACTTATGATTTTGTGGCTGGAGGCTGCATCCACTAGCAAATCGGCTATAGGCATGGGGTATTCGTCCTTAGGAGTAGCCTTATTTAAATCTCTGAAGACGATGCACACCCTAAGCTTGTCATTTTTCTTGATTACTAGGACTATATTAGAAACCCACTCTGCATATTGGCAGGGCCAAATGAAACCAGCATCATATAGCCGAGTGATTTTGACTTTAATCGCATCATACATATCGGCTTTAAACCTTCGGGGAGGCTGTTTGTATTGCCGATATTCAGGTTTAATGGGGAGTCGATGTTCCACAATCGATCGGCTAACACCAGGCATCTCAAAATACTCCCAAGCAAACCAATCTTCATATTCCTTTAACAAATTCACAAGCTTGGTCCTAAAATGAGAAGACAAATTTTTTCTAATATATGTCGGCCTAGGCCTATCTCCTGGACCTATGTCAACTTCTTCGAGCTCGTCGGCCGATATTAAACCTTGCCTGAGTTTGCCATCCAGATCGTCCACGGTGTCCTTGGTGTAGACGCTCGAGACCTCCACGACACCCTAAAGTAATAATTGAAGCTCTTCGTCTCTAATTGGTTGTATATCAGAATCGGACACCTTTAGAAAATCGGCCTGCCAAACTTTGCCAAACAGGCAATCAATGCCGTTGACTTCCCATAACATTAAGTCGGCGTGTGCTACGTTAACTGACCTGTCAGCTGGCACGATATCTATCTTATCGTCTTGCCACTGGATTAAGCTTTGATGCATTGTAGAAGGGATGCAGCAGTTGGCGTGGATCCAATCCCTTCCGAGCAATAGGCTGTAAGATTCCTTCCCGTCGATGACAAAGAATGTTGTGGGCACAGTTTTGCTACCGACGGTTAGCTCGACATTGAGAACTCCGTTGGCCTCCGATGGGTTCCCGCCGAAAGCCTTGAGCACCATGTTTGTCTTGATCAAGTCATCGGCTCCTTTGTCCAGCTTCCTGAAGGTAGCATATGGCATGTGATTGATGGCAGCTCCCCCATCGACCAGCATCTTCGACATCGGCTTCCCATTCACAAATCCTTTAACATATAGGGGCTTCAGGTGCCGATTCTCAGTCCCCTCAGGTTTCTCAAATATTGCTTGTTCTGGGGACAACACTAGCTTAGCCAAGATCTCTTCAACCAAGTCTGCATCGGTCTCGTGTTAACGCCAGAATTTGGTAAGCCCCGAAGCCCGAATCGGCTAAGGTGTCCATCGACTGATACCGAATCGGACAAGGCAAGCCAATGTAGCCGATTCCGGTACGACAACATTGGAGACACCATCGAATCAAGATGGTGTGCCTCATGCGGATTGCCATATAAGGATAGAGTCCTTAAAAGGCAATTGTATCTATTAATTAGGAAGAGTTTGTTAGTTTCCTATTTTATCTTTAGAAAAGTATGTTAGTATCTGGTAAGGATTTGGTTTGTTTCCTTTTATCTTTAGGAAAGTTTGGATTTGTAATCTGTTAGGATCTCTATTAGCCCATCGGTAAAAATATGTAAGCCCGGGGCTCATGTAACTCATCTCTCGATCAATACAACCTCGACGCATCGCCACCTTTTACTTTTCCAGATTGTTCATCATCGGGCGAGACTTGGCACCTGATGCGGGGCTGCATCGGCTTCGATCTCCGGCGAAGGGGTAAGTCCAAGGTCCCGTCGGCCCTGGTATATCATATCTATCTTTAGTTTCATTACCGTTCATAGATACATTGACTTAGTTAGGACTTTCTCGGTTAGGTCCGATATTCTCATCAAGTCGATGTTTCTATAAATGTAATGTTGCTTTAGGTAGATTTGTTATATCCATCACGTTAGACAGATCTATTGGCTCATCGAGTATTAGATTATCATATAAAATCTCGTGCTGCTTCGGTTAGTCCGACCTACTAGATTGTTATCGATAATCCAAATCTTGTAAAGCCAATAGGTTTATGCTAATGTTTCACTGGAGGGTTAGCTGGTCTTATCATATGTCTCTGTTAATCTAGTCATTGTATCTCAATTTAGCTCTATCGGTCGTCTCTCGTTTTAGGGTCTCTGTCGATATCTGCTAAATCGTTATATTATATTAGATTAGTTTAGACATCTACCACTGTGAAAATTAGTCAAGGGCTTAATTGTCTAGATATTGCGTTTCTTTTCATACTTAGTGCTGCATCAATTCAGTTTGACCTACTAAGTCGTGATTAGAACCGTGATCTCTAGCCCACCTGGTGGCTACCAATTAGGGTTTCATCGGGGTTTCAGCCGACGAGTTATCTGGACATCGGCATCGGTTGGAATCACACGATCGTCTGTCAACAGATCGGCTATTTTAATTATCGGCCTATCGGCTGAGATGATTTATGCTCTGCTGTTTTGCATATCTTGTCAGTGATAGGATCAAACTGACTGGCACACCCACGCTTCATCAATTTTAGGACCTGCATTGGAGCTAAGCAGATATCCCAGGCCGGTGTGTTGATTTTTCTCGTCAACACATTTTTGGCACGCCCGGTGGGACCATGTTTTGGATAGCATATCTTTTTACACAGTTCGGCGGAGCCATAATTGCTGCAAGATGTCTGATAAAGATGTCAAGGACGATGTCAAGAAGAAAAGAACCAGTTTTGGGCGATCAAGACAAGGATAATTTTGAAGCATGACTTCTCATACTCCAAAACTGGGGGGCATGTGTTAACGCCAGAATTTGGTAAGCCCCGAAGCCCGAATCGGCTAAGGTGTTCATCGGCTGATACCGAATCGGACAAGGCAAGCCAATGTAGCTGATTCTGGTATGACAACATTGGAGAGACCGTCGGATCAAGATGATGTCATTCATGAGGATTGCCATATAAGGATAGAGTCCTAAAAAGTCAATTGTATCTATTAATTAGGAAGAGTTTGTTAGTTTTCTATTTTATCTTTAGGAAAGTGTGTTAGTATCCGGTAAGGATTCGGTTTGTTTCCTTTTATCTTTAGGAGAGTTTGGATTTGTAATCTGTTAGGATCTCTATTAGCCCATGGATATAAATATGTAAGCCCGGGGTTCATGTAATTCATCTCTCAATCAATACAACCTCGGCGCATCGCCACCTTTTACTTTTCCAGATTGTTCATCATCCGACAAGACTTGGCACCCGACGCGGGGCTGCATCGGCTTCGATCTCCGGCGAAGGGGTAAGTCCAAGGTCCCATCGGCCCAGGTATATCATATCTATCTTTAGTTTCATTACCATTCATAGACACATCGACTTAGTTAGGACTTTCTCGGTTAGGTCCAATATTCTGATCAAGTCGATATTTCTGTAAATGTAATGTTGCTTTAGGTAGATTTGTTATATCCATCATGTTAGAAAGATCTATTGGCTCATCGAGTATTAGATTATCATATACAATCTCGTGCTGCATCGGTTTGGTCCGACCTACTAGATTGTTATCGATAATCTAAGTCTTGTTAAGCCAATAGGTTCATGCTAATGTTTCACCGGAGGGTTAGCTGGTCTTATCATATGTCTCTGTTAATCTAGTCATAGTATCTCAATTTAGCTCTATCGGCCGTCTCTCGTTTTAGGGTCTCTGCTGATATCGGCTAAATCGTTATATTATATTAGATTAGTTTAGACATGTACCACCGTGAAAATTAGTCAAGGGCTTGATCGTCTAGATATTGCGTTTCTTTTCATACTTAGTGCTGCATCAATTCAGTTTGACCTACTATGTCGTGATTAGAACTGTGATCTCTAGCTTGCTTGGTGGCTACCAATTAGGGTTTCGTCGGGGTTTCAGCCGACGAGTTATATGGACATCGGCATCGATTGGAATTACACGACCGGCTATTTTAATTATCGGCCTATCGGCCGATATGATTTATGCTCTGCTGTTTTGCATATCTTGTCAGTCGCAGGATCAAACTGTCTGGCATGCCTGCACTTCATCAATTTTAGGACCTGCACTAGAGCTAAGCAGATCTCCCAGGCCGGCTTCATCAATTTGCCCATTGCTTTTTATTATCTGAAGATTTCTTTTTTGGTTCTTTGTGAAAACTCCAGAGGGGCACCATTGGGGGTTGGCAGACTGCTCTTCTTTGTCTTCTTCTTCGTCCTCGCCTTGGAAGAAGTCCTGGTGAATTGGGCCGAGCCGTTCATGGACAGAGAGTTTCCTTTGGTTGAGCTGAACGGCTCGGGGGATGAATTGGCTGGGGCTCGCAATCGGTTGTTCCCTGTACTCGTCTTCCCTGAATTCGCTGCAGGCTGGGCAATTTTCCAAGGAGGGCAGCCGCATGCCTTGCTCCCAGTAGAACCTGAAGAATTCACATCGCCAATGGGGGTCGCTACCATCATGGCGACGGATGTAAGCCGTTCCCAGCCGATCAGGTGTTCTCTGATAAGGTTTGTCGTGCCAAGCTTCTTCCTTCTCTTGAACCCTCAGTTAAAACCGGAGTCGGCTGTCCATGTGTCTGGGCCAACGATTGGCTGTGCTGCCGCTGGTGTAGACCATGTTGATCGGAGCCAGGTCGGCTTCAGTCGGCCTTTGAGGGGCTTCTTGGTAGTCCCTGCTGGTCATATTTTCTCACTTGGATCCGACTAAGTTGTGCGTCATTCTGGACTGCCGATCAGCTTGCCTTAAGCCGGCATGGACTATGTTGACGAGAAAGGGGTTGCCGTCGACCTTCATCGGCTTCACCGAATCTTCAAACTTGATCTTTCCCGCCTCTATTGCCGACTGGATTTGTTGGCGGAACACCTTGCAGTCATTGGTGTTGTGGGAAGTGGTGTTGTGCCACTTGCAATACTTATTTTTCTTCAGCTCCTCAGTCGATGGGATGACGTGATTGGCCGGAAGCTGTATTTGCTTCACCCAAAGTAGCATATCCAAAATCTAATCGGCTTTAGTGATGTCGAAATCGTATCTCTCTTCTTTAGCCGATTACTTCAGCCACTGACATGTTATGGCCTTCTTGTTTCTGGTCCACCCGGCTGTTTCCACCTCTGTGTCGCTGTCACTTGAGTCCGAGTCAGATGCATAGGCGATGTGGCTGACTTTCTTGAAGACCTTCTTGGATTCTTCGAAACGCTGCTCGTGGGCCGTCACTTTTTCGGCCAGATGGGCCAAGCTCTCAAAATCATGAGCCGAAAACCACTCCCTGATAGGTGGCAAGTGGCCATGGAAGGCTAAATCGGCTAGGTGTGAATCTGATAACACCAGGCTATAGCACATGTTCCTCATGTCCCTAAAGCGCTGAATGTAGTTGTGGAGATTATGGCAATCGGGTATCTACATGGCAAGCTTATCCGACTGGAGGTAGGGATAGATTGCGCCTGCCATATCTGTAAACCAAACATGACTTGGGTGTTACGTTGCCGATATAGATAAGGCAACGGCTCATAGTCACGGTTTGGTAAGATTGAGGAAACCGACTTAGAGTAAGATAGGGTTTCCGATCTGTAAGCCCACCTCCCAAGACTATATAAGGGGGGTAAGGGGCGTCCCTTGAGGGATAGACGATTTCATAAGCAAGAGCTTTAGACACACGAGATCAATAAAGACACTCGGCGGATCGAATCCACCGAAACAGGAGTAGGGTATTACCTCACGAGAGGGCCTGAACCTGTCTAAATCTTCTTTTCCTCCTAACCCATTGTGCTTGGCGATCTTGACTGCGACCCCCAATTTTCTATTGCCGAAACCAAGTTTCGACAGTTGGCGCGCCAGGTAGGGGCTTGCGCGTCGAGACTTCTTCAACAATCTCGCCAACAAGCATGATGGGATCTCCTTCGCATTCGGCGACTTCGCGGCCAACTTCTTCGGCGACTCCTCCTTTGACTCGGATTCAAACCAGTCGGAAGGAAAGACCCACTCGGCGCCGTTCGGGCTCCCCAATAGCGCCGAGATCTTCGACGACATCTTCAAGATCAAGATGCAATCTACTTTCTCCGATGACGGACTTCACTCGGCACCATTCGGATTACCGAATACCGCCGAAATCTTCGCCAATTTTCTCACCTCCCCTACGGAGGCGATCTATTCGGACGAAGACCTCTCGGTGCCGTTTGGGTTACCAAATGCCGCCGAGATCTACAGCAAACTTCTCTCCCCCGAGTCGGCGGCGACCCACTCGGAGGAGCCCACATCCCCAAGCTCTGACTCGGACTGGAACGATCCAGACCCGGGCTACCCAGGATCAAGGGAGGTCGCCGTCATCCTCCCATCATTCGGCTCCTGCTCATCTTCGGAGCTCAATGGATACCTCAGCCCCGCTGGCTTCGACAACCTCTATGGCATCCCTTCTGACGAAGCCGACAACTCCGACTGCCGCATGGACTATGAGCCGAAGTGCTTTGATGTCCTCATGGCCGAGCCGGACGAGTCCGACTCAGCCATGGCCAGAAGGCTTCCTGAACAAGAGCGAGCCAAGATGAAGCACGAGCGCAAGACGGCCGAAGAGGAAAAACAACGCAAGGACGAGGCTGACAAGAGGAAGCAGGACCTACGTGCAGCCGGACGATCTGCCCAGGAGGCCATCCTCCAAACACGGGTCCGCAACACCAACATCTTCCAAACGCCACAGCAGAATGCTGTTGCCGCACTCACGCTCTTGGACACCGTCATGGAGACGGCACCCGCCGACGTGACTCCAATACTTGACAAAATCAAGACCATCGTCGCAGCCACAGCCAACGGCCATCCCACCACCTCAGCACGAAGGCCGACTGAATCTGTGGCCGAAACGCCAGACAAGAGCCGGCTTCCGCCTCTAAGGTCAGGAGACTATAAGAGGCCCGAGCCAGATCGGTCGACGACCAGGCCAAGAGGCCCACCTCGCGAGTCCACGCAGAAGTACCAGGAGCAAACGGCCGACTCCCGCGACAAACGACATGGACGTCCACCCGTCCACCACCGCGTCCGTCGCAACAACAGCTCCAGCTACCCAACCAGCCAACCGAAGACCCCGCCGAGTGATCTGCAGGAAGTCCTCGATCGCCGCTACCAGGAGCAAGACCGACGCACTCGGGAAGATCGGAGGGGATCACCCGATAGCGGCGACGACGGAGTGCCGGCTTTCACTCGGGAGCTTCGCCGAGTGTACTGGCCGAATGGTTTTAAGCCAATAGGAATAGAGAAATACGACGGCAAGACCGACCCTGAGTCGTGGCTAACCGTGTATACTCTCGCCATCCGCGCAGCAGGCGGTGACAACAAGGCTATGGCCAACTACCTGCCCGTGGCCCTCACCAACTCAGCCAGGAACTGGCTCACGAGCCTGCCAAGAGGCTCAATCGGCTCGTGGAGCGAGCTGAGGGACCACTTCATCGCCAACTTCCAAGGCACCTTCGAGAGGCCCGGCACACACTTTGACTTGTACAATGTCATCCAGAAGCCGGACGAGCCCCTGAAGGATTACATTCGGCGCTTCTCCGAAAAGCGCAACAAGATCCCCAACATCACCGATGACATCATCATCGCCGCCTTCCAAAAGGGAGTCCGTGATGAGCTGTTAATTGGAAAGTTTGAACGCAAGCCACCGAAGACGGTGAAGCAAATGTTCGAGACGGCGAACTCCTACGCCAAGTCCAACGATGCAATCAAGGCGGCACGCCAAGCCCGACCTGACAAAAGGGATGACAAGCACTCGGAAGGAAGCCGACATCCGAGGAAGGTTAACGGCAGCAGCAATCAGGCCCAGAAAGATCGCAAGCGCCGGCACGAAGACCTGGTTGCCACAACGTCCGATTCTCAACACCGTCGCCGAGTTGCGGCTTACGACACGATCATGAACGATCGTGAACGCTCAGTGCACGCATCATCTACAAGCAATTCGCAAAGCAATATGCGGCACGGTTAAACAAGAAGCCGACTAATGAAACCGGTCCATCGGGAACCAAGAAGAACAACCCGACTGGAAAATCAGAGCCTTTTCAAGACCTCGTGGACGAGCTGAATCACATCTTCGGGGGCCACAGGCTTATGAGTCCAAGAGGAAGCAAAAGCTGATGGACCGCGAGGTCAACGCGGCACAAACCGAAGTCCCACAACATCTACGATGGTCGGAGGTGGCCATCACGTTTAATTGCTCGGATCATCCTGACCGAGTGGTTCACCCAAGGCAGTATCCCTTGGTACTTGACCTGGTGGTTCAGAACATCAAGCTGAAGAGTGTCCTCATCGATGGGGGCAGCGTCCTCAATCTCCTGTTCGTCAAGACCCTGGATGAGATACAAATCCTAAGAACTCAGTTGAAGGCAAGCTCAGCCCCCTTCCACGGAGTGATCCCGGGGCTGTCGCCCACACCACTCGGGCACATCGCCCTTCCAGTCACCACCGGAGTTCGCGAGAATTTCCGAACGGAGAATACCACCTTCGAGGTGGTCGACTTCAAAGACGGCCTACCACGCGATCATCGGAAGGCCTGCACTCGCCAAATTCATGGCGATACCACACTACTCTTACCTCTGCATGAAGACGCCTGGCCCTAACGGCGTCATCGCCCTGCGCAGCGACGTCAAACAAGCTTTCACCTGCGACAAAGAAAGTTGCGATATGGCCCAATCTTGTGAGAGATCACGTGGCCAGGAAGAAATCCGACTAGCTACATCAACATCTGAAGAGGGTGAAATTTCTACAAAGAGGATAGCCAAGTCGGGACAAGGCGACACCAAAACGAAGAAAAATCTTCCTTGATCCAGTCGACCATCAAGGACCATCACAAATTATCTCCACTATGGGAAGGACCATACCTAATCGCTGAGGTGACTTGGCCAAGAGCATTTCGATTAAAGCGCGAAGATGGATCTATGGTGAAGAACTCCTGGAATATTGAACATCTTCGACGATACTATGCTTAAATTGCCGTAAGTTTCATGTTATTCTTGACTGCCAATCTCAAAGAAGATGACTTCTTGAATTGACAGTCGGGGGCTGCATACGTGTCAATAAAGCATGGTTTTCTTCGACAACTTGTTTATATTTGGTTTATCATTGTTTAATGTTTCTTGATTTGAGTTTAATAGGTAAGGACTGAGAATTTTTTGATGACCTAATCAAGCTTAGGCTTGGTGACAATCGGACAAAAATTACTTAAGAAATTTTCTATGAAGACTCGGGTCAAGGCATTAACATAAATAAGCTAGATACCTACAAGTTCACATCGGAGGCATAAAGAGACCAAGATGATTAGATGAAGTGGCGGGGACGACCTCGAGGCTTCGTAAAAAGACTTGAGGGTTTTTGCTAAGTCGTCTCGTGATTGGGCCGAGCCCATGAGAGACTTGCGGCCCAGCTAAGGTGTGGCTTGACACGTGTCCTTAGGGACTTAAGTGGATGGACTTAAGCAGATTTGCCCTGGCAATATGCACGTGTTACATAGCCCAATACCTTTAAAATCCTTTCATACCGCGGTTTGCGTAACTTCATGAGAAGTTGGCACGATGCAATTTGAAAGGTGACAAACAGTTAAGCTTTTCATGGCTGTCCTGATGACAGGGACTGTTTGGTTTCTAAGCATTTGATTAAATGATTATATCAATGCTATTTTTCCACCTTGGTGAAGATCTTTTTAGATTAAGACCAATATTATGGCAGGAGCTATTTAATATTTTGGTCATATTTTTCAGATGACTGAAAAATTTGTTTACCCATGAGGGTTAACTAAATTATTTGTCCCGAGATGACTCGGACAAGTTAACTCGGATGAGCATGAGCTCGCCGAGTGATTTTTACCCATGAGGGTTGATTAAATTATTTGTTCCGAGATGACTCGGGCAAGTTAACTCGGATAAGCATGAGCTTGCCGAGTGTTTTTTACCTATGAGGGTTGACTAAATTATTTGTCCCGAGATGACTCGGACAAGTTAACTCGGATGAGCATGAGCTTGCCGAGTGTTTTTTACCCATGAGGGATGATTGAAATATTTGTTCCGAGATGACTTGGGCAGATCCACTTGGATAAGCATAAGCTTACCGAGTGCTTTTCACCCACGAGGGTTGATTGAGTTATTTGTTCTGAGATGACTCGGGCAAATTCACTCGGATAAGCACGAGCTTGCCGAGTGATGAGGTTGCTTTAGCTTGAGCTAAGCATCTACATGAGAATGATTTTTTATAGTTCTTGACTATATGCTTAGTCTGTTTTTGACTAACCACATAGTCGGGGGCTACACCTAATTAGGTGCATCAGGAGATGCACCTATATATTTATTTTTGAGAATTTTTTAGATATTTTCCAGCCCTTCACAGTCTTTGGAGCCACTCGGGGAGATTCAGGCAGAGATGATGGAATCACTCGGCGCCAGAAGCACTCGGCCAAAGAAGCTTTTGGCTGCATGCTGTTTTGGTTTGAAGCTGAGTTGTCTCGTCGACTGAAAAGGACTCGGGGGCTACTGTGGAGATTATGGCAATCGGGTATCTACATGGCAAGCTTATCCGACTGGAGGTAGGGATAGATTGCGCCTGCCATATCTGTAAACCAAACATGACTTGGGTGTTACGTTGCCGATATAGATAAGGCAACGGCTCATAGTCACAGTTTGGTAAGATTGAGGAAACCGACTTAGAGTAAGATAGGGTTTCCGATCTGTAAGCCCACCTCCCAAGACTATATAAGGGGGGTAAGGGGCGTCCCTTGAGGGATAGACGATTTCATAAGCAAGACTTTAGACACACGAGATCAATAAAGACACTCGGCGGATCGAATCCACCGAAACAGGAGTAGGGTATTACCTCACGAGAGGGCCTGAACCTGTCTAAATCTTCTTTTCCTCCTAACCCATTGTGCTTGGCGATCTTGACTGCGACCCCCAATTTTCTATTGCCGAAACCAAGTTTCGACAGTAGTCTTGAACCGATTCCTCGTGCTTCTGCCTAATGCTGGTAAGGTCCGATAGCTTCATTTCATGCGTGGAGGGGTAGACGTAGCTGTAAAATTGCTTCTCAAGATGGGCTCAGCTTTGCACTGAGTTGTAAGGCAGTGAGGAAAACCAAGTGAAGGCTGATCCCGATAGAGAGAGTGGAAACAATCTCACTCTGAGCGCATTCGTAGCCGATGCCTCTCCACATTGGGCAAAAAATCGGCTAATGTGTTTGTATGTTGAGATGTTGTCCTGCCCAGAGAATTTTGAAAAATCTGGCACATTGTACCGGTTTGGCAGGGGGACCCTCTCGAAGTATTCTGGATAAGGGTACTGATACATGTTGCCAGAATCCTTGGGCTTGAGGCCGAACTAATCACGGATGACATCGGCAATCAAATCGGCCCAAGGCTTGTTTAGCTGCGCCTCTTGAGCTTGACCTTGCCGTATCGGCACTTATTGATCACACTGCATAGGGGCTTGCCGATACTGCATTTGTGGTGAATGAGGCTGATGATACTGATCAAAGTTGCCCCCTGAATACCGATGTGGGAATTGATTCATGGCAGGAGGTGGCTGAGGCATCAGAGGAGGCTGCTGCCCAGGGGGAGGCTGAATAGTACCGGAGTTTTGAGGCGAATCGGGGTATAGTTGCTGATATATACTTTGTGTATGAGAGGTTGTCGATCGGCGCCGAACATGTTCTCCACTTGTTCTTGGGACATTATTGGAGCTCCATGACCCTGATGCAGAGGTTGTTGTCTGGTTAAAACCTTGGGCGGTGGTTTTATAGCCAATGACTGCACATTCGGCTGAATAGAGGCCTCGGCAGCCCGTTTGACAGAGTCCTGTAGTTGGGAAATCGGTCGTCAGGGAGAAAGGTTGGGCCCCTTGGCAGCTGCTCGGCTATCTTGGAATGCACTACGGTGCGTATCATGTTGTTCAAAGTGTTGACCAGTATCCTAGACTGGTTGACAAGAGCATGGTGGACAGCCTAGTCGATTCTGTCCCGTAGCATACGGAGTTCTGAGCCGTCTTCCTCCCGTTTGACCTCCTCAATCTTTTCCTTCCCCTTATTCTTGCTGGAGGCGGCTCCAGAGTCAAATTCTTCGGGGATCACTAACTTGTACTTATGAACGATTGCCCCAGACCTAGTCTGGGTAAAGGACTGCAAATAGTGAGATTGCAACCGTTCTATCATCTGTCGATACTCAGCTTGTTGTTTGGCAGAAAGCTTGTCCTTCGTGACGGGTATGATGTTTTCCTTATCCACGTCAGTAGACTTGACTTCAACCATTGTATTGGACTCAAAAGTTGCAGAGGTCCCATTGGGCGGGCCAAAAGCGTGTTGATGAGAAATATTCCCTTGCATTGGCCTGAGAGATCTGCTTAACTCTAGTGCAGGTCCAAATTGGATCGCCTTTCGTGATTTGTAGGGCGTGCCAGTTGGTTTGATCCTATAACCAACAAAAAACAAAGAATAGGCAGTTAAATTATAATTAAATCCTACTCGATCGGCTACAATATCCATAATACATAATTACCATTCCAAAGCGTATTTAGACTAAGTGATTGGGATAGATTGGTAGTATATCGAGACAGTATAAATCACTTATATCTAAAAACAGACCAGAACAATAATTATATATACTTATAGCTTAGCCGATGTCATAGATCTAATGTAAATTGGCTAATACTCCGATATGTTTTATATGAAGATATTAACCTGAACTAAAAACACTAAACCAAGATCAATCGACTATTAATATGATTTAACAGATTGATACCAGGCTTAGCATATTTAAATAGATTAGGATCTTGATATAAAAGGTGGCTTTAACAGATCTAACAATAATAATATATAAAAGATGGCTAAAACAGATAAGATCGGCTGAAACTCCGATACTATCTCTAAAGACAATCATTAAACTAAATAGATCTAGATGATTCTAAAAGCGACTTAATAGATCAGATTGATGAAGCATTAAGTACAAAAAGAAACATGAGATCTATATAAGCTAATGAAAGTCCTTCGAGATGGTAGATATGCCATATAACCTAAATCAACCCATAGATCTAGCTCCATCGGTTATTGTCTTCAAGGAGATGCTAGCCGATCGCGAGATAGATCTAGACATTGATCTATATTATATGTCATATATGATAAATTAAGCAATTTGTGACATCAAGATCGGATTATCATGATGATGGAAGCACTAACCCCGATAGCACAAACCGCTTGCAACAAGAGATTACCTTGTTTGGAGATCGAAACCCGACGCAGTCCAGAGACGAGGCAAGAACTTGTCGAGATTGAAAACAAAAACAAAAGGTTGGCGATGCGCCGAGATTGTATTGTGTTGTGCGAGTTTAATTACATGATCTCGGGTTATATTTATACTCGGATATACAATGAGTCCGTAACGTACATGGTTCCTATCACAGATTAGATTACAAATATTTCTAAACAAACCGACATTATCTATAAAGGAAACCATATAAAATATCCTAATTTAAAGATACAATTGTCGTTGTAGGATATTATCCGTAGATGGCAACGTCTTTGAAGTTCTTTGGAAACCGGATCCAATGATGATCTCTAAGCTTTCCTTCCGAGATCGGTCACATCTCTTGCTCCCAATCGGAATTGGCTATCGACTATCCTGATCTGACTCGGACTCAGCTGACTGGCTCCTTAGCCAATTTGGACACAGCCGATGCGGCCTCTGTTTCCAAGGATCGTGCATCTCTTCAATTCCGCTCTAGTTCTTGCTTCAAACTTGGGGACTTGTGTAACATCCTAAAAATCGAAGAAACTGAAATCGGAACGTAAAAATCGGAACTTTCAAAAACTTCGCTTGTTGCTTTTTCCTCGGGTTTGTTGCTTCTTATTTGCCACTCGGTTGCATAAATCTAGTTGTGATCAATTCCCTTTTGGTGTTTGTGGATGATTTGGAGTTTGTCGGAGAGAAAAATTCGAAATTCAGATGTAGGAATTTTAAAAGGAAATCGGAGATGAGATGGGGAATTATGAAAATGCGAATTTCTGAAATAGAGTATTAATTGTGGATGGTGGAAGATTAATTAGGGTATAAAATAGACAATAAAAATATTAGGGATTTACAAGAAATCTGGGTAATTTTTGCAAAATAAAATAGGTGAATTATGAAAAATAAATATGAAAAATAATTGTGGAAAAATAAAAGTGAAGAAAAAGTTGAAAATATAATGTTAAGAATTATTCAAGGAATTTTGGAATTTATTTTGAATTTTCAGAAGGGAGGAAAATAGAAATAAGAAATTAGAAACTGAAAATCGGGAAAAATATAAAATTGCACAGTTCACACCGCGCCAGTGCTCGACGCCGTACCGGCGGCCGTACCGCCCCCGCCGCGCGACACGCGCCGCGCGCGCGCGCCGCGCCCGCGCCCCCTGCCTCGCACCGCGCACGCGCAACCGGCCCCCCCCCTCGCGAGCCACGCGCCGCGCGCCCGCTCGCGCCCGCCCGCCCCGCGAGCTCCCGCGTTCGCCGCACGCCCCACCCGTGCCCGCGCCCTCGCCGCCACGCGCCTCGGCGTCGCACCGCCTTGCCCGTGCCGTGCGCCATCGTCGCCATCCGTCGCCGCGCGCGCGCGCCCGCGCCCGGCCCGGCCCCTTGCGCCGCCGCGTGGCAACCGCCCGCCGCCCCCCTTCCCTCCCGTTTCCCCTCCCCGGCCGCGCCTATAAATAGGCCGAACTCCCCGCCCTCTCCCGCACCGCCGCGGCCTCTCTCTTCTCTCTCCCAGCGCCACCGCCGCCATAACCACGAGCGCCGCCATCGCTGCGAAGACCGTGAGCCGCCACCATCGCCGCCGACGCCCGAGCTCCCGCCGCCCGAGCCTCGCCGTACCTCCCGAGAGCCGCCATCGCCGGTACGCCCCGCCGCCGCCCCTTTTTCCCCATGCGCTAGCGTCGGCCGCCGCCTCTGTTTTTGCCGAGCCTCGGTCGAACACGTTGCAGGCAATGAACAGTGGCGCAGAGAAAAATAAAAAAAAGAAAAGAAAAAGAGGAAGAAAAAGAGAAAAAATAGGGAAAATTTGGAAAAATTTTAGAAAATTTGGAAAAATATTGTGAGAGGACATGAGTAAAATTTTGGGCAAAAATAAATTATTTTCTTGCATGATTTCTCGGTGAAAAATTCAAAAATTAAAATGCGATTTTTCCGAAACACCATTTCGCGCCATTTTCAAATCCGGGTTTCGTTTAATGCTTTCTCGCCATTTAAATGTGCTGCTCTTTTGTGATCGAAACTTCAAAACCTCGAGCACCAATCCCTCCGCGGATATTTTCAATTCTATTTTCTCGAACAAATCGCGATCGTTGCTTTGCGAAAACCCAAAGTCATCAACCCGATGTCAAAACTTGGAGTTTTCCTGGCGATCCTAGTACAAACTCGAGTAGGAATTTAGGATAAGCGCTTGGGATCGTTTTTGTGGCTTTTCGGATCTTCTCGATCTTTTGGTGTTATATTGGATTCTAATCGGATTCGATTGATCTCTCGCACGTACGGATAGCACCTGAAGAGGCCGGCATCGACCCCATTGAAGACACCACTCCACAAGCGTGCGAGCAGGGCAAGTCATCACATTCTTTGAACATATTGATCCCACTTGTGAAATGATGTTATTTTAAACTCTAAACATGCATGCCATACAGAGTTACCTATACTTGTTATGCCATACCTTGCTATTGATTACCTTTAGAATTACTCCTTGTAACTCTCGATGTGATACAAACAACCGGAGAATAACTTCAGTAAATTGCTTTGCCATGCTATACTTAGATTCATGCATACTCATGACTTTATGAAAAGCTTTGTGCTTGGGCAACTACCTTAGTGAAGGTAGTTGAGATGCGGCCTGTGGAGACATGAGCGCCACATGGCCATGAGAATGATGAACTGAGTTTGATGAAAATTGAAAGTACTACACAAATATTTTAGACTGGGGCGGCTGGATGATTTGGGTGGATTCCGGAAAAGGCGAGTGCCGACCCTGGTCAATTAAGGACCGAGCCATGAGATAGTCGGGAAGCGAGCCAGTACAACCGTACTTCTCGAATGGGTATAGACCTAGCAGAGTAGATAGCCGAGCGGAGGCGGTACCCTTGCATAGTGGTTCTTGTGGATGAGATGAGATGTGAAAGAGATGATGGAATCTGAAATTTATTTTAACTTGATGAATGAAATCTCCCCTTACCCCGGGTGCGCCAGAACTCCTCTCACTGCTAGAAAAGGACGGCTAGAGTGCATGAGGGCTTAAGTTCATGGAGCGGGTACTGCCAAAGTGAGGTTATCGAAAGGCTTTGCCGTGACCATCTCATGTGTTGGGACGTAGGCTCATTTGTTGGGCTGTCGCGGAGTACGGGTAAAGTGTACATCCACTGCAGTGTGAGTGAATCAATCTATTCGAATAGCCGTGCTCGCGGATATTGAGCATCGTGACAAGACTTTCGCTTGGCTAGACTTTAAACTTAAAAATGCTGGGATGGGTTTGCATGGTGAATTTATTCGCTGGTGGATCAACTTCTCGAGATGCGAGAAGGGGTGGACTCCCCAGAAAACCATGATGAATCGGAGGCGGGAAGCCATCCTTGGAATCACGATGGATGGTAGACAGAACCGTCGCCAAATTAATGAACTATGGAACTAAAACTTGACTTGGCTAGATGTTAGGCTTGTGAAAAGATTTATGAAAATTGGCTTTATGCAAAAGAGCTCCAGCCATTCCTTGAATAACCATATCATATGCATCACTTCCGTGTTGGCTTGCTGAGTACGGTTGGTACTCACCCTTGCTATACGCACAAACCTTCAGATGGTGGGAATGAAGAATCAGAGGATCCTTACGCCTACTACCAGGAAGGCGAAGAAGCTGATGGCGCTTACTAGGTCTTAGTCCCCGGTCATTGCCTGTGCCAACCGACATGCCGCTGCCTTTATTCTGCTGTCGTATCTAATTTCTGCTTTTGTGTTGTATCCGGACCATCAGGTCCTATGTGGTGAACATTGCCTTCGGGCCTATCATTGTAATAATTTCATTGTAAGACTATTCGTGCATGTGTACCTGGTTATTCAGTACTGTATTTCGTGGTTACCAACTACTCGATCCAGGGAAATGGTACTAAGGACACGAAAGATTCCCGTTCCAAGAACGGGGGTCCACAGAGCTGGTATCAGAGCCATGCGACCGTAGGATAAGACCAATTGGCGCCCTACCCCTAACTAGTTGGCTAAAGGGAAGTATCCCTATGTAGGACCATTTCGCAAACTATTATTTCTGAAAAGACAAATATACTTTTTCCTATACCTTTATTTCCCTTTCTTTTACCCAAATGGTTTTGATGATATCTCTCTCTCCCTCTAACCCTAAGTTGCTTTCAAAACCAGATGTCGGACCATGTCGGAGCCTGGGAAATCACCATCCCACGGGATGAGGGATTCGTGGCACAACTTCAGGCATTACTGTGGTGTCTAAGGTACCCAGAGCCACCCACTTACCAGATCAGGAGGCATGGCTCCGAGGGGTATCCGGTATGGGAAGCCGCAGTCTCAGTGGAGGCCCGCATGGGGAGTGAGACACCTTTTTGCTTCCACACCCGCTACCACCGAGATTTAGTGGAAGCAACCATTCAAGACGCGGCCCGAGAAGCATTCCTTCGCGTCAATGCTATACACCGTGCTGAACTCACGGTGGCGAGTTTGTGCACCACCCCTATTGCGAGGAAGGCAACCCGAGTGCACCGTGGAAGCCACCCCCTGCTGCTACAACCCTATGGTCACCCGTCTATCCCGCTGGGCAGAGACGGCAGATGACTGCTACGAAGAAGCTTTGCTCGAGATCAACGACCAGCAGTAACGCCTCAATGATCTGGTCGAGAGCCACCAGAGTGCGGGGATCAGATCAACGTGCTGCAGACACAGCTACAGGCCAACGGTGCCCAACATGAGCAGCTCTCGGACCGTTACATGGCCCGTGGGGAAGCCCTGGTGGAGCTGGAGGAGCAGCTCAGGAAGAGCAAGCAACAAGTCAACCAGCTGGAGGAACAGTTGCGCTCCCGCCCTGTCCCTACTGCAGGTACATCCACCGGAGTTGTACCGACACCTCCTGCCCCTGTGCCCGACTACTACTACCTCATGACTCCAGCATGCTTTGACACTTTTCAAGCCATGATGGAGCAAGCTTTTATGTTGAGCACAGAGCCGGCACAGTACCTGATAGACCCCACTGCTGCCACCTCCATGGGACTCACCTCGGACTCCATGGCAGTGCCATCCGAGCCTGGATCGGGAGAGGAGAACCCCATCCAGATCCACACCGATTCCGAGTCTGAGACGAAGCCTATGGAGATCAAATGGGAGTCCAGCGACACTGATTCAACGGAGGAGGAAGCTCCCACTCGTCGCCTGACTCACACCGGAGGTCCCCTCACCCGCAAGACCGCTCGGAAGAGTGCCCGGCCACCGAGAAGGAAGATCCAGCGTGACTCCGAGGCCACCACCTCTGAGCCATGGGGACTCCGATTTGCTTTAGCAGAGGATCACCCCCTTCCTGCACCTGGCTCCTGCGGATGGTTGGATGATTAGGCGAGAGGACCGCCTCAACTTGATCTTGCTTTGGACGGTTTGGCAGCAAGGATCACACCCTTTCCCCCCTAATAGCTAAAGGTAGTAGTACAATGTAGCTTTCGCATCATCGCATGTGGGACTGTGCATGTACAGTCCATTGTACCCCCTTGGATGTAATTTTATGGAACTATGTATCGTTTTATGGCATGCTATTAATAAGCTTATTCTACCATGCTTGTTTGGTTGAAGATCATTTAAAAACAACCTGAAGAGAAATCACCTAGAAACCATGACCTTAATAGGTCCAATCTCCTAATTCATCTATCTCCTTCAGATGGCACATCGTCGCAGAGCTGCAGCAACCAACGAGAACCCACCGGAGCCTAACCCCCGCACTCTGGCGGAGGTTATGGCTTTACAAACCTAGCTACTCCAAGCAATCGCCAACAACCAGGGAAGTCGAGGAGGATCAAGCTTAGGAGAGTTTATGTGAGCTAAGCCACCTACATTCTCTGCGGCCGAAGAACCCATGGATGCTGAAGATTGGTTGAGAGTGATAGAGAAAAAGCTAACCCTCGTCCGAGTACGAGAAGCAGATAGAGTCATCTTCGCCACTAACGAGCTGGAAGGTCCCTCAAGTGACTGGTGGGACACCTACAAGGAGACTCGGGCTGAAGATGCCGGAGAACCGACATGGGAAGAATTCACGGCTGCTTTTCGTGAAAATTTCGTACCAGCCGCGGTTATGAGGATGAAGAAAAATGAGTTCCGCAGGTTGCGCCTAGGAAACACCTCGGTACAAGAGTACCTAAACAAGATTACCCAGCTTGCCAGTTACGCCACAAGTGACCTGGCGGACGAAGAAGAAAAGATGGATAAATTTATCGAAGGACTAAACGACGAGCTGAGAGGACCAATGATCGGACAAGACCACACCAGCTTCCAAAGCCTCATCAATAAGGTCGTAAGGCTTGAACATGACCAAAAGATGGTAGAAAATAACCGCAAGAGGAGGCTTGCTATGACCCGCCCTTTTCAAGGAGCGCCTCAGCGTCCCAAGGGAGCCACCCCGCGCCGGATGGAAGCCAACCGCTCTGGCAACCGGTCGTTCCCCCGCACCCGACCACGTCAGCAGGCCAGCTGCACCCCAGTTCTGTACAGGCGATGCCAACCCTAGCCGCTCCGGGGAGAAGGAATGTGAACTGCTTCAACGTGGAGAATTCGGCACTACTCCAACAATGCCCCAAACCACGCAACACTCCCGTGCGTACGGCGCCAATGCAACGGCCGTCCGAGGAACCCCACTCTGCTGCGGGACGCGTGCATTTAGGACCCCGCAACCCAATGAGACGCCATCGGATTCCGACGTGGCCGGGTGAATCATGTGCGTGCTTGAAGAAGCGCAGGAGGATCAAAACGTGCTTGATGGGTATGTTCTCTATCAACTCTACCCCGCTTAAAGTCTTATTTGATTGAGCATCGCACTCATTCATATCTTCACAAGTAAGCAAACAACACCACCTACACCGGTAGAACTTAAAAGACCCATGTTGGTACACTGCTGGGGAAACATAACCGTACCCCATGCTTGCATCAATGTGCCCATACGGATTAGAGACGTGCTGTTCCTTTCAAACCTCATGGTACTATCTCCCCAAACCATTGATATCATACTCGGAATGGATTGGTTGACCCAGAACAATGGAATCATAGACTGCAGTCGAAGGGAAGTCACGGTATCCACCCCATGGGGATCACCAATGAACATAACTATGGACCAAAACCCGATGCTATGCGAGCAAGCTGCGGGAGTATTCACCATGCTACCTCTAAGTGGGATGCCAGTAGTGCAAGAATACCCGGACGTATTCCCCGAGGAATTGCCCGGAATGCCCCCGGATCGCGACATAGAATTTATCATCGACCTAATGCCTGGTACTGCCCCCATATCCAAGAGACCTTACCGAATGTCGGCTAACGAGTTAGAAGAACTCAAGAAGCAAATCAGAGAACTACAAGAGAAAGGATTTGTACGCCCCAGTTCTTCTCCCTAGGGAGCCCCAGTACTCTTCGTCAAAAAGAAGGATGGGAGTATGAGGATGTGTGTGGATTACCGATCGTTGAATGAAGTGACTATCAAAAACAAGTACCCACTACCTCGAATCGATGACCTATTCGATCAACTTAAGGGTGCGCAAGTGTTCTCAAAGATTGATCTTCGGTCGGGATATCATCAATTGAAGATTAGAGCCGGAGATATTCCCAAAACGGCATTCTCTACGCGTTATGGCTTACATGAGTTCACAGTAATGTCCTTTGGATTGTCCAATGCCCCGGCATATTTCATGAATCTGATGAACAAGGTATCCATGGAATATCTGGATAAATTCGTACTGGTATTTATCGACGATATACTTATCTACTCCAAGGACGATGAGGAGCATGCGGAGCATCTACGACTGGTACTGGAAAAGCTACGAGAACACCAACTGTATGCAAAATTTAGCAAATGTGAGTTCTGGCTCAAGGAAGTCGCTTTTCTTGGCCATGTAGTCTCAGCCGGAGGAGTAGCGGTAGACCCTGCCAAGGTCGAAGCTGTTACGGAATGGAAGGCACCCAAGTCAGTAACGAAAGTTCGGAGTTTCTTGGCATTGGCCGGACATTACCGAAGGTTCATCGAAGGGTTTTCCACAATAGCCCGACCCATGATTCAACTTCTGAAGAAGGAAAAGAAATTTGTATGGAACGAGAAGTGTCAAGAAGCCTTTGACCAACTAAAAGAAAAGTTAACCACCGCCCCAATGTTAACCCTACCTGACAACCGGAAGGATTTCGTGATGTACTGTGATGCGTCTCGGCAAGGACTGGGAGGCGTATTAATGCAAGAAGGAAAGGTCGTAGCATATGCCTCGAGAAAGTTACGACCCCACGAGGAAAACTATCCCACACACGACTTGGAATTAGCGGTAGTTGTGCATGCATTGAAGATCTGGAGGCACTATCTGATCGGGAACCACTGTGATGTATATACTGACCACAAGAGCCTGAAATACTTCTTTACTCAGTCCGATCTCAACCTACGACAGAGACGGTGGTTGGAATTGATCAAGGATTACGATCTAAGAATCCATTACCACCCCGGCAAGGCAAATGTAATAGCCGATGCGTTAAGCCGCAAAGCCCAACGCAACCATATGGGATTGGGAGGTATGGCCAGCGAGCTCCAAGAAGAAATGGCCCGACTTAATCTACACCTGATTCCTCACGGAGAAGTAAACTCGCTGGAGATCCAACCCCTTCTGAGGACTCAAATAGAAGAAGCTCAAAAGGAAAATGAGGAAACACAGGAAATCAAAGAGCGCATGGCCGCTGGACGCGCTAAGGAATTTTCGGTAGATGACAAGGGAACCCTGTGGTACAAGAAAAGAATCTGCGTACCTGAACAAGGTGGTTTGAGGGGGTTGATCTTAAAAGAAGCACACGAATCAGCCTATTTGTTACATCCAGGGAGCACGAAAATGTACCAGGATTTGAAGGGAGAATACTGGTGGCCCAATATGAAGAGAGATGTAGCCGAATACGTAGCCGTATGCGATGTATGCCAAAGGGTGAAAGTTGAGCATCAACGGCCGGCGAGCTTGCTGCGCAGCCGCTCAAGATTCCCAGTGGAAATGGGATGAGATAGGCATGGACTTCATCGTTGGACTACCCAAAGCGCAACGGTTATGATTCCATTTGGGTAATAGTAGATCGGCTCACCAAGACCGCGATTTATTACGTAAAGACCAACTACAATAGCGCCAAGCTAGCAGAGCTATACATGAGTAGGATTGTGTGCCTTCACGGTGTACCAAAAAGAATTATATCAGATCGCGGTACCCAATTCACATCTCATTTCTGGAGCAAAGTTCACGAGGCACTCGGAAGTCACCTTGCCTTCGCACCGCTTACCACCCACGGACCGACGGGCGGACCGCAAGGACAAATCAAGTGCTAGAGGACATGTTGAGAGCCGTGCGTTGGATTTCACCAAGGATTGGGAGAAATGTTTACCGTACGCCGAGTTCTCCTACAACAACAGCTACCAAGCCAGTCTGAAGATGTCAGCAAACGAAGCCCTATTTGGTCGCCGATGCCGAACCCCATTGATGTGGACAGAAACCGGTGAACGAGCCGTGTTCGGACCCGACATAATCAACGAGGCTGAGGAAAAGGTCCGTCTGATCCGGGACCGATTACAGACGGCCCAATCTCGGCAAAAGAGCTACGCGAACACTCGTCGGAGGGATTTAGAATTCAATGAAGGCGACTATGTGTATCTAAAGGTCTCACCACTACGAGGAACTCAAAGGTTCAAGGTCAAAGGGAAACTTGCGCCAAGATATGTGGGCCCATTCTTGATAAGTGCTAGAAGAGGTGAAGTGGCCTACCAGCTAGAGTTACCCGAGAACATCTCCGACGTTCACCCAGTGTTCCATGTGTCGCAGTTGAAGAAATGCCTGCGGGTGCCAGAGGAGCAAGCTCCTTTGGAAACCATCCATATCAACAGTGATCTCACCTACCTGGAACATCCAATAAAGATACTGGACGAGGCAGAAAAGAAGACACGGATCAAGTCATGGCGCATGCACAAAGTACAATGGAGCAACCACACTGAAGAAGAGGCTACCTGGGAAAGCGAGGATTTCCTGAAGGCTGAGTACCCACACCTACTCAACAACCGGAAAGAAATCTCGGGGACGAGATTTATTGTTAGGGGGATAGGTTTGTAACATCCTAAAAATCGAAGAAACTGAAATCGGAACGTAAAAATCAGAACTTTCAAAAAACTTCGCTTGTTGCTTTTTCCTCGGGTTTGTTGCTTCTTATTTGCCAGCTCAGTTGCATAAATCTAGTTGTGATCAATTCCCTTTTGGTGTTTGTGGATGATTTGGAGTTTGTCGGAGAGAAAAATTCGAAATTCAGAAGTAGGAATTTTAAAAGGAAATCGGAGATGAGATGCGGAATTATGAATGTGCGAATTTGTGAAATAGAGTATTAATTGTGGATGGTGGAAGATTAATTAGAGTATAAAATAGACAATAAAAATATTAGGGATTTACAAGAAATCTGGGTAATTTTTGGAAAATAAAATAGGTGAATTATGAAAATTAGGAAAAAGAATTTAAATAAATATGAAAAATAATTGTGGAAAAATAAAAGTGAAGAAAAAGTTGAAAATATAATGTTAAGAATTATTCTAGGAATTTTGAAATTTATTTTAAATTTTTAGAAGGGAGGAAAATAGAAATAAGAAATTAGAAACGAAAATCGGGAAAATATAAAATTGCACTGCTCACACTGCGCTAGGTGCTCGACGCCGTATCGGCCGTACCGCGCCCGCCGCGCGCGACCCGCGCCGCGCCGCGCGCCGCGCGCCGGCCCCCTGCCTCGCACCGCGCCGCGCAACCGGCCCCACCCCTTTGCGCGCCATGCGCTGCGTGCCGCTCTCGCGCTGCCGCCCCGCGCGCCGCGTTCGCCGCACGGCGCCGCCGTGCCCCGCCCTCGCCGCCACGCGCCTCGCCGTCGTGCAGGCCCTGCCCGTGCCGTGCGCCATCGTCGCCATCCGTCGCCGCGCGCCGGACCTCGCCGCGCTTGCGCCGGGCGCCGCCGCCGCGCGCCCGCCCGGCCCTTGCGCCGCCGCATGGCAACCGCCCGCCGGCCTCCTTCCCTCCCGTTTCCCCCCCCGGCCACGCCTATAAATAGGATGAACTCCCCCGCCCTCTCTCCCACCGCTATGGCCTCTCTCTTCTCTCTCCCGAGCGCCACCGCCGCCCTAACCACCGAGCGCCGCCGTCGCCACGATGACCGCAAGCCGCCACCATCACCGCCGACGCCCGAGCTCCCGCCGCCCTAGCCGCCCGAGCCTCGCCGTACCTCCCCGAGAGCCGCCATCGCCGGTACGCCCCGCCGTCGCCCCTTTTTCCCCATGCGCTAGCGCCGGCCGCCGCCTCTGTTTTTGCCGAGCCTCGGTCGAACACGTTGCGGGCCATGAACAGTGGCGCGAGAAAATAAAAAAAGAAAAGAAAAAGAGGAAGAAAAAGAGAAAAATAGGGAAAAATTTGGAAAAATTTTAGAAGATTTGGAAAAACATTTTGAGAGGACTTGAGTAAAATTTTGGGCAAAATTAAATTATTTTCTTGCATGATTTCTCGGTGAAAAATTCAAAAATTAAAATGCGATTTTTTCCGAAACACCGTTTCGCGCCGTTTTCAAATCCGGGTTTCGTTTAATGCTTTCTCACCATTTAAATGTGCTGCTCTTTTGTGATCGAAACTTCAAAACCTCGAGCGCCAATCCCTCCGCGGATATTTTTAATTCTATTTTCTCGAACAAATCGCGATCGTTGCTTTGCGAAAACCCAAAGTCATCAACCCGATGTCAAAACTTGGAGTTTTCCCACGCGATCCTAGTACAAACTCGAGTAGGAATTTAGGATAAGCGCTTGGGATCATTTTTGTGGCTTTTACGGATCTTCTCGATCTTTTGGTGTTATATTGGATTCTAATCGGATTCGATTGATCTCTCGCACGTACGGATAGCACCTGAAGAGGCCGGCATCGACCCCATTGAAGACACCACTCCACAAGCGTGCGAGCAAGGCAAGTCGTCACACTCTTTGTACATATTGATCCCACTTGTGAAATGATGTTATTTTAAACTCTAAACATGCATGCCATACAGAGTTACCTATACTTGTTATGCCATACCTTGCTATTGATTACCTTTAGAATTACTCCTTGTAACTCTCGATGTGATACAAACAACCGGAGAATAACTTCGGTAAATTGCTTAGCCATGCTATACTTAGATTCATGCATACTCATGGCTTTATGAAAAGCTTTGTGCTTGGGCAACTACCTTAGGGAAGGTAGTTGAGATGCGGCCTGTGGAGACATGAGCGCCACATGGCCATGAGAATGATGAACTGAGTTTGGTGAAAATTGAAAGTACTACACAAATATTTTAGACTGTGGCGGCTGGATGATTTGGGTGGATTCCGGAAAAGGCGAGTGCCGACCATGGTCAATTAAGGACCGAGCCATGAGATAGCCGGGAAGCGAGCCAGTACAACCGTACTTCTCGAATGGGTATAGACCTAGCGGAGTAGATAGCCGAGCGGAGGCGGTACCCTTGCATAGTGGTTCTTGTGGATGAGATGAGATGTGAAAGAGATGATGATAATCTGAAATTTATTTTAACTTGATGAATGAAATCTCCCCTTACCCCGGGTGCGCCAGAACTCCTCTCACTGCTAGAAAAGGACGGGTAGAGTGCATGAGGGCTTAAGTTCATGGAGCGGGTACTGCCAAAGTGAGGTTATCGAAAGGCTTTGCCGTGACCCTCTCATGTGTTGGGACGTAGGCTCATTTGTTGGGCTGTCGCGGAGTACGGGTAAAGTGTACATCCACTACAGTGTGAGTGAATCAATCTATTCGAATAGCCGTGTTCGCGGATATTGAGCATCGTGACAAGACTTTCGCTTGGCTAGACTTTAAACTTAAAAATGTTGGGATGGGTTTGCATGATGAATTTATTCGCTGGTGGATCAACTTCTTGAGATGCGAGAAGGGGTGGACTCCCCAGAAAACTATGACGAATCGGAGGTGTTAAGCCATCCTTGGAATCACGATGGATGGTAGACAGAACCGTCGCCGAATTAATGAACTATGGAACTAAAACTTGACTTGGCTAGATGTTAGGCTTGTGAAAAGATTTATGAAAATTGGCTTTATGCAAAAGAGCTCCACCATTCCTTGAATAACCCTATCATATGCATCACTTCCGTGTTGGCTTGCTGAGTACGGTTGGTACTCACCCTTGCTATACGCACAAACCTTCAGATGGTGGAAATGAAGAATCAGAGGATCCTTACGCCTACTACCGGGAAGGCGAAGAAGCTGATGGCGCTTACTAGGTCTTAGTCCCCGGTCGTTACTGTGGCAACCGACATGCCGCTGCCTTTATTCCATTGCCGTATCTAATTTCTGCTTTTGTGTTGTATCCGGGCCATGAGGTCCTATGTGGTGAACATTGCCTTCGGGCCTATCATTGTAATAATTTCGTTGTAAGACTATTCGTGCATGTGCACCTGGTTATCCAGTACTGTATTTCGTGGGTACCAACTACTCGACCCAGAGAAATGGTACTAAGAACACGAAAGATTCCCATTCCAAGAACGAGGGTCCACAACTTGCTTACCAAATTTGGTCGTTAACAATAGCTTAATCTTGATGTCTTTTGGTTTACTTATGATATGAACAATGATTGTATTAATAGTAGCCATGGTCACATCACCAATTAATATGGCAATTCTTAGATATCCAAAGTGAACATTGGTATTTTGTTTTAGGGCCCATGTATCAATAACAACCATAGGTTTTGTTTCCTTAATATATTGTTTGTTCGAATTGTATTCATAATTTATTATGATTTTTAATTTTTATAAATTTATTAGGAATTAATATTTTATATTTTATAGCAATAAATCTTAACTGTTATAGTCAATCTCACCATGATTAAAAGGAGTATATCTTTTTTCTCTAAAATAATATTGTAATTTCTAGTGGATGTTTCGGCATAATTTTGCTTGGAGTTAGATATGTAGATATATAAAAGTAGAATTGGATTTGATACACAATTTTTATAATTTATTTTGTAAATTTTATATAAATACAATTATGCTTTTGGAAATAAAAATAAATTTCATATACCTTTTATTTCTCATATACATAAATTATATTTTGTATGTAACTATATCAATATCGATGAATCTATACATTATAATATACATTATAATGTGAATATACCATGATATATCCATATATATTTTTTCTCTTATTAATGTGGTCAATAAAAACACTTTTAACCATATGTTTCGTATATTTATATCAAATATTTTTAATAAAATGAATCTTCAAACGTATGTCTAAAACTCAACGCATCATATATTATGCGAGAATCTATCTTTCATTTAAATATATGTTTATGTTTTTCTTCTAAAATGTGCATCAATTTTTTTCTTCGATGCCTAGTTGGAGTTCAATATCTCCCACCTGCGGACGTGTCCAATCCTTGTGGTGACGAAGACCATCCTGTACGCTTCTCTAACCAGGGGATTGATGAGATTCTCCAATACAAAGAAGCACTAAGCGATAGGGCAGACAGAACCAAGTCCGATTCTTATCCCCATCCAAATTTCCACACGCATTAAGGCAAGCAATCACTACTGGAGAAAATCTTTGGTTAACTTGTCAAAAACAACAATAGTTCCGGTTACAAAAGGAACCGAGATTAGAAAATATTTTTAGTCCAGTTAAAAAGATAACGACTCTCTAGGATATTTAGTCTCGGTTAAATTCCTGTCAAAACCTGTCAGGACGCCAGGGATCTTTAGTCCCGATTGGTAACATCAACTAGGACTAAAGATCCTACTTTTTGTCTCGGTTGGTGTTACCAACCGGGACTAAAGATAATTTTGATCTTTAGTCCCGGCTGGTAACATCAACCGGGACTAAATATAGAGTTGCTTTTTATACTTCTTTCTCCTTCAGCCCGAGCCAGCTGCAGTGTCTTCAAACTTCTCTAGCTAGAGGGGAGGTGCTGCCAAATCTTTTGATGATAATACACAAATCTTTGCTATCTATAAGGTTAACTTCATCCTCATATGATCTACGCTTAGCATTTTGCTTTTTACGGTTGATTTCTATATATTTTTATCTCTAGGTATGTTATGGAAAAATAAAGAGAGAGAAAATTTGTTTGGGAAAATTATTTTACTAAGCACATTACATTCTGTTGAGAAAATTGTTTGGGAAAATGAAGAGGGAGAAAAGTATGCTTAGATATTATATTTGTAGGTATATTTTACGTACAATTTTATCTTAAAAAATATTTATGGAAAATGACAAGAGAAACCTTTGGACAAAAAATGTTATAAAATAAATGACAAAAATATAAAAAATTTGATAGTAGATTAGAAAAATAAGGTAATTTAAAGATCGTTAAAATAGTTAGAAATATGTACACTACGTACATTAATTAATTTTATGTTTACAACTTAAAAAACTTTTAAAAATAATTATAATTTTTAATTACAACACATTATGTGTATTGGATTATTATATAATTATTGTTTGATTACTTATATATAATTGTTGTAATATTATATAAATGGTTTGATTTTCTTGGATTTTTCTTATGATTTTTGTGCATTTCATGTAGATGGATCGGCAATGGATATACAACACGGACCGACGGTCGACAGAGTTTATCAAGGCGTGCATTATTTTTTGAGTGTGGCCGACGCCAACGAGCATAAGGGCTTTATACGTTGTCCATGCAAAAAGTGCAAAAATGAGAAGGAGTATTCTTCATCAAGAATTATTCATGCCACTTGTTTGAGTCGGGATTTATGCCTCACTACAATTGCTAGACATCGCACGGAGAGGTGAGGGTTACAATGGAAGAAGATGAAGAAGACGATGACAACATTCTAGACTGTGGTCAATACAGTGGGTTTGAAGAGAATACAACAGGCGATGCGGGCAGGGATGCTGAAGAAAATGACGGTGCCGATGACCTTGGTTAGATGTTGTGAGACGTACAGGAGGACTGCGAAGATGAAAAAGAGAACTAGAAATTGGAGTGTATGTTGGCGGACCACAAAATGTCCTTGTACCCAGGTTGTGAACTGGGGCACAAAAAGTTGGGTATTACACTGAAATTCTTGCAATGGAAGGCCAAAAATGGTGTCGTAACAAGGCATTTGGTGAGTTACTAAAACTCATGCAGAACATTATTCCAGAGGAAAACAAATTGTCGGAATCAACGTACGAGGCTAAAAAGTTAGTTTGCCCTCTAGGACTAGAGGTACAGAAGATACACGCATGTCCTAACGATTGTATCCTCTACCGCGGTGAGGACTAGGAGAACCTAGAAGCATGTCCAGTTTGTAAAGCACTTCAATACAAGATCAGATGAGATGATCCTGGCGATGTTGACGGACGGCCTTCGAAGAAAAGAGTTCTGGCTAAGGTGATATGGTATTTTCCTATAATATCATGGCTGAAGCGTCTGTTTAGGAACAAAGAGCATGTGGAAGAACGCCAACAACACGACATGCGGAGACATCCCACCGATGGGTCACAGTGGCCAAACATCGACAGAACATTTAAAGACTTCGACGAGGATGCAAGAAACATAAGGTTCGGCTTAAGTATGGACGACATGAATCCTTTTTGAGAGATGAGCAGCGGGCACAACACTTGGCCTGTAACGATGTGTATCTACAACCTCCCGCCTTCGCTATGCATGAAGCGGAAGTACATTCAGATGTCGGTTATTATTGAAGGCCCAAAACAACCTGGTAACGACATCAATGTGTACCTGAGACCGCTGATCAAAGATCTAATAACTGCTGTGCAAGAAAGAAGGTGTCCCGTGTGGGATGAGGATAAACAGGAGCAATTTAACCTACGATGGTTTCTGTTCGTTACCATCAACGATTGGCCTGCACTTGGCAACCTATCTGGACAGTCAAACAAGGGGTACAACGCTTGCACCCACTGTATGGATGATACCGAATGTACGTACCTGAAACACTGTAAGAAGGTAGTGTAGATGGGCCATCGTCGCTTTCTTGTTGCAAGCCACCCTGTCCAGAGAAGAGGCAAAAATCTTGATCAAAAGGTAGACCATCGTACTAAGCCAAAGCATCGTAATGGAATGGCCGTGTTTGCCATGGTGAAACACCTCAAAGTAGTGTTTTGAAAGGGACCTGGCAGCCAACCTATAGCAAGTGAAGGTGGTCACGCGGCGATGTGAAAGAAGAATTCTATTTTTTGGGAGTTACCCTATTGGAAAGTCTTCGATGTCCTCCACGCAACTGACGGATGCACCTCACTAAGAACCTTTTGCGTAAACCTACTGGGCTTCCTAGGTGTATATGGAAAATCAAAAGATATACTTGAGGCACGTAATGATCTGAAGCATATGGCACAACGCGATGGCCTTCACCCACAACCAAAGGAGAAATGAGCCCATTACCTAAGTCCAGCCAACTACACTCTGAGCAAGGCAGAGAAGGAAATCATGTTTGAATGCCTAGAGAGCATCAAGGTACCATCTGAATACTCCTTGAATATAAAGGGAATAATAAGCATGAAGGATAAGAAGTTCACAAATCGAATGTCCCATGACTGCCACATGCTCATGACACAGCTGCTTCCTGTTATAATTCGGGGTATCCTTCCTGATAATATCGGGGCAACAATAACAAAGCTATGCGCTTTCTTGAACGCAATTTCACAGAAGATCATCGATCCAGACAGACTAGAAGACTTTCAAAATGATGTGGTACAATGTCTTGTCAGCTTTGAGATGATCTTTTCGCCTTCAATCTTAAATATCATGATGCATCTCATATGCCACCTTGTCAAAGAGATCCGTATCCTTGGTCCGGTATTCCTACACAACATGTTCCCTTTCGAGAGGTATATGGGTGTTCTAAAGAAGTACGTCCATAACCGTTCTCGTTCGGAGGCCAGCATCACCAAGGGATATGGAACAGAGGAGGTCATTGAGTTCTGCGTCAACTTTGTTGAAGACCTTCGTCCCATCGGGGTGCGTGAATCAAGCCATGAAGGTAGACTATGGGGGAAGGGAACTCTTGGAAGGAAAGCAATAGTGACCATAGACAATGACTTGTTTAGGAAAGCACATTGGACTGTGTTGCAACAATCTTCCTTGGTGGCTCCTTACATCGAGGAGTACTTGGCGATTGTTCACTCGAAAAACATCGGTAAGACCGATGCCTGGATTACACGCCATCACATTGATGCATTTCCTCCTTGGCTGCGACGTCTCATGGGCAACACGAACATTGACCAACAACTAGCCTTCTTGGCGAGGGAACCATCTTGCTCGATCACCACATTCCAGGCATGTGAAATCAATGGGTACACATTTTACACAGAGGCCCAAGACTTAAAGAGCACAAATCAGAACAGCACAGTCCGCATCGATGTCGTGGGATACGATGATACGACTAGCACATATTACGGCAACATCGATGACATATGGGAGTTGGACTATGGACCTCTGAAGGTCCCTCTATTTTGGTGCCAGTGGGTTAGGCTCAGTGGTGGAGGCGTAACCATTGATGCAAGTGGGATGACAATGATCGACCTGAACAAGGTTGGATACTCAAACAAACCCTTCGTCCTTGTCAATGATGTACGACAAGTTTTCTATGTCAAGGACATGGCTAGCAAAGCAAAGAAGGGGAAAGGGTCCGACGAGCCAAAGCGCCACATGGTTCTCCTAGGCAAAAGGAAAATCGTGGGAGTCGAGGATAGAACAGACGAAAATTACGACCAGTTTGACAGGCAACCTCCGTTTGCGGTGGCGGTTGACCCGAGCATCCTCTTATCAAATGAGGACACCCCTTACTCACGCAACGATCATAACGAAGGAACAATTGTGCGGAGAAAGTATGTTAGGATAACCATTACTTAGCTAAATTTTTGAATTTATTGTAAATATTTGAATTTATTGAATTTATTGTAAATTATTGTAAGCCTATCTCAGTGTTAAACTTTAGGGTTAGTACTAGTAGTAATTCTGGTGTACTTATAGTATGTAGGGATGAAAACTGTCGGGAACGGTCGGGAAAAGACCTTACCATTCCCGTTCACATATTTTTTTAGGTGGAACGGAAACAGGAATGGGAAAGACGGACAGGAAAACGAATTCGGTAATACGGGACATCAGGAACGGTCGGGAACGGTCAGGAGCATGTCAATTACGATCGGGAATCGGTAAAAAAAGGGGAACGTCTACACATATAACCACTTCAAAGAGTTAATTAGATGCAACAATTACAACCATGCATAATCCCATGGTATGAGTAAAGGTTTTATTATGCACATGAGCTTACAATGTTCCAACAATTCTATGAGTGAAGGTTTCATAGACTAAAGTGAAGGTTTTATTATGCACATGAGCTCATAAACGGGAATTTTCCGCGGGAATTTTCCCCGATAAATACGGGATCTGTGAATACGGTCGGGAAAACACCCCAACCGTTCCCGTTTTTGTTCCCGTTCCCGTTTTTCTCGCGGATACAGTATTCGGTCGGGATTTTCGGTATTCAATGAAGGTCGATACGGGATTTTTTCGTCCCCGCTTTCATCCCTAATAGTATGTATTGCATGGTTTCCTGCTCCATCGCTACTTTTGCTTTGCCTATCAAATAAACATGGTCTGCAACTTTGCATAACCCATCTCTAAAGTGTGAACTATGGCACTATCTTCACCTTTGCATATGACCTTTTGCATAATACCATGGATTATATATCATTATTAACCTTGCAACTACTGGAGGATTATATATCATTATTAGAATTTAAAATATTTTTAATAGGACATATGTTAATTATATATTATTATTACAATTTTAAATATTTTTTCAAATATGGCATATCTTAATTATATATTCTTACTACAATTTTAAATATGTTTCAATTATACCATATCTTAATTATATATTATTATTACAATTTAAAATATTTTTTAATAAGGCATTTTGTAAGTATATATTATTATTAGAATTTAAAATATTTTTCAATAGTGCATTTGTTAACTATATATTATTATTCAAATTTATAATATTTTTAAATAGGACATATGTAAATTATATATTATTATAAGAATTTAAAATATTTTTCAATAGGCCATATGTAAATTATATATGAATTTAAAATACTTTTCAATAGGGCACTATTTTAATATTTAATCTTGGTTTTTAACACCAACCGAGACAAAAAAACATTTGAAAATAGCGAGAAAATATCTATAGTCCTAGTTGGTGGCTCCAACTTTGAACTAAAGATTCTCACCTACGAAGAATACGGGCATCTTTGGTCCGGTGGAAGCCACCAGCTTGTAGTGATATGCCCTAGAGGCAACATGGAGATGCTGGATATCACGTCAATGTTTATGTATTTATGAATAAAGTGTTATTCAGTTCCATGAAATAGACATCTTGTATTGATCAATAAATACGTGACTTATTTATGAGACTCGATATGTATGAATCTATTTCTAAATGATCCCTGATCATATATCATATTATTGGAACTAATATGATTCTAAGATTGGCATGTTTATTGATTGATGATCACGTCTCATAGATCATGGGTATGGAGATACCAAATCAATAAACATGGACATATGTGTTAGAGAACACATTGTTGGATAGACCCACCATGAGACACTACAGGAATTAATGTGCCATTAGTTGGTCTCAGGTAGTGTTGGTACAAAGTCCTTAGACCTGAGATCACCATGAATTTCAACATGTGTAGTAGCCTACTTTGGGACTACCAAACGCTATTCCATAACTGGGTAGTTATAAAGGTAGTTTTCGGGTTTGCTATGAAACATGTAGTGGGATGTGAGTGATCAAGATGGAATTTACCCCTCCTTTGGAGAGACATCTCTGGGCCCCTCGAGGTAATGGATTATGGAAATGCATGGCCATGCTAAGTTGATCGAGGAGTCAATCGACAGACAGATAATCCAATATAGTTCGAGTGAATGGTTAAGCTATTGAAGGGATGGCACGCATCTTGCCTATAGCTTAATTGATATCGTGAGGCAGAGGGATTTGTGTACACATTACAGGTTCAGAGCCAATATTATATTTTTGTATACTATGGTGTCAATATATCTTGCTAGGCGCGGTTGCAGTCGGGTGAGTTGGACTCGAGCCGACGATCGGCTAAGTTAGACTATAGCCGAAACCGAGTATACCTGAACCTACAGGGTCGCACGCTTAAGGGGATAAGAACAGGCATTCGAGTTGGACTCGGATACGGCTCGATCGGATAGGGATCCAATCGGATAGAGTTCTATGGGCTTACGACGTATGGGCGGCCATCTCTGTGAGATTCGGATGGGATCCGATTCAAAATAGAGTCCTGATCGGCCACTAGTCCCAGTCGGCCAACTCTATATAGAGGGGCGAGGGGTGGAGAGTTGTTCTATCGCATTGAACCGAATCCGCAACAGAAGTCGACGAGATCAATCTCCACGGAAACCCTCCCCACTTTCGAGCCAAACCCTAGCCTTGCATCGCATGCTAGCACACGGGTGTTCGGCGTTACATTCCCGGACGTGTGGATACCGGTAGAGCGGCTGCTACGTTGCCTGCTTTGTTGATCGGCTACTGGATCGGGTGTGGTGGAATCAGCTGCGGTCGGCGCATCGGAGCGAGGCGAAGAACGCGGTCGGAGCGACTCGGCGAATCGGCTACATCCGCGAATCGGGCGATTGGTGAATCGGCATCCCGGGAATCGGTGTCGGCTTACGGGAATCGGCAACACGGTTCGGATCGGATAGCCACGATTGGTGTTTCATTTGCATACACCAATCGGTAATGTTCTATCGGCCCTAACTTGCAAGTGTTCCTGGTTTGCGCGGTAAAAAGTTTTGTTTTTTGGCTAGCGTAGCCTCCGCATAACCCTTCACCAACCGGGACTAAAGATTGGATCTTTAGTCCCGGTTGAAGCCACCAACCGGGACGAGGATATCTTTAGTCCCGGTTGGTGGCTCCAACCGTGACTAAAGATATCTTTAGTCCGGTTGGTGGCTTCAACCGGGACCAAAGAACCCGCTATCTATATATAGCGGGTGCTCGATGGATCCAAACACTTAGCCGTTTTTCGCATCAATTGTCGCCTTCGTCACCGAGAACCCTAGACCGCCGCCGTGCCACCATCTTCTTCACGCGCCGTCACCGTTGTCGTCGCTGTGGAGCCGCCGTTGCCACCACATTCGTCATCGTCGCATTCGAGGTTAGGTCCAAAAGCGCCGATTTATTTTCCTCTGATTCCGTGCACAAAACCCTAGCTAACCCCCGCGCCATCGCCATCATCATCGCCGTTGTTGTCATCACCATTGCCGTCATCGTCGCCGCCGTCGCCCCCTGCCGCCACCTCTGTCGCCCTCTTTGCCATCGCCGCACGCGCACCCTCTTGCCGTCGGCGCATTCTGCCGCTGCCGCCCTCTTGCTACCGCCGCTGCTGCCCTCTGCTATATATGAATGTGAATGGAATTTTTGAATGTGAATGGAATTTTGGATGTGTGAATTTTGAATATATGAATGTGAATGGAATTTTTGATTGTGAATGGAATTTTGGATGTGTGAATTTTGAATATATGAATGTGAATGGAATTTCGGATGTGTGAATTTTGAATATGAATGGAATTTTTGTATATATGAATGTGAATGTATATATGGACTTTTTATTTAAATTTGAATGTGAATGGACATTATGTATATATAGCCATGTGTGAATTTTTATTGTTTATGTGTATATGGATGTGTGAATTTTGATTTTGTATATAATTTGAATTCCCGTTATAATTTGGAATGTGAATTTGTTTAATTTTGTATGATAATTAATTTGCAATGTGAATATGAATTTGTTTGACAATATATAGTGCTACGATGTTTTTATGTTTATATTTGAACGGACGTGAACGAACGATAGAACGATACAATGATTTTCACGATCGAATGAGTTTATTCGTTCGATCGTTTGGTCGGTTTTTTGGTCGTTCGTTCGTTCATTTGGTCGCTCGTTCGTTCGTTCGGTCGTTTGTTCATTTTTTTGTTCGTTCGGTCAGAATTCCTTGATCAAGTCCTCGAACTCACAACAATCAAATGGCTGATCTTGAGGACGAACAGTTTCTCCTTGACTAGATTGCACAGGGTAGCAACCAATATTTCATTGAGCAGGGGAACGAGGATCCTAATCAATACCACAACGAGGAGGGGAACGAGGAGGATAAAGAGGCCACACCAGCTGTTGGAGAGAAGAGGGTATGCGGGCAACGTGGTGTCAGTAAGCGAATTGAGGGTCGCCATGTCATAACTGAAGTGTCACTAGATGGTCGGCCAAGTGCTCCAGCCGACGCTGCAAGGAAGTTTGTGGCACACAACGAATGGGTTGTGAAGGATCACGTGCCCATCAGCGTTGTGAACTGGAGGCGATCAAGGACAGGAGGAGACGAGTATAGTTATCTCCTGGACACAGAGAAAGAGATGCTGTGGACGACAATGCTGCAGACGTTGACCATCCCATAGTCAAAACAGGCAAGGGTCAAGGAATGGACGTTAAAGAAGATGGGAGAGCTCTTCAGAAACTATAAGAAAGAGTTACACAAGAAATACATCCTGAAGGGCCAGAACCCAGACTTTGACAAGTTTCCAAAGCTCAGAGATCACTGGGAGACCTTTGTGCAATACAAGACAGGGGAGCAAGCGCAAGCCCTCATTGAAAAGAACAAGGCCAATGGATCCAAGAAGCAATACCATCACAAGCTAGGGTCGGGCGGCTATCAAAAGTCAGTGCAGAAATGGGAGGAGATGGAAGCCGACCTGGCAGCGTGAGATATCGTTCTGAGCATAGCTAGCTGGCCGGAATGATCAAAACACTGGTTCTATGCTCACGTCGGATCGCTAAATCCTGCCGATGGATCAGTAATATTTGGCGCTGAAATCCAAGAAGCGGCCAGAAGATTGGAAGACGCACTGGAGGCCTCTACCTCGGACTCGTTCAAGCCTGACAGAGACAAGGACGAGCTAATGCTCGCACTCCAAAACCCCGAGCATCCAGGATGAACGCGCGAAAAAGGCGTCGTCCCCTGAAAATACGAGTTTCAAGCCGACATCGACACCTATAGGAGCCGCATGAGGATGAAGCGAGATACGGATGCGAGGTTCATAGAAATGGAGATGAAACTCTCACAGATTGATCAGATAGTGATGCAAAAGGTGGCCGAAAAGCTGGCCGAGGAGCGAAGCCACTTTGTTAGCCAATAGCCCGATCCAGTAACAGCAGCGCAACTAAAGCAGCAGCGCAGCAGGTGCGCTTCAACAGGAAATGAAGATGAACGACAAGCTCCAAATTCTCTGTCATGCCCTCTTGATGAGATCACGCAGCGGACACCGTGCGAGCTGCACATTTCAAAGAACTTGTCAATCAAGGTATGTTATATATTCCATTTAAGAACTTGACAATCAAGATTGATTAATAATCGAGATAAGCTATCTTCTCGAACAGGTGGCGATGGCATGGCAATACCAATAGATCGAGACGAGACCTACCACTGCAGGCCCGTTCCACCTGGGTTCTCAACAGTCAAAACTGAACAGGTGGAACGCGACTATGAAGATCTCGAGCTGGATATCCCTGGAGGAGATGGGGAGACGACGCTAGGAGAAATAGCCCACAATAGCCCACGGGATAATTCTATGGAGCAAGCCCTTCATCGTATTTCCCCAGCGAGAAGCGGCGCCTTTCGTTCCTCCGCCGTCGCCATGGGGACCATCTCCTCCGCCTCCTCCGCCTCCTGCGTTGCCTCAACGAGCACCGACTCCTAAACGGCCGTCTCCCACTCCCCAGCCTTCTCCGCCTCCTCCGTCGCCACAACGAGCACCGACTCCTAAACGGACTGCCTCTCAGCCTCCTCTACCTCCTCCGTTGCCTCCTAAGAACAGAGCTCGAGCCACGCGTTCAATGTCAACCAGTGGACCAAGAAGGAAGATGCCAAAACTTGACCTGCTCCCACCAGCCCCCAAGAAAGCAGCATACGACAAGACTCCTGAGGAGTTGCACGTGGCCATCCAAGCTGAGGTGAGGGCATATTTAAAGAAGAAGTCTCTTGAGAAGCCTCCTGAAATCGCCTCGGAGACCAAGGCCTTTTTTAAGAAGATGTACTGTACGCCATAGCCTAAACCGCAACCGCAACCGCAGTCCGACTACGACAGGACAATCAGGAAGGCTGCTAGAAAGGCGCCAGCAAAGGGCAAAGATGTACCTCGGCTCGGGACATAGCCTAAAAAACCCTTTGAGTTCAGCACAGCACCAAATGTTCGAGCTGACTTAAGAAAAATTATGGAATCTGCGGGAATAGCGATGGACCAAGTATCCGGACGTGCATATCGGGAAGGCTGAGCTGAAGTACATGTTCAAACTCAGGAAACCTCTTGTAAAGCCTGATCAGGTCAAAAATTTACCTACACAGATGTACCGCTTTCATAAGTGGTACATGCAAGAATCAAGGAGAGGTACAGAGATGGTCGTGGGAAGATACTCAATGGAATATTTCTTCGATGGAGGTGACCACTTCTTCATCCACTTCGAGGACATATTCGACCTATACCAGCGGGATGCCCTCAACGTCTCTCTTATATCCACATGGGTTTTGTAAGCGACGTTCAGTTATATTTATTTCGTTTCTTAACTCCTTGTATTTAGTTGACTAAAATTCTTTTAACCATTGTAGAATGGCTATCCAATATTGCAATAAGCAGGAAAGTAACAAATATGGATTCATGGACCCCCAGAAAATTAACACCGTGATGGTAGACTAGTATCCGACGCAAACAGAGGAGAACATCTATAATATACTGGTGCACCAACATTTCAAGACATTTATACTACTGCCATACAACACAACGTGAGTTTATACTACCTTTCGTACCAATATCAATCCCGTGCATACATGCAGTTTCATATAATATGTCATCTCATGCAATTTGTAGATTCCACTGGGCTCTTTTTGTAATTGGCATATAGAGCTCGCGGATCCATGTCTTTGACTCAATGGATAAACCAGAGTCTACGTACGCAAAGATTTTTTAAATGTTAAACAAGTAATGTCATCTTACTAGCTATTGCATATATGCGGTTCTCAGATAATTTCTCGCTAGCTTTCAACTGCACGTAGGGTATGGGCACGGCTCCGTGAGACGGTTCGCGAGAATTGGAAAGAGAAGCTTTTTGTGAGGATGAATTTTCCAGTGAGTAACATGCTCCAAAGTTATATTGAAATGTATATTAAAATAAACATGTATATTAAATTTGTCGTCGTTTCTCCTTCAGTGTGCAAAAGAGGCGAAGGGGACAAACTTGTGCAGTTACTATGTCTGCGACTACATTCACCGCCTAATTACCCAAGTCATAGGTCTCAGGATCTAGATGTATGTATAAAAACTATTCATACATTACGTCTCAATTTTTTATTGATTTCATATATTTATTTCTCGTTTATTCGAATAACAGCTTATGCACGTAAGGGACAATCTCCCGTACGCAAGTTTCATACTGTTTGCTCAAGAAGAACGATGGGATTCATCAACAAGCGGGTTATTGATCACACGGGAAAGTTCTACTTTAGTTTGAGCACTATAGACCCTGGATCCACAATTTAGAAAATATTTTGTAACATACGATATATAACAGTAAAAGAATGTAATATATATGTGTACATATGTGTATATATTTTGATAATATGTATATATATTCTTAATTAAGTGCATTTATATGTGTGTAAAATATCAATTTATACATATATATGCATGTTGCATATATATGTATGATATTGAACATATATATAATTAACAAGCAGCAAGGAGCAAAATTAAAAAAAACCTATAGTCTCAGTTGGTAACACCAACCGGGACTAAAGATGACGGAACCAACCACATGGCGTCACCATCTTTAGTCTAGGTTGGTGTTACCAACCGGATCTTTAGTCCCGGTTATTTCAACCGGGACTAAAAATGTCGACCATTACTCTCGCTTTTGTTGTCCCAGTTTAATAACCGGAACAAAGGGGTTACAAATCGGGATAATTATGACTTTTTCTCAGTAATGAATGATTTATCCATTGTTTAAGAACTCTCGTGCCTAATCGATATGTATTTCTACTCATCTTACCGCTATAATCTACGACCTACAACGATCTAACAGTGTATTTTTTCTTTTTTTCTTCAATTAACGTGGTAACTTTTAGTATTTCAGAACGAACGTGATAGCTTCTTTGAAAGCTATCTTAATATAATAATATAACAGATAGATAGACAGATAAATAGATTTGATCTATATGAAATTAATTTAGTCTAACCATATAATTTTAGCCATGACATGGAGCAGAAACAAGAAAAAATGTGGCGTGGTAACCCAGCATGGCATGTTAACTAGGTGAGAAAATTCCTTGGTACCTTTATACAATTTTAGTCAATCTCTTCTGTGCATTTAAATTTTTCTCATCCCCTCAATACCTCCGAATTTAGGTCTTGATCTCTCATCCATACCCTTTTTCATTAGTTTACAATTTAATGGGTGTAAAAGACAATTTTACCCTTGGACTTGCAAGGAGATCCATATGAAAATTTTGGGGTATAGAAGAGAGTGAGCAAAACTTATGGTTACGGAAAGGATTGGCTGAAATTTTAGGGGCTTGATTGCAAATAGAATTTATTGCAAAATAGTCAACCAGTGTTTAGGTCATTTGAATCATTTATGCATAGTTGTGAACATATATATTAATATATTAATCTGAAAGTGCGCAATATATGAATATGCACATTTTAATATAATTTACTGTAAGTTTCTGGCACAATGTATAGTGCATTCTACGAGTATTCACATTTCAACGTAATTTGGATTTTGATTCCCAGTTTGTTGACTATGGCCATTGACCAAACTAATTGAGGTGCCAATTCTCGGTGGAGCTTCATTGTCTTATTTATGAGCCTTTTTCTATCTTTTTTTCATCCATTTGAAGAAATTCATTGATTATTTTAATCTATAAATAAGTTGGTGAATTTTTTTACATTTCCAAAAATATTTAACAAAACTTCAATAAAAAATTTACACATAGGATAAATTTAACAAAATTTTATAAACAATAGATTTAATGATAAATTTATCATAAAACTACAAAATTCAAAGAGAAGTATCACATAATTTTTTTGACCGAAAAAACTGGTGGGACGACCCCATGTTACGAGCCAAATCCCATGTTACGAGCCAAATTTTATAGAGGAAAGGAAGGGTTAAAAGTTTAGAGTAGATATATGGCGAAGATGCCCAAATAAAGCTGCTAGCCTAACCAGCTAGAACAAGGTGGAGTCTAAGCCTAACTGTAAGCATCAAGCAGGCGCAAAAGGATGTCTTGTCTTCCATTCTAAGCCTAATAACTTGGAGTGAACACTGGAGTTTGAAATTGTTCTTCCAGAGCTGAAGATTTGGGGTCACTCTTTGAAACACCTTGTCGTTCCGAATCTTTTATATTTTTCAAGCCGCCAGAAGGCTTATCTCTGTAGCACATAGAAGGGTTGATGTGAAAATTGTCTGCACCAATATGTCCATGGTAGATAAGGAGGTGTCCCATTGCAGCTGTAAGGTGAACCAGCATTGGATCGCAAAAAGGGGCACAAGAAGAAGAGATGATCAGCAGTTTCTTCCTCTGCCATGTCACACATTATGCATAGGCTGTCATCTTGAATGTGTATGTGTCTTCTTCGTAGCATTGACTTCGTGTTTAGTCCAATAGCAGAAGCCACGTGAAGAACTTAATTCTTGGTAGGCATTTTGATTTCCAAATTATCTAAAAGCTTTGGTGATCCTCAAAGGAGTTAAAGACATGGTTATAGATCCCCTTGAGGTGTAATTCTTTCCCCCGATCATCGATCAGCTGTCAAGAGATTTCTCGTTATAGGGAAGATCCTGTAAAAGAGGTTGAAGCAAATGTAATTCCTGGTAGGCTTTTCATAGGGAAGTATCACATAATTATAGAACTAGTAATGAATTTATAAAAAAACAATAGATTTAGTGTTAGTTTGATCACAAAAGTACATTTTTAGAGCTCCATACACTACCAGAAACCAGATTACTTCTAACAGGCACAAACTGTGAGGAAAAACCATTATCACGTGAGCAAAATACGTCCTGACGTGATACTGTCAGGGAAATCCCGTTGGGACTCAATCTGTCTGACGGATCCTCGTCAAGATAATTAGTCCTGACGTGGATGGCCATCACAAGTAATTTTTCTGACGTCACGTGTGCCGTTTGGAAAATACAAATATTGGTGACATGGATCTGAACCATCAGCCGTAGCATGGTTTTGTTTTGACAGTTACACCACGTCAGTAAATTGGAGCTGCACCTTCAGCACCTGTATATACCCACCAATGCTCACGATACATAGCACACACATAGATGCACCCAACGTCAGGATCAATGTCTCATAAGAACACAAGTATCAATGGCCATACATAGTATACTAATATTTCATTAGATCATTCACATGCAAATCCCCAGCTCAGTTTAGTATTACAATATAACTCACGAACCACCTATACCTAGTATTTACATGACACTAAGACTACAAGTTTGTAAGAGAACCACATGATTTAAGAATCAACTTCTAGAGATGCAGTACAGAAATCTTAATAGACGGTTTGGAACCCTTAATCGGTGTCGGTTTTGGACCCGACACCTATTGATCAGCACCAATGACCAAAGTCATTAGTGCCGGTTCTTCAACCGGCACCTATTCGGGAATAAGTGCCGGTTCTATATAGGATCCGACACCTATTTGCCGAATAGGTGTTGGTTTTTAATAGGAACCGACACCTATTCCTCTAATAGATGCCGGTTTCTATATTTTTGCCGGCACCTATTAGGCATTATTGGTGCCAGTTTCTACATAGAACCGGCAACCGACATCTATTCCCCTGAAAACCTAAAAAATAATATTTAGCATTAAATCGTATTCTTCACTTGTACTTTGCATAAAATATTTACAATCAAACTTTGTACTTCATATATGGATACAGATCAAACAGATAATAGATCAGAGAATGCAAATAGATACATGGATACAGATCATGCAGCACATATATGGATACAGATCTCAAGTACACAGCTGAGACAACAGAGAACCATGGTTGGGTTCCAAATATTTTGACAGTAATATTTTGTTACAATACTGTAAGATTGCAGTATATATGTAGCAAAAATCATAACAGGAAAAGGCATAAATTATTGCCTAATGTATCAGCACTACATAACTTTATCGAGTGAAAAGTAGTTCAATTCTAAATACTAAGCTATGATCAATTTTCTGACGACAACACAAAGTTGAGACCATCTGTTAAGCAAGTAAGTATTGGTTCCATGGACTTCATGGCCATGATCTACAAGTAAGTATATAATATACATGATCCACGTAGAGCATACCAAACCTGTCAACATTAAACACATCCCATGCCCTGGCCAATGCTTTAACAAATTGACTGATTGCCATATTTCCAGGAACTCTCTTGGAGTGTAGACAAAATAAGTCTCCATACTGATCAATTAAGGTCCTGCATGGCAATCAGTGAAGATCAGTTGGTATTCATCATATTGATGACCCAACAGTAATGCTGCAAATTGATAGGGAGAAAATATTCAGAGGTAACAAACGGAAGTTACTCCTATTTTATATTAGAAACTAGGAAGGCAGTTCCTCAATTTTCTTTCACTGGCATGAAAGTCGGAGCACTACAACACTTGAAAGAAATCTTTAGTGTTTTACCTTCTTAAGAAAATTGACTACTAGAGAGGGATGCAGAAGATGCATTATATAGATCTTACATATGATCTCATTACGATTACAAATTTGAATTGCATACCAATATCAGTGATATGGCTGCAATAACTAGTCAACTCATCAGGACACAGGACATCCGTTTTGAATACTGGAGCATAGTTAAATATCAAGTGAGCAGAAAAAGGACTACAACTCTGCCATGTGTAAATCTAGTAATTTATATATTCCTAAACATCTGTATTTAAATATATATTAAGCCATTTTTTTACAGTGAAAGTACAAGGTGACATTCTTTTTAAACAACATTGAAAAGATACTTTTAAACATAGAAACCATGTAAACCATGTGCATTCCACCTTCCATTTTATCTCAATGCAGAGTTCTCATAACATGCAGAATGCCAGCACATTGAAACAAAGCAATATAGCTCTACTAAATGTATTAATTGTTTGCTTCGATTTTACCTGTGAAGCTCACTTAATAAGGAATCAAGCCCAGGGAAAGATGCTGAAATAGTATTGAGCTCTATTTGAAGAAGAGAATTGGTCTCTGAATCAAGCATATAATCTGAACGATGCAACCCCAACCGGATTTTCTGATATAGCAATTTTTAGCATCAGATTAGAAGGATAATACCAAAAATAGAAAAAAATAATAAAGTAACTAGCTCAGGTGAAGCACATCCTCTTTATTTATTTCCATCATCTTCCTGTGAATCTCTAACAGCCTAGAAGTGAAATCGTCAACTTGCGTTGTTCTGAAATTGCAGTTGATCAAATATCAATAATTGCAAGTGCAGCAGTTCCTTAGAAGTTCAGAATTTTTGCATAGGTGGTCAACTTGTACTCAAAACTAGACATTCCATTTTAACTTTCCAATAAACTCATTGATTGAGTATCCAATGCATTCTATGAAGAAATGAGGAGTCTTTACAAGAAGACTTAGCACTTTAGTGGGAATTAACTATCCACCAGTCTAATTTATCCTAGTTAAAGTTACAAGCAGAAACATGAACAAAAATATGTAAAGTAACTGATCTCGAGTTTGGATCTCGAGTTTTATCAAAACTTGATTTCTATCAACTCCTTCAATTATATGCATACAATGTAGGTTCATTTTTATTCCATATACAACATAAAAATTAAAGATCATGTGCCCACGAACTCCTCCTCACAGACATCCACCTAATGTACTTTGGAAATCAAAACCTCGTATTGCAGTAAGGATTGGGTACTAGTACTGCTTATCAGTTTTCAGTCAAGTCAAATATCCCAATGCCTAAACAAATTTCTAAAATTGTATCTGGGACAAACCATATATGTGGTACTGGCCATTCGCGTAAGTTTACCAATTCATATGTCATATTCTCATGGACTTCATCATTGGCAAATCTGCCCCAAGTCCCTACCCAGTTCCTGAAATTTGTGTAGCTACCTAGTACCAGGAACATCGGGAACAACCTAGACCATGGCCACCATTTCGATCTCAGATTAGAAGCATTTACCACAAGGACGCCGACAACAGTTCGCTGGTTGAGCTACTGCTGGAATCGGAGAACCGGGTGCCGATGTATTCCACAGCGACCAGGTACCGCTACGCCCACGGGTTCCATGCGTCGGCCATCTCCCCGCTTCTCACCGCTGCCCCTTCGCTGCCACCGTTAATGGCGTCGCCCTGTGCCTCAGCTGGCGGTGAGGGATCCGGCTTGGACGATCGCTGGATCTTCGCTGGCGACGATGGGTTGGTGATGGAGGGGTCGATGGGGCGCTTGGAGGAGGAGTCGGGAGTGGCGGCGCTCATGGTGACTGCGGATCTGGCAGCCTCTCCTCCCGCCTCCCCTCTCGTTTCCCCACCCGCCGGATCTGGCAGAGGGGAGGGCTCCTTCGCTGCCGCCGCCGCCTTCTCTCAGCCCCAGCGACCGCTAGCCCGGCCGCCCCTCCCGCCGCCTCCCTCCCTCCGCCCCTTCCTGCCGCCGAGAAGAGATAAGGAAGAGAGAGAAAGGTTCGAGGCATATAACACACAGCCTCGGCTGGGCTAAGTTTTAGTTATGGTTCTTTTAAAAAAATTGTACCTATAACATATTACAGGTGTCGGTTATTTTAAAAAAATGATACTAATAGTATAGATGTTGGTTTTTCCTATTGGGCCGACACCTATTCGGGAAGAATAAGTGCCGGTTTGTAATAAAAACAGGCACATATATAGTAAGTGCTGGTTTTTCTCTACACGCGACACCTATTCGACCAATAGATGTCGGATTCATTTGAACCGACACCTATAGATATAATAGGTGCCAGATTTATTGAACCGCCACCTTTTGGGGCGATACCCATGCGCTTTTTTAGTAGTCCATTGCTTGTTATACCACTTGAGAGTATCCTGCAACCATTAATCCTTTAGGAGATGGTTAATATATAGCACAATAACTGCTCCTTGAGACATACCAAACATGCTGCATACTTACAAGCCAGATTTTGTTATACATTTTTCAAAATGAACAATGTCTATCAAAATGAAGGGATGCATGAGAAGATGAGAAGACACAGACTTATAACTTGGCATCCATCTGTTCAGTAATATATAGAAAATTTTCCGACACACAATAACAACAACCATTTCAACCTCGGCAGCCCAAACTAAAATGACAATATATTTTCAATACAGTTTAAGCATATGAATTAATATGATCAATTCATTCATTATAGAGACCTTTACCATAAGTCATACCACTGTACATCGATTCAGTACTCACCTCAGTGTTTAAAATCAAGATTAAAATTAATGTAAGTTGTTATTTTAGATAAATATCTATCATGTCTGTTGTACAATTACCTGTCTACTCTTACTCAACAAATTAAAAGTTAAGAATAAAAGGAACACAAGTTGTACTACAATTAGCACCACGTAACCAAGTTCCACCAAATAAAATAATTGTAGAGTCTTTTTTTGATCGTTAAAAACTGGGGGGGAGGTCCCCACAGTTACGAGCAAACATTATAGAAAATAAAACGGGGAGAGAGTTTTAGAGTACAACCTTTGGATCACCGGGCCAAGATGCCCAGAAAAAACCGCTGGTCAAAGCAGCTAAGCGGCGAAACAGCTGAGCAAGAGACCAGTGAAGCGGCTACTCAGATAAAGGAGCTAGACAGCTAGGCAGCTTGACCTCAAGGTCACTAAACCTGCTAGGGCGCTAGACCGCATGGTCACTGGGTCACTAGGCCGCTAGGCCACTAGGCCCCAAGAGAGAGAAACTTAACTGTAGGCATCAAGCCAAGCACAAAAGGAGGCATTATCTTGCATTCGAAGTCTGATCACCTGAAGAGAACATTGGTGTTTGAAATTCATCTTCCATAGTTGAATGCTTGGGGATGATCTTTGAAAGACCTTGTTGTTCCTGATCTTCCAAATTTCCCAAGCTGCCATGAGAATTGTTTCTGCTTCGCATGGCAACGATGATGAGGATATTGCCTGAACCATTCTGTCCTTGATGCAAATGGAGGTGTCCCAGTACAGATGTATGCTGGACCAACATTGGGTTGCAAACGGGCACAAGAAGAAGAGGTGGTCTGCAGTTTCTTCCTCTCTCGTATCGCACATAATACAGAGGTTATCATCTTGTATGTTGATATGTCTTCTTTGCAACATTGTCTTCGTGTTTAACCTGTCTAGCAGAAGGAGACATGCGAAGAATTTTATTCTTGGTAGATATTTTGATTTCCAGATAATCTGAAAACTCTGATGGTTGTCGAAGGAATTGAAGATATGGCTTTAAAATCCTCTTGAAGTGTAAGTTTTCCCCAAATCATCGTCCAACTGTCTGGGGAGTTCACATCATAGGGGAGGTCATGTAGGAGGGGTTGGAGGAGCTGTAGTTCATGGTAAGCTTGTTCAGATAGCGGCAGGTGAAGGATTGAGTCAAGATCTTTAGCTTCCATGATTTCAACCACTGACGCATTTCTTTTCTTCGCGAAAGATGCAAGGCAAGAGAAATTCACAGGAATATTCAGGTTGTTCCAGTTGTCCATCCAAAAGCTTACCACACACCCTTTTCCAATCTAACAGGAGGCCACTGTCCTAATGAGATCACTTAGGCGAAGGATATCTTTACACCAGAATGAATGCATTTCTCTACAATGATGTGGGACCTTTGTTTGATAGTATCAGAACCAGATTAGATGTACCCAGGGGATGTCTTCGTGGTTGTAAAACTTTACGAGTTGTTTGATTAGCAGGGCGTCGTTTTGCAGGCGAAGGTTGAGAACCCCTAGGCCACCCTTCTCCTTTGGTCTCGTGACTAGGTTCCAGGCTACAAGATTACCCCCTTTTTCCATGTTGTTTCCCCTCCAGAGGCATTGTTTTCTTGCTTTATCAATGGCCTAAATGATACCTTTTGGGATTTTGAGGGTGCACATAGCATATGTTGTTGTGGGGGTATTTGCTGAATTCATCATCTCCAGCCGTCCTGCATAGCTGAGCCAAGATGCACATGAGGATAGCTTTCTTTGCACTCTGTCCAGCATAGGTACCCAATCTTCAATTTTTGGCTTAGTTGTTCCCAGGGGTAAGCCCAAGTAAGTAAAAGGCAAAGAGCGCGCCTCACAGCCATAAGTTTTAGCAAGGTGGTTCAGCTTGTCATTGCTTAGGTTGATGGGGTACAAACTTGTTTTTTTGTAGTTCACTTTGAGACCCATCGCTGTTTGAATGGCATACAGTAGATTTTTGAGAAAGAAGGGTTGTCTGGCGTCAGCTTGCATGATGATGATAGTGTCATCAGCATATTGGACTACTGGGAAGTCCTCCGATGGCTGTGTGATCGGCAAATGGAGGAGACCTTCCTGTCTGACTTTGTTGATTAAGATCTGGATGAGATCAGCTGCCAGAACAAAGAGAAGGGGAGAGAGGGGATCACCTTGTCTGACATCTCTCTTGTAGCAGAAAGTTTTGCCGAGGACTCCATTGAGAAGGACCGAAGAAGTCCCGGATGAGAGAATCCCTTGGACCCATTGCAGCCGTTTGGGAATCCAAGACTTTGCATCATAGAGAGAATAGTTGAATGATCAGTGGTGTCAAAAGCCTTCTCAAAGTCTAGTTTGAGGATGATTATTTCTTTTTTGGAACGATGACATTGATGAATGTATTCAAAAGCCCATGCTAGGCAGTCCTGGATTGTCCTTGAACGGATAAAGCCATACTGATTCTGATGAATTACTGATTTTATTACTCCTTGAAGCCTGTCGGATAAGACCTTGGTTATGATTTTCAGGGAAGAGTTGAGCGGGGATATCAGCCGAAAATCATTCACCGTCTCAGCGTTATCTTTCTTTGGGATCAGGGTGATGTAGGAGTTATTAATTGGCTGCAAACTAATTTGGCCTTCTTGGAAAGAGTCACGAGTCGCAAAAGTCTTGTTTGATGATTAGCTAGCAGGTTTTGAAGAATCTCCCATTAAACCCGTCCGGTCCTAGGGCTTTATCTGTTGCCATCCTTTTCACTACTAGGTCCAATTCTTCATGCGAGATTGGATGGGCCAATGTAGCTAATCCTTCTTTTGGTTGTATGAGACTTGGGAGGTCGAAGATCATTTCCGGCATGGAAGAGGATCCCATTCTGTTTTTGAAGGAGGACTAGAGGATTGCAGCCTTTCCAGAGTGATCATGAGCCCAGTCACTCTGTTCATTTTTGATCTGCGAGATTATATTCTTTCTGTAGGCTATGGAGGCCATATTGTGAAAGAACTTTGTGCATTCGTCTCCAAGCTGTATTCTATTTTCAGTGTGTCTGTTTCTCCAGTAAATATTTCTCATATGGAGCCAGTGCTGCATTTTTTTAACTAAAACCCTCAAATTGCTTTCCGTGTTGAATAGACATCTTCCTTCTTCAAGCGAATCGAGAAAGGCAATTACAATGTTGCAATTTCCAATCAGTATTTTTAGATTGGAAAAGTTTTTGCTCCAAGATTTAAGTCCTGCTCTTAGGGTTATGAACTTCCTCGCTATGTTCTTTGTTGCATCCTCCGGGATGGCTGAGTATGCCCAACAATCCGAAACTATGTCCCTAAAATCCGGCTGCTCCGCCCAGAAATTCTCAAAGCGAAAAATGCTTGCCTTGGGGATTTTTGTACCAATCACTACTTTGCAGGGGACATGGTCTGAGACTGTTCTTGCTAGCGGAATAACTTTGGTACTAGGGAAATCGACCGTCCAGTTAATGGAGGAGAAAAACCAATCTAGCTGTCCAAGAAGGGGGTCCATTTGCATATTACTCCAAGTGAAAGCTCGTCCCTTAATTGGAATTTCAATTAAACCTAGATGACCAATAGCTTCATTAAGGGTGAAAGTGTCCGAAATGTTTCCTCCCGGTTTGTTTGTGTTAGCCAGAACACAAAAAAAGCCAATTATCCATGTCTTGAATTTCATGGTTCCTGAACCAGTTTATGAAAATGGTGTGGAGTGGCTCGTCACAAGGGCCATAGACCATAGTTAAATTCCAAGTTGAGGCAGTTTGAAGGGAGGTTAGGGCAATTGAGATACCGAAACTCTGCTTATCAAAAACCAGGCCCGAAAACAAGTTTCCCTTCCACAGAATCAGAATTCCACCCGAGGCCCCCACCGAGGGGATAAAGTCAAAACAATTAAAACTCTTTGGAGCAAATTTTCGATGTACCCATTATCGAAAATTTCCTTTTAGTTTCCTGAATGCAGACCACTGAACAAGCACTTTCCTCAATTTTGTTCCTAATTGCCTCCCATTTCTCGGGGGCATTGATTCCTCTGATGTTCCAGCAAAGGATAATCCAATCACGAGTGATCATAGGTAACAAGGTAAAACAAAGAAAGATAAACCTGAGAAGCATAGCTAATCAGATAACCCCAGCCAAACCAGTAATCCCTTCGGGCAATCCCCATGGGAGTGGCACCCCCATAAAGATCAAGCAGATTTAACAGGCTATGCAAAACAACAGAGTTCAACAGATCAAAGGTAGCAGGCCTCTGAATAGTGTGAATAGAAGTCCAGCAGAGCACGAAGGCAATCATTCATAGTACAGAAATTGTCCATGTCGCAAAAGTCATCAGCACAACAAACAAACAGGAAGATAGATGAGGAAATAGGATTGCTGGCAGAAAAGATAAGGGCCCGCAGCCAGTGAGTTCTACATCTCTTGGTTTTCATCATTGTTAACCTTGGGGTTCTGCATCAGGATATCATCAGCGAGGTCACTAGGATCTGCTCCACAGTCAATTCCCCACCTTTGAAGAACCGAGAGTTGGACTGGCCCTTCCTTTCCAGTGTTCTCGTCAATTTGGATCACAGCAATTTTACGCTTCTTGGAGGGATTGGCATCAAGTTTGACTGTTGAAAAGAAAAATCATTGGAATTAATATTTCTTCTTGAACTTTGTCTCACACCGTTATGAAGCAAAGGAGTTTGATTATTAGAGATTGACACTTTTGTAGGAAGAGCTAGAGATTTTGTACCCGGTGGGACTTTGTTCTTCTGGACAGAGTCGGAGATGGTGCAGGGCGAGACATCTGTTGCTTGTGCCTGGGCTGTCCCCGTGCGCACAGCACCCACCTCCTTGGACATGCGTCCCTTTCTGATTGCCTTGTCCACCATGGGCCACAACTGAAGGGCTATGGCATCCTTCACCGGGTACCAGGGAACAATTTCCATCCCATGAGGTGTGTTGGGTTGTTGAACCGGTGCGAGCGGCTTCCAATTTAAGGAGCTGACATCTAGACGCACCGGGTGACTTGAAGCTTCTCCAGGCTCAAAGAGGGTGTTGGGAATATCTCTTCTGCCATAAAAGGCTAGGTCAGCGCACCGCGTTCTGGCTGCCTCAAATTGATCCTTCTCTTCAATGACGGCCGGGTAGGTAGCCTCATTGGATGAGGAGCTATCCTGATCTCCCTCGCCGTTCAGAGCCTTGATGAGGTCTTCAATAGGGATGTCAGGGCGCTGAGCGCGAAGATAGCACATGCAGGAAGAAGAATGATCGAGGTCACGGTAGTGCTGGGGGACGTGCGGGTGCTCGGGGATTTGGGGATCCCATGCAGGCCAATCATTGTTTTAATCGTTCCCCCCTTCTACCTCCATGCCTTGCTCGACTTGCTGCTCATTAACTCCATGTTGGTGGGGGGGTTGCTCGAACTGATGTTGCTGCCACTATGGCTGATCGGGTTGATTTGCCGCCTGGTGGGGGTCACCGCCCATCATGTCCAGTTGATCTCCCCCTCCTTGCTGCTCATTCTGCCAATCTTGGCCCAGCGGCAATAGGTCTACCAGAAGAGGATTCGGGGGTGGATGCGGCTGACCACCTTGCGGCACTGGGTCTTCGTCTGCTGGGAACTGATCTGGGAACTGCCCATTGAGGATAAAGACTGGGACCATCCATGATCTGCCTGTACCATCAAAGAGGGAGCACGCCGAGATCACAATACTTCTTGGCACCCTCTCTGGGCACAAGATCAGCATTCTCACCCGGATCCGGGAGCGGTTAGCATCCCTTTACCAATCAAGCAGTCTTCCAAAAGGTGCCACCGCTGCTTGCAAGAAGGTGTCGTTCTGGTAGTCCAGCGGGAAGACGAGGAGCATGATCTAGCAGAGGCGGGTGTAGCTACAGGACCGGAGGTTGATACCTTCATCATGACAGACAACCCGGATGACATGGTCCTGACCCATATGAAAGGGGGAATTCCGGACTAGCCTTTCCCGCTGCACCATAGTTCTGAGCCTGATCAGACCCAACCTGAGGGGCGAGAGGTGCGCTTCCATCACGTGCACTTGCTGATCTTCTTCAAGAAAGTTGCAGACATTGTTGAGGGCTTATCGAAGGAGGTTTGTGTCTTCTGGTATTGGATCCAAGGAGACAATGGCGAACTCCTTGTGGCCATGAGGTAGTTCCCCTCCCAGCGCGACCCTAGTTCTTGCTGGCCGATCCCAGCCTTGCTCAACATGCAATCCACCGATGAGGAACGGCGCCAAGTTCACCGGAAAGTTGGCCATGATGGTGGGGGAAGAACCGTTGTTGGTGCAGAGCGAGGGCAGGTTGGGAGTAGAAAGCGAAGCGTTCTTGAAGGAAGAGAGCCGAATAGCCGATGAAATTGGAGTAGTATATTGGAACTGCTCTCGAGTTGGAACCAGGAGTTGCTGATCTGGGGGACGGGGGTTGCAACCGATGGTTTCTAGACTGATCCCTTAGGGCACCAAGCTAAGCGAGGGAGAGAAAGAGTGACCCCACCGCTCAGAGAGACAGGATTTCGCGCGTCACGAAATTTTGGCCGCCACGTTAGGCGTGGACCCAAAGACTTATGAGACGCGCAACACGCAACAGTGTGCCCAACGAAATTGCACCGGCTGCACCGAGTCCGACCCGGGCATTTAAAGCCGATGTGACCAGGCAAGAGGCAAATGCTACAAGCTTTTGAAAATAGGGGCGTAAGGGTCGGGGAATGTGCAGACTGAGATATGGAGATCTTCTTTGTGTTGCCCATACTGTTGCCAATAAATGCAGTATTATGATTGTTAACAGCCGACCATTTCAAGCAAGATCGTAGAGCAGGAATACCAGCTTGAGAACCCTTGTTTGACAATGGGCAAGAAGGCTGAAGAACATGAGAACCGGCTTGGCCATTCTGGCTTGAGCGAGGAGCCCCATTTCCAAAAACAAGTTTGCCAAGGAACAAGCACGAAGAGGCATCAAAATCAACCTTGATTATATATATCATTCAATATGATGTAGTCTTAATGCAAATGATCCAAAATAATTATATATCATTCAATATGATCATTCATGATTTAATTTACTAATCAAGTCTGTTGTGCATACTCGTATGACGTAGTGTCATAACCATTCTTACTCATTATAAAATCAATAACGGCAACTAGACTAAGAAAACAAGAAGACATATTCGTATAACATCAAACATGCATCACACGTATGATTGTATTTTCTCTAAAATAATGTTGTAATTTCTAGCGGATTTTTTGACATAATTTTGCTTGGAGTTAGATATGTAGATATATAAAAGTAGAATTGGATTTGATACACAACTTTTATAACCTATTTTATAAATTTTATATAAATACAATTATGCTTTCTATAAGCAGTTGGAAATGAAACTGAATTTCATATACAACTCTGAGCTTCTATTTTTCAATATATAAAAATTATATTTTATATGCAATTATATCGATATCGATGAATCTATACATTATAATATGAATCTACCATGATATATCCATACATATTTTTTCTCTGATTAATGTGGTCATTAAAAACACTTTAACCCTAACTTATCACTGCTGGGGAAACTCACATTTGTCCCGGTTTATAACCCCCTTTCATCTCGTGTATCGAACCGGGACAACGAAAGCGAAACTAAAGATCGACATCTTGTCGACCTCGGACAACACCTCGCCCGACCTTGTTCCGATCTCTTGATCAGTTCCCGATCACGTCGCCGACCACGATCCAATCTCCAGACCAGCTCGCCGACCGTGTCGCCAATCATGATCCGATCTGAGCAAATCCGTTTTGATTTGCCGACTTACACCACAACGTAGCGATGTCTCTACCGGTATCCACACATCTAGGGAAGGAACGCCGAACAGCCGTGTGCTAGCACGCAATGCACGACTAGGGTTTTGGCTCAGACGTGGACTAGGGTTTCTGTGGAGAAGTTGTTCTATCTTAGAGGTTGCCCCCTTGATCTCCAACCCTTGCCCTCCTTATAGAGAGTTGGCCGACTGGGCCTAGGCCCATCGGTACTCTATATTCAATCGGATCTCTATTCGTACCGAGCCATATCTAAGTCCACCTCAAATACACGTTCCATCCTGTAAAGTTTGCGACCCTGTAGGTTGAGGTATACTTGGTTCCGACCCCATAACACTTCTCGGTCGACTTGTCAACAGCGGCCCTAGCAGAATGTATTGACACCATAGTATACAAGAAGATCATATCGGCTGACCTGTAATGTGTGCACAAATCCCTTTGCCTCACGATATCAATTAAGATATAGGACTCGTGCCTCCTATCAATAGCTTAATCATTCACTCGATCTCGTATTGGATTATCTATCTATTGATTGACTCCTCAATCAACTCGGCATGGCCATGCACTTCCATAATCCATTACATCGAGGGGCCCAGAGATATCTCTCCCATAGGAGGGGCAAATTTCATCTTGATCATTCATATCCCACTACATGTTTCATAGCAAACGCAAAAACTACTTTTATAACTACCAGTTACGAAATAGCATTTGGTAGTCCCTAAGTAAGCTACTACACATGTTGGAATCCATGATGATCTCAGGTCTAAGGACTTCACACCTACACTACTTGAAACCAACTAATGGCAACTTAATTCTCTAACAGATGGTGTCTCATGGTGGGTCTATCCAACAGTGTGTTCTCTAACACATGTTAATGTTTATTGATTTGGTTTCTCCATACAATCATCTATGAGACATGATCATCAATCAATAAACATGATGATCTTAGAATCATATTTGTCCCATAGATATGATATATGATCAGAGATCATTTAGAAATAGATTCATACATAAAGGGTCTCATAAATAAGTCACATACTTATTGATCAATATAAGTTATTTATTTCATGGAACTGAATAACACTTTATTTATTGATACATAAACATTGACCATGATATCTAACAGCTCCATGTTGCCTCTATGGCATATCACTAACACTGTTTCCCCACTACGAGGGTTGCCTTCTTCACCTTCGCACGCTGCTGGACGTACTCCCGCGTATCCTGGCATGGTGAGCTCTAGCAAGATCGCCCGCTATGCCTCTCTTCCTTGCACGGTGTCGGCTAGTCGGCTCCGCGGCCCAGTGTCCATTCATGGCAACCGTTGACCCACCAAGTTCGTCATGATGGTGGAAGTGGTGTCCGAAGATGAGGCCACAGGCTCTTAGGAGTCTGACGCCCACCGCAACGCGTGCTGTTCCCGTAACGTGGGGCGAGTCGCGCGGCGCGAGCAGGCCCGTCGACCCCACATCCAGCCCCGATGCCTGGAGTTCGACTTCACCATGGAGTTCGAGCGACACGAGGACTTTCGGACGCTTGTGGCCAACTTGGTCGCCATCAAGCGCGCGCTCAATGGTCTTCCTGACTATCCAGAGGTCTGGAAGGCCATGGCCATGACCTAGGTAGCCGCTGCATAGCTCGACGTTCCGAGTCCGTCTGAGCGCCCTCCGGGAGTGCTCGGCGCTCGAGATCGCGACCAGTGTGGAGTGCTGGTTAGTCGGCCTCCCCTGGTCCTGCCAAGGACGTGGCCACGGAGACCGGGGTCGCCCCGGGTGGCATGGCTCGTCACTCCAGGAGCGCTCGAATGGCTGAGCACCAAGCGAGCTCATATATGGGAGATCTGCGTGAGATAATCATGCAAAGGGTGGATGCCCGCAACATTGTCGAGCGGCGTCGGAACAAGTATGACCGGATGCATGGACCTCTCGATGGAGCTCTCGACGTTGCACCCCGACATGATGGCTTTGCGGCTTTCACCGCTAAACTTCGACGGGTCACGTGGCCCAAAGGCTTCCGTTCGACGGGGATCGACCCCTACGACGGCAAGACCAACCCCACCCTATGTCTTCAGCTATACTGTACAACTGTCTGAACTACAAACGGCGATGCCAACGTTATGGCAAATTACCTCCCGGTCATTCTGGTGCCAATTGCCATTAACTGGCTCGCAGGCCTTCCTGAGAACTCCATCGATTCTTGGATGATCTCTGTGATGCTTTTGTGGCCAACTATCATGTCACTTGGTTGCGTTCGGCCACCCGCTATGACCTCTGCTAGGTCTGGCTGGGGGCTAGCGAGTCCATCCGGCACTACATCCGACGCTTCTCGAAGCGTCGCAACACAGTTGCAAGACTTACCGACGAGGATGTCATGCGCATTTTCTCTGAGGGCCTTTGGAAACCCTCTGAACTCTTCCACTTCCTCGTTTGGACGAAGCCAACCACCCCAACTGAAGTGATCACCATCGTCGAGAGCTTCACCAATGCCGAGGACGCTGAACGACACGAGATGGTTGCTCCCGAATCCCAGCTCCCAAGAGAGTCCCGGGGTAAGGAGCGGGCAAATCCCAAACGCTGCTCACCAAGAAGACCAGACCGTCGACCCCTTCCGCAGGCTCGGCGGGACAAAATGAAGCGCAAGCCGACCCCGGAAGTCACGACCATCGAGAGGCCGAGCTAAAGGGAGGAGCCCCTCGAGTGAATCATTCTGGGAGGCATTGGATGAGTCATGTTTCCTCCACCCGGAAGGTAACCACACCATCCGGGAGGCTCAGAACCCTTGACCCCCGAGGCCATGGAAGGGGTGGAGTGCGGACCCGAGGCACCGGAAGGAAGATTACCGACGGGAAGATGGCTTCCAGGAGCCGACCCACACCATCAGTACGATCCTCAGAGGCGAGGCAACCTCAGAGAGTCGACGCCAATAGAAACTCCTTGTAAAATCAAAGTGTGTTTGATTCTTCATTTGACGATGAACAATTAGTTGTTGTGGTTATTGGTTTGTGTGTTTTGATCTTTGGAGATTATTGACTATTTGGTTTTGGAGATAGTTGAATTTTTAGACAATGAACGGTGTTCGATCGGCAGCCGCCCAAATCGGCCTCGACTGGCTTGTACTTGCGGTCGACCGGAGGTGTTTGGGCGCAGACCGGGCGCTGCCTACGGTCGACCGGCCAGCACACCCCGATCCGTGTGACCGTTTTCATTTTGGTTTTGGTTTCAGTTTGTTTCCTTGCATATACATGGGAGTTTCCTGTTCCTATGCACGTGTATGTTCATTTATGCTAACAATGAGTCAAGTTGGGATAGCTTGTGCTCGAATATGGTATTCTTTGTTTAATTGTGTGCAGGTAATTTTTACACCTCGAGAAAGTGTTGCCGGTGATCGAGTTGGAGATAAGGTGACGTCCATGATGGAGATCATGCGGGATGCTGAAGGGTAGAGATTAGTGCACATAATTGGTGAAGTTTTCATATGGCATACGTTGGAGATATTGTGTGCGTATGGAAAGCATAATTTTGGTTTTGGAAAGACCGAGAGTGTTACGGTTGTTCTATATCAAGTTTGTACTTACATAGGAAGGTTTCCTAGGTGTTTAGGACTTTCTATATGAGTAGGATTCGTGGCCTTTGGCTGCAGATTTTGTGTATAAATAGTGAGGGGAGGCGTGGCCTCTTTGTATCGCTTTGGATTCAAGTTTTAGAGTTTTTCGAGTTAGGGTTTCAAGTTTAGCTTGAGATTTTTATTGAGGAGTGCTTTGTATGCACTTTGTAAACACAGAGAGATTCAATAAAGTTCAATCCATTTGAAGAATTCTTTGTGTGGTGATTTTCCTCGGTGCGACATCCTGATTGTCGATTGAACCGGATCTACTGACCGGTCAGACCGTAGGATCTACTGCGGTCAGACCACACCTTCTACCCGGTCAGACCGCAAGCGCACCTGCGGTCAGATCGGACAACGTCGGCTTCATCAGGCATCAGCTACTTTGTCAGAATCGGATGAGGCGATCGGCTATGGGCGGTCAGACCGAAGCACATTGAGCGGTCAGACCGGCGGTACTGCACGGTTAGACCGGTGAGACACTTGCGGTCAGACCGACTTCAGAAAACATAGGGTAAATCTTATTTCCTCTATAATTTGATTTTTTTGGGTACTCAACCATTCACCCCCCTCTGGTTGGCTTTTCATTGGGTATTCGATCCAACACTCCTCTCTCGACGAGTGAACGCCGTCTTCGCCGAGCCGCCTGAGCACCTTCGCTGGTCGAAAGTCCTGATCTCTTTCTCTTTGGCTGATCAGTGGGCAGACGTCCCGAAGCCGGGTCGGTTCCCGCTGCTAGTTGATCTGGTGGTGCTCAAGGTGCGTCTCAAGCGTGTCCTCATCGATGGGGGAAGCGGCATCAATGTCCTCTTCCGAGGAACCCTTTACGAGCTTGGGGTCTCCCTCTCCGCTCTTGAGCCCACTTACTCGCCGTTCTACGACATCGTCCCCGGCTAGGCGAACATGCCTCTCAGAGTGACCTCCATTCCGATTACATTTGGGACGCGGGAGAACTTCCACATCGAGTTTGTCAGATTCTACGTGGTGGACTTTGAGACAGCTTACCACGCAGTGCTCGCCGTTCGGCCCTCGCCAAACTCATGGCGGTCCCCCACTACACCTACCTGGTTCTCAAGATACCAGGCCCCCATAAGGAATTCTTCATGCGAGGGGATGTCGCAAGCTCCTATGCCTACGAGTACGAGAGCCTCGCCCTAGGTGAAGCCGTTGATCCCACCGCTCACATCCGAGGATTCACACCCCTGCGTGCCGACCCCAAAGGGAAGGCACCAATGGTCAAGGACAGCCTATCCCTAGTGCTGCCAGTGTCGAGACCCTCCGCTGTTTCCACCGAGCCCAAGGTCGTCTCCCTCTCTGACACTGATCCATCCATGACGGCGCTAATTGGCTCTCACCTTGGGAAGAAATAGGAAAGTGTGCTCATCGACTTCCTACGTGCAAACATCGATATGTTCACCTAGAAACCGGCAGACATGCCGGGAGTACCCAGGGAGTTGGTCGAGCATGAACTTCACGTCCTCCCCGACACAAAGCCGATTAGACAAAGGCCACGCCGGTTCGCTCAGGAGCGCAAGGATGAGATTCGAAAGGAGTTGACTAGAGTGTTAGACGCGGGTTTCATTCATGAAGTGTATCATTCAAATGGGAAATGGAGAATGTGTGTTGACTATACTGATTTCAACAGGCATTGCCCTAAAGACCCATTTACTCTTTCCGCATCGATCAAGTCGTCGACTCGACCACGGGTTGCTCCCTCCTATGCTTCTCAGACTACTACTCAGGCTATCATCAGATAGGCCTCAAAGCGTCCGACCAGGAGAAGATGTCTTTCATTACGCCATTTGGAGGCTTCTGTTATACCACAATGGCCTTTGGTCTAAATAACGCCGGATCGACCTATCAGTGAGCCATCCAACATTGTTTGGCCAGCCAGATTGGTCGTAATGTCAAAGCCTACGTAGACGACGTTGTGATTAAGACGCGGATCCCCGATGATCTCCTGCCTGACATAGCTGAGACCTTTGCGAACCTGCGCAAATACTGATGGAAGCTTAATCCCAAGAAATGCGTTTTCGGCGTACCTTCCGAAAAGCTCCTAGGTTTCATCGTCTCCAGCAGAGGAATCGAGCCCAACCATGAGAAGATCTCTGCAATCCTGAATATGCGAAAGTCGTCCTACGTCAAGGACGTGAAGGAACTCATGGGCTGCATGACATCTCTAGGAAGGTTCATCTCCTGACTCGACGAGCGTGGAGAGCCAGTTTTCAAGCTGGTCGGGAAGGGCAAAGATCGCCAACGATCGGGGGAGGCCGACAAGGCCTTTTCTAACTTCAAGTGTCTCTTGACCACGCCGCCAGTCCTCACCGCTTCGAACCCTAAAGAACAGCTGCTCCTGTATGTAGCCGCGACCACGTCTATCGTCAGTACAGTATTGGTTGACGAGCGCCCAGAGGAGGATCGTGCTTACTCGGTCCAATGGCCTATTTACTACATATCCGAGGTCCTCGGGCCATCGAAGACGTGCTCCCCATAGGTGCAGAACCTATTGTATGCGGTCCTCATCACCACCAGAAAGCTGAGACACTACTTCCAGGCACACAAGGTGGTGGTGGTGGCCGAGTTCCCCCTTGGGGGCATCATTCAGAACCGCGAGGCCACTGGGCGGATAGTCAAGTGGGCCTTGGAGATGGACGAATCTTCCATCGACTACAAGCCGCGTAACACCATCAAGTCCCAAGTCCTTGCTGACTTCGTGGCTGAATGGACGAAAACCCAGCTCCCACCGACCTCTGAAACTCGGCCGACCTGGACCATGTATTTTGATGGCTCCCTCAACATTGACAGTGCTGGGGCCGACGTGCTTTTGATTTGCCCAAAGGGCGAGCATCCTAAGTATGTCCTCCAGTTGCTTTTCAAAGTGTCAAATAAAGCCACTGAGTACGAGGCTTTACTCTATGGTCTTCGAATTGCCAAGTCCATCGGCGTCGACCGCCTTATGGTATAGGATGACTCAAAGCTGATAATTAGCCAGGTCAACAAGGACTGGTCCTGTTCAAGTGAAAACATGGATGCCTATTGTGCCGAGGTCTAAACACTTGAGGGCAAGTTTAGCGGCCTCGAGTTCCACCACGTTCTCCGCGATGCCAATTAAGTGGCTGACCAGCTGGCTAAGTTTGGGTCTTCCCGAGCTTCTGTTCCACAGGGGATGTTCATCCACAAGTTGCACAAACCATCGATCAAAGACTCAGAGCTTCCCGAGCCTGCCCCTCCATCTCCAGCTAAGTCGGTCCTTGCCGTCACAGGCGTTTCGAGTGACTGGTGTCGAGAGCTCATTGATTATATCACTACCAAGGCACTCCCACCCGACAAGGCCATGGCCGAAAGCATTACCCGACGTACCAAGCAGTATGTCATGGTGGGCTCCAAGCTGTTCAACTGTGCGGCCTCCACCCGAGTACTCTTACTGTGTGCCTCGGGGACCATGGAATCTTGATCCTCGGTGAGATTCATTCGGGCATCTGTGGCAACCACATGGGCACAAGGAAATTGGTCGGCAAAGCCTTTCGTGTAGGCTACTACTGGCCGACCGCCAATGAGGATGCCAAGGAGCTAGTTCGGCACTATCAGGAGTGTCAATTTTTCTCCAAACAGCACCATCTCTCGGCACAGGCTCTCCAGATGATCCCGCCATCGTGGCCTTTCGCGTGCTGGGGGCTCGACATGGTTGGCCCATTCCCGAAGGCACCCGAGGGCTTTACCCACCTCTTTGTCGCAATCGACAAGTTCATGATGTGGATTGAAGTAATGTCGTTGAAAGCGTGCACCTCCAAAAAGGCAACCAAGTTCATCGAAGGTATTACCTTCCGCTTCGGCGTCCCGAGGGAGATCATCACTGACCTTGGCACGCAGTTTACCGGGAACTGTTAGTGATATGCCCTAGAGGCAACATGGAGATGTTGGATATCACGTCAATGTTTATGTATTTATGAATAAAGTGTTATTCAGTTCCATGAAATAGACATCTTGTATTGATCAATAAGTACGTGACTTATTTATGAGACTCGATATGTATGAATCTATTTCTAAATGATCCCTGATCATATATCATATTATTGGAACTAATATGATTCTAAGATCGGCATGTCTATTGATTGATGATCATGTCTCGTAGATCATAGGTATGGAGATACCAAATCAATAAACATGGACACATGTGTTAGAGAACACATTGTTGGATAGACCCACCATGAGACACTACAGGAATTAATGTGCCATTAGTTGGTCTCAGGTAGTGTTGGTATAAAGTCCTTAGACCCGAGATCACCATGGATTCCAACATGTGTAGTAGCCTACTTTGGGACTACCAAACGCTATTCCGTAATCGGGTAGTTATAAAGGTAGTTTTTGGGTTTGCTATGAAACATGGAGTGGGATGTGAGTGATCAAGATGGAATTTGCCCCTCCTTTGGAGAGATATCTCTGGGCCCCTCGAGGTAATGGATTATGGAAATGCATGGCCATGCTAAGTTGATTGAGGAGTCAATCAACAGACAGATAATCCAATATGGTTCGAGTGAATGGTTAAGCTATTGAAGGGATGGCACACATCTTGCCTATAGCTTAATTGGTATCGTGAGGCAAAGGGATTTGTGTACACATTACGGGTTCGAGCCAATATTATATTCTTGTATACTATGGTGTCAATATGTGCTTGCTAGGCGCCGTTGAAGTCGGCTGAGTTGGACTCGAACCGACGATCGGCTAAGTTAGACTATAGCAGAAACCGACTATACCTGAACCTACAGGGTCGCACGCTTAAGGAGATGGAATAGATATTCGAGTTGGACTCGAATACGGCTCGATCGGATAGAGTCCTATGGTCTTACGACGTATGAGCGGCCAACTCTATGAGATTCGGATGAGATCCGATTCAAAATAGAGTCCTGATCGGCCACTAGTCCCAGTCGGCCAACTCTATATAAAGGGGCGAAGGGTGGAGAGTTGTTGCATCGCTTTGAACCGAATTCACAACAGAAGTCGCCGAGATCAATCTCCACGGAAACCCTCCCCACTTTTGAGCCAAACCCTAGCCTTGCATCGCGTGCTAGCACACGGGTGTTCGGCGTTCTGTCCCCAGCCGTGTGGATACCGGTAGAGGCGCTGCTACGTTGCGCGCTGTTGATCGGCTACGGATCGGCTGTGGTGGAATCGGCTGCGGTCGAGCGCATCGGAGCGAGGCGACTGCGAGAGGTCGGACGACTCGGATGGGCTGTGACATCGGCAGGTCGGCTGATTGGTGAATCGGCTATCCCCAGGAATCGGCTATCGGCTTGCGGGAATCGGCTGTCATCGGCCAGCATAGTTCCAGATCGGATAGCCCTGATTGGCTGTTTCCGCTGCATACTCCAATCGGAACGATCTATCGGCCCTTACTTGCAAGTGTTCCTGGTTTGCGCGGTAGAAAAGTTTTTGTTTTCGGCTAGCGTAGCTTCCGCGTAACCCTTCAGGAATGACTTTTGGGAGTTTTGTGAAGAAAGGTGCATCGAGGTCAAGTAGGCCTCGGTGGCGCACCGAGAGAACGGGCAATGCTAATGTGCTAATGGCATGATCCTGCAAGGCCTAAAGGCCCGGGTCTTCGACCTACTCTGGAAGCATGAAGGCCGCTGGTTACGCGAGCTCCTTGCTGTGCTCTGGGGGATCCACACCCAACCGAGCCGAGCCACAGGACGATCACCGTTCTTCCTGGTCTATGGCTTAGAGGCAGTTCTGCTGGTCGACATGCTCCACCAATCCCCAAGGATTCGGTTCCACGATGAAGGGATGGCCGAACAGACGTGGGCCAAGGACATCGACAGCCTCGAAGAAGAACGAATGGCAGCAGCAATCTAGATGGATTGGTACCAGCAGGGGACTCACCGATATCATGACAAGAACATTCTAGGAAGGTCCTTCGAGGACGGCGACCTCGTCCTCCGAAGGGTGCAGTCCTCGGCCGGCATGAACAAGCTCTCACCTCCGTGGGAAGGACCTTTCATCGTCTCCGCCATCACACGTCCGGGCTCCTACAGGCTGATTCACGAAGACGGGCAGGAAGTGTCGAAGTCATGGAATATCGAACACCTACATCGATTCTATGCGTGAACAGCTAAGTACCTAGCCCTCAACCCCATCAATTCTGCAATTTTGATTATACCTTGACCTTTTTTGCAGGTCATTTTCCCGACCCCCAAATGGTCGGGGGCTCGAAAGCCTTCCCAAGCAGTATGGCCGACCGCATTGATCCCTTCTCACATGAACATACTCATGGCAAGCCCTGAGTATGCAACCTAGCTTCATAGCAAAGGGTTTCTGAGAAGATGTTCCGCCTACTAAGCTTGAGCTGCTCAGGGCTCATTCATTATCCGCTTCGAGTGAACGTGGTCGACTCGACCCCGAGTCCCTTGGGTAGTTACTTCATTCCTACTTAGGGTTGGCTGGGGTCGGGACCGGCCGTGTTTCGGTCAAGTGCCAATGAATGAGCTCGGAGCTCCTAACCACTAAATCCCGTGTATACGACTAAGACGCCAGGAGCTTGACTCGGGTCACCCGGACAATGTCTGTCGATGGCCCAACTCACTCTAATTTGAGGGTTAGACACACAGAGATTGGTCGGACGACAACGACCTTGTGTTAATTCGCTACGTACACAAATAAGTGACCTTGCTTGACCGAATGCCCGCCCGGATCCGTCCCGCCGGCTTTCGCTGCTCGGTCATGAGAGTTATACGCATACCAATGATCGCCGATCCTCCCCCGCCCACCTATTCGCCCTGCACTCGGCTGAGTCGATCCGAGTAGACTGAGGAAGCCTTCGAATCCGTCTGTTAAGGCCCGAAGAACACTTGGTATTGGAGGTTGGTCATGCGGCGAATAGAAGGTCGTCTCTTCGCATTCCGACCCGCTATGGAGGAGAATGATCTGCTTGGAGTTTGATTGGTAGCCCTTCGAACTTGGTCTGTAGATGGCCGAGATCACTCAGCAGGATCTACTCCATGGAATAGACGTCCTCAAGTTTGACCAGAAGTCTTCCGGTCGTTGGTCCATTGATGGCCTAAGTCGCTCGGCGCGAACTACCTGAACTGGTAGCTTCCCACGAGCTCAACTGCCTGACCTCCGGATTTAGAATGTTGAAGGACAAGGTCGCTCACACGGTCTGTCACATAGCTCCATGGCGGGTGTCCAAAAAAATTCATATCGGACATATCACGAATCAGAGGCAGCATACAAAGGAGACTAAAAAAGTTTTCTTTATTATATGATAACACCCTGAAAATCAGAGATTTAAAAATCAAAATCTAAAATTTAGATCTTACAAAAACTTTTGGATTGTTGCATCTTGTCGTGCTATTTGGCTCTTATTTGCAAGTTTTACTGCGTGTTATAAATAAAAAATATTTAATTAAAAGACGGAAAAGTCGAAAAGGGTTTCTAAACCCCAAAAGGAAAAGAAATTGCAAAATAAATAATAGAAATAAAAATTATTATAGAAATATACAATTGGAAAAGCGAGGTTGATAAAAGTTTATTTTAGGAACAAAACTTTATTTTGGGAAAATATAAAACCATTATTTAATTATAAATAAAGAACAAAATATATAAATAATTTAAATTTTAATTAAATTTATATTTGGGCCAAATTATATTTTCAATCTTATAGGTGAAAGGAAAAAAGGAAGAAATAAGAATAAAATAAAAAAGAAAAAAAGAAAAATTGGGAAAAAGGAAGAGTGCACGGTGCGACCGCCGCTAGGTGTTGGACGCCGGTCTTGCCTCCACCCACGCTGCACCGCGTGCACGTCGCGCACATCGCCGCAACGCCACGCGTCGTGCGCGTGCGTTCCCGACGCTCTCGCGTCATCGTCGTCGTCCCGCCACGCCGTGCCCCGCTGCGTCAACGCCGCCGCATGCTCTCCATCGCATCGCCCACGCCGTAGCCACGCCGTGCCGACGCCAGCCACACCGCGCCCCTATGCCGCCATACCGTGCCCCCACACCATCGTATATCATGCCCACGCCCGCCGCACTGTGGCCACGCCACTCCCCACGTCGGCCACGATCGCGCCGTGCCGCTGGAGGCCTATAAAAGGGCCCCGCACTCCCCCTCGTCACCCCATAGCCGGCCGCGTCCATATAAACCCCACACCGAGCCATCCCTCGCCGTACACCCCTCCCTCCCTCCCTTGCCGTGCAGCCGCACCGTCGCGTCGCTCGCTACTATTGCCGTCACGCCGAGCGCCCCGCCGTTGCCGCCTCGCCTCCATGCCACGTCGGGTAAGCCTCCTCCCCACCCCGTGCCGCCGCGCCGCTTGGCCAAAAGAGAGAGAGAGGAGAAGAAGGAAAGGAAGGAAGAAAGTAGGGGAGGCATAGAAGAAGGAAGAAAAGGGAAAAGAAAAAAAGGAAAAGAGAAAAAATAAAAGAAGGAAAAATAAAATAAAATAAGAAGGAAATTTTGGGAAAAATATTTGGAAAATTTTTTGAGTAAAATATAATCTTTTCTTGGAATAAAATTTTTATTTTGGAGATGAATAAAGACTAAATATAGTTGCGAGAATATTTCGTTATCGCATACATTAATTATCACCTTAGAAGTTTTATTAAATATTAATCTTATCATACTAATTTCTTTCTAAAATTTAAACTTCAAGTTATTTAAATTAGTGTCGAGCTCCATGGTTGATTATTTGGGACTCCGATTAATTCAAACCCCAGACTTATCGGTCCGATTAAATTTGATAAAACTTGGATCTCACCATTCCTATCCGGTGTAATATTTTCAAAATCATGACCACTATTTCTTTTCCCTAAACTGAAATAAACTAACTTGGAATAAGATCACCACATAATAAATTAAATCGGGGAAATCGTAGAACTTCAAATTACTCTAACTCGCTCGTTTTAACTCGGATTTCGTCAAAACTCAAACCTAAACTCGTCTAAAATCATAGTCTAGTTTTAGGATTCGCTTTTACAACTTTATTCAGCATTTTGGTGATTTTTACTTGAATTCTAATCGAATTCAATTGGATTTCTTGCACGTATGAATAGAGTCCGAGGGAGATATTGATTGGACCGAAGACCCAGGTCAACAAGGTTGCGAGCAAGGCAAGTCATCACTAGCATTGAACATGTTGAACCCATTTGCGAACTTATGTTTGTTTTCAATCAAAAATGCATGCTATATATACATATGAACTCTCCTACTTGTTACATGCCATGCCTTGACATTGATTACCTGTATATACATTCTTTGTAACCTACGACATGACATGTTCGAAGGAAATCTTCGGTATTGCTTAGCCATGCTAAATTAGATTCTTGCATACTCATATTTATCAAAATGCTATATGCTTGGGCAGCTACCTTGGAAAGGTGGTTGATGTTCGGCTAGTGGATACATGAGCGCCACTTTGCCATGACAAAGATAAAATGATTCTTTGATGAAAAATAAAAACAAACAAATATTTTAGATTGGGGCGGCTGGATGATTTGGGTGGATTCTGAAAAAGGCAAGTGTCGAGCCTGGTCAATTAAGGACCAAGCCCTGAGGCTTAAACATGAAACGAGCCAGTACAACCATACTTCTCGAATGGGTATAGACCTAGCGGAGTAGATAGCCGAGCGGAGGCGGAACCCCTGCATAGTGGTTCTTATGTATGAGATGAGGCCGAGGGCCTACCGGCGGGGTGTTACTGCTGGTGGGTAACCGAGTGAGAAGAATGAGCAAGAAGCCTATCGGTGGGGCTTACCACTGGTGGGTATCAGAATTGAGATTGGACTTAAGTACAACGGAAGGAATGAGCAAGTTTTTTCCTTACCTCGGGAGCGTCAGAACTCCTCATACTGCTAGAAAATGATGGCTATAGTGCAAGAGGATTTAAGTTCATGGAGCGAGTACTGCCAAAGTGAGGTTATCGAAAAGCTTTGTCGTGACCGACTCATGTGTTGGGACGTAGGCTCATTTGTTGGGCAGTCACGGAGTATAGGTAAAGTGTACATCCACTGCAGTGTGAGTGAATCAATCTATTCAAATAGCCGTGCTCGCGGATATGTAGCGGCATGACAAGTTTCTCTCTTGGCTAGACTCTAAATTTTAAAATGATGGGATGGGTTTGCATGATGATTTTTATGTACTGATGGATCAACTTCTCAAAATGCGAGAAGGGGTAGACTCCCCAGAAAATCATGACGATCCGATGGCGGGAAGCTATCCTTGGGATCACAATGGATAGTGGACAGAACCGTCGCCGATCTAATGAACTATGGAAATAAAACTTGATCAGGCTTAGGTCTTACGTTTGTGAAAAGAATTGCAAAACTGGCTTTATGCAAAAGAACCACAGCCATTCTTTGGTTATCCCCTATCATATGCATCCTTGTTGTGGTGACTTGCTGAGTACGGTTGGTACTCACCCTTGCGGTACGCACAAACATTCAGATGTGGATAATGAAGACCCTGAAGACCCGTACGCATACTACAAGGAGGGTGTGGAGGATGATGGCGTCCAGTAGGTCTTAGCTCCGGTCGTTGCCTGTGGCAATGGCATGCCGCTGCCTTATCTAAACTCTGTTTTTGATTGTATTCCGGACTGTTTGGTCCTATGTTCTAGACATTGCCTTCAGGCTCTATTTTGTAATACTTTGTGTGTGTCGATGAATGTATCCTGCACCTGATGATTCAACAATGTATTCGATCCAAGGAAATGGTACTATGAACACGATTGATTCTTGTTGCAAAAACGGGGGTCTACATATATTTTGCGAGGTGACGATCATACATAGGGCCCGACGTCTCCCAAACCTACAGGTCCATATCGGCTATGATCTTCTCCGCTGTAGGCTCCACGGCGGCGTAGAAGTCGTCCACACCGGCAGGCCACCCTTCGGCAGCCACGACGATGTCAACCCGGGGGTACGGAAGTTGTACCACTCCGAGGGCATGTGCGCATGCTGGAATGATTGGAACTCAAGTCCAACACATTATCATGTTTCCAAAGCATCCCGGCATGTGCACATGCTGTACCACACCAAGGACGTGTGTCACCACCATCTCTGTCACACCCCGAGTGTAGGCCCGGAGAGCCTCCTGCGGGTCGGCTGTCATCATAAGAACGTGCATCTCCACAAATACCAGTTGTGGTACAGCAGCAACATCCTGCCATGGCACCAACACCTAGCAGGTGAGGTCCCAACAAAGGAAAAAAAGAAAACAAAAGAAGAAGCATCTGAATAAAGGATGAAATCCAAGACTTACCTATTGTTGACGGCCTTCGGGTCTCTCGCTCTCGCTCCAACCCTCGGTGGAACCCAGCGATGATGCCATGAGTCCTAGAACACTTTGAGGGAGCAGAAGGTTGCGGAGCAACGGCGGGAGCCTTGAGGTTTTCTTTCGAACTAATGAGATAGGTGGCGAAAAAGGAACTTGGAATGACTGGGTTTAAATAGGGAGCTATGATGGGCTTGGTGGGCAGTGGCAATCACCAACTGGGGGGCTAGCTTCCGGGCCAACCCCCGGTCAGGATCGGGACTACTGTAAGCTTCCGGGCGGTAGCCCCGACCACTTTGCTGACTTCCATTGCTTTAGGGAAAGAGACTTCAAGGACTCGTACGTGGGCTTCCGAGCTAGGCCACCATCGGGGTCGGGACTACTCAAGGCCTCCGGCCAATAGTCCCGACCGCTCCACCGACCTCCACTGCTTCAGGACAGTGGCGATCATCGACCCGGGGACTGGCTTTCGGGCAGACCCCTGATCAGGCTCGAGACTACCAGAAGCCTTCGGGCCATAGTCCCGACCGCATAGCCGACTTTCGTTGCCTTAGGGCAATGGGTTTTAAGGACTCGTGTGTGGGCTTCCGAGCTAGCCCACCATCTGGGTCGGGACTACTAAAGGCCTCTGGGCAGTAGTCCCGACCGCACCATCGACCTCCAATACCTGGGAACAATGGCATTCACCAACTTTGGGGTTGGCTTCTGGGGAAATCCCCGGTCAAAGCCGGGACCACTTGCTGCCGCTGGAGGTGGACCAGCCATCACACTGAAGACCGCTCACCTTTGGTCTGTCGTATCCTTAGCTCCATCCGTGGCCTCCAGGCCACGACGAGGGCAACACAAGGGTCACTGTATCCTCTCGGGCAGCGAGCCTGTCAAATCCAAAAGAGCCTTCATTGGATCCCGGGCGACGCTCAGGTCAGAGGGTGAACGAAAGACACTCCACTCTTGATGACTTGACCCTAGGCTCGGATGTGCCATCCAACCCTAGGCTCGAGGGCTACACCTGCTAGGTGCACCTAGGCGGTGCACTTGTAAAATCAAGAACCTTCAAAACTTTGACAACTTGTAGGGAACTGGTGCCTTGGAAGGTAACTTGACCCTAAGGCCGAATGTTCCATTCACCCTTAGGCTCGGGGGATACACTTTGTAGGTGCACCTGGGCGGTGCACCTGCCAAAACTTTGGTTCGAAGCTTTGAGGATCCTTTGAAGACGATGATGAAGAAGAAACTCTGATCCTATGGACCGATGCTCCATTCCTCCTTAGGCTCGGCGGTTGCTCTGGGGGGGTGTCACCCCCGGTACCCCATGGACTGGAATCTACGTCCAACTGAAGTCAAAACCAAGAGTCGTCGGGACGTGGTCGTTGGCTCGACCCCATTCCATGGGGTCGGATGCCCCGACCTTGCCCCGAGTTCGACCTCGGTTTTGCTCCCTCAACCCCGACAACCGTGGCCTGACCTTGATCATCCTCAGGACAAGACTTGGTGCATAAGGAGGAAGAGGCAAGGGACAGCCCGGTAGGGACTGACATCACTTGACAGCACAGTACAGCCATCTCAGGTGGAAGAGGGACCCCAAGGCAAGGGAAAGAGAGCACAAGATGCCCACTGTGTATCTTTTCAGATGATGTTTGTACTCACCTTTTAGCACGTTAGACATAGCTTCCTTGGCCCCCATGTTCTCCTATAACTGCCCCCCTTGAGCTATAAAAGGAAGGGCAGGGCGAGGGGGCCGAGGGGGGAGAGAGAGGAAGATTGATTCTGATCGAACTCTAGGATCCCCATTCTCAGTTCTTGGCCAGCTTGTTTTAAGCCCCAAGAACTCTTCCTTGTAACACCTGTTCATTACACACCCCAACAAAGAACTCTGGACGTAGGCCTATTATCCTTCGGGAGGGCTGAACCAATATAACTCCCTGTGTCTTTACTCTTTGGCTCATCTTAGGACTCGAGTCAACCATCAGATCCATCGGAGGACAGCTTCTCTACCATTCTCTTTCACCTCTTTAGGCACCCCCCTTTGAGGACTGCCGACCCACCCATCGACAATCTTCATAGCCGCGTTCCACCTGCTCAAATTCAACTTTCGAGTACCAGGTGGAACGAGCCTACACTGGTAGGTCTCGGATCAATCTACTGGTGTCACCATGTCCAACGCCACCTGTTTGAGAAGATAGCTTACTAAGTAGTAATCAACCTTGATTGTCAAGTTCTTAAAGGGAATATATAACATAAAACTATGAGCATACCTTGATTGACAGGTTCTTCAGTGAAATATGCAGCTCGCACGGTGTCTGCTGCGTGATCTCATCAACAGGGCATGGTGGAGATTCTTGAGCTTGTGGGGCTAGTTCAGCTTCATTTCCTATTGAAGCGCAGCTGCTGCGCTGCTGCTATAGTTGTGCTGCTCTTGTTGGATTTGGTTGTTGGCTAACAAAGTGGCTCCGCTCCTTGGCCAACTTTTCGGCCACCTTTTGCTCCACTATCTGATCGATCTGTGAGAGACGAATCTCCATGTCTGTGAGCTTTACATCTGTGTCTCGCTTCTTTCTCATGCAGCTCTTGTAGTTGTTCTCGTCCTCTTGAAACCCATATTTCCATGGAACGACGCCTTTTCCTCGCGTGCATGCTGGATGCTTGGGGTTTTGGAGTGCGAGCGTTAGCTCGTCCTTCTCTCTGTCGGGCTTGAACGAGCCCGAGGTAGAGAACTCTAGTTGGTCTTTCAATCTCCTGGCCGCTTCTTGTATTTCAGCATCGAATATTACTGATCCATTGGTAGGATTCAGCGATCCACCGTGAGCATAGAACCAATGTTTTGATCGTTTTGGCTAGTTGGCTGTGCCCGAAACGATATCTCGCGCTTCTAGGTCGGCTTCGATCTGCTCCCATTTCTGCACTACCTTTTGATAGCTGCCTGACCCTAGCTTGTGATGGTATTGCTTCTTGGCTGTGCTGGCCTTGTTCTTCTCGATGAGGGCTTGCGCTTGCTCCCCTGTCTTGTATAGCACAAAGGCCTCCCAGTGATCTCTGAGCTTTGGGAACTTGTCAAAGTCTAGGTTCTGGCCCTTCAGGGTGAATTTTTTGTGTAACTCCTTCTTATAGTTCCTGAAGAGCTTAGCCATCTTCCTTAACGTCCATTCCTTGACCCTTGCTTGTTCTGACTCTGGGATGGTGAACGTCTGCAACATTGTCGTCCACAGCATCTCTTTCTATGTGTCCGGGAGATAGCTCTGATCATCTCCTCCTGTCTTTGATCGCCTTCAGTTCACAATGCCGATGGGCACGTCATCCCTCACCACCCATCCACTGTGTGCCACAAACTTTCTTGCGGCGTCGGCTGGGGCACTTGGCCGACATCCGGTGCCACTTCAGTTATGACATAGCGACCCTCAATTCGCTTACGACACCGTGTTGCCCGCGTGCCCTCTTCTCTCCATAGCTGTAGTGGCCTCATTACCCTCCTCGTTCCTCTCCTTGTTGAGGTATTGATTAGGATCCTCGTTCCCCTCCTCAATGAAATATTGGTTGCTACCCTGTGTGATCTCATCAACGAGGAACTATTTGTCCTCACGATGAGCCATTTGATTGTTGTGAGTTCGAGGACTTGATCAAGGAATTCTGATAAGGAAAAAATTATCCAGTTAATACATGTATGATTCGCAATGCATAGATGTAGATCGAGTTAACACTAAATATATAACCGAGGAAAATATAGATGAAACATTGTTGAGCTACTCTTTATATCAGTTTAATGTCATCGTACTATATATTGATATATATATATAATCAAATTATAGATGTGTATTGCATTCTATTTTTTTAACTGTAACTTGTATTTATAAGAAAAAGAATGAGTTTCAACGACATATTTTCTTTGTTGAATCATTGTGACAGTTCCATTGGGACAATTCTTTGTGTTGCGATTCATTTCTTTCTCTTGTCGACTTGACTTAAATCCCTCATCTATTTCCGACCACGGCAGAATGCACTTGAAAATAGTACTCTATGTTACGGTGATGACGTGAGAAAGATAAGGTGGGACGGGCGGTCAGTCAGCCAAAACACGCACGAGACCCACATTTTCATGGGACGGACGGTCGGTCGGCCGAAACATGCACGAGCCCCATGTCTTCACGGTAGGGGCGGTCGGCCGCTCGAAATACGCACGAGACCCACGTTTTCACGGGATGGGCCGTTTTCACAAGACAATAATTAAATCTAAAGTCCATTCACATTTCAAAATATAAGTCCATATACATAATTCCAAATTATGTCCATTAACATTCAAAATTAAATGTAAAGTCCATTCATCACATTCAAAATTAAAGATGTAGTCCATCACAATCAAAATATAAAGTCATATACATGATGTCCATACACCTTCAAAATCGCATAAAAAATCTATTCATCGCATTAATTCAAAATCCATTCATCGCATTCACATATATAAACACCAAATTAACCGGCGGGCGGCGGGCGGTGGCAAGAGGGCGGTCACGACAAGAGGCGGCGACGGCAAGAGGGCGTGTGGCGGAAAGAGGCGGCGATCGCTAGAGGGCGTGCCGACGACAAGAGGGCATGCGGCGGCAAGAGGTCAGCGACGGCAGTGACGGCGACGGTGACGGCGATGGCGATGGCACGGGGGTTAGGGTTTCGTGATAGCATCACAGAGGAAAAGAATCGGTGCTGGCTAACTAACCTGGGAATGCAGCGACAACAACGGGTGACGATGGCGGCTCGACGGCGGGGGATGACGGTAGCGACATGGGAAGACGTCAGCGGCGGCGGTTTAGGGTTCTCGGCAACAAAGGTAGGTGAGAATCTTTAGTCCCGGTTGGAGCCACCAACCGGGACTAAAGATGTTTTCCCGCTATTTCCAAAACTTTTTTTTCCCGGTTAGTGTTAAAAATCAAGATTAAATATTTAAACAATGCCCTATTGAAAAGTATTTTAAATTCCAATATTAATATAGAATTAACATTTGCCCTATTCAAAAGTATATTAAATTCTAACAATCATTTGTAATTAACATATTCTCTATTGAAAATATTTTAAATCCTAATAATAGTATATAATCCTCCAGAAGTTGCAAGCCTTGGTCGGCCGAAACACGCATGAGACCCCCGTTTTCACATGGATGGGCGATCGGTCGGCCAAAACACGCACGAGCACCACGTTTTCACGGGAGGGGCGGTCGGTCGGCCGAAACACTCACGAGGCACATGTTTTCATGGGACAGACGGTCGGTCGGCCGAAACACGCATGAGACCCACATTTTCATGGGAGGGGCGGTCGGTCGGTCGAAACACGCATGAGACCCACGTTTTCACGGGACGGGCGGTCGGTCGGCGAAAACACGCACGAGGCCCACGTTTCACAGGAGAGGCGGTCGGTCTGCCGGAACACGTACGAGACCTACGTTTTCACACTGACGGACGGTGATCGGCCTAAACATGCGCGGGACCTGTTTTCACAGGGACGGGCGCCTCAGTCGGCCGAAACACGTTCGAGACCCACGTTTAAATTACAATAAATTCAATAATTTATAATAAATTCAATAATTTACAATAAATTCATTCTAATTTACATCGTCCATACAAAAATTTAGCTAAGTGATGGTTGTCCTCACGTACTTTCTCCGCACTATTGTTCCTTCGGTATGATCATTGTGTGAGTAAGGGGTATCCTCATTTGGTAGGAGAATGCTCGGGTCAACCGCCACCACGAATGGAGATTGTCCATCAAACTGATCGTAATCTTCGTTGGTTCTATCCTCGACTCCCACGATTTTCCTTTTGCCTTGGAGAACCACGTGACGCCTTGGCTCGTCGGACCCTTTTCCCTTCTTTGCTTTTCTAGCCATGTCCTTCACATAGAAACATTGATGTACATCATTGGCAAGGACGAAGGGTTCGTCTGAGTATCAAACCTTGCTAACGTCGATCGTTGTCATCCCACTTCCATCAATGGTTACGCCTCCACCACTCAGCCTAACCCATTGGCACCGAAACAGAGGAACCTTCAGAGGTCCATAGTCAATTTTCCATATGTCCTTGATGCTACTATAATATGTGCTTGTCGTACCATCGTATCCCACGGCATCATGCGGACAACGTTGTTCTGATTAGTGCTCTTTATGTCTTGGGCACGTGTGTAAAATGTGTACCCATTGATTTCATATGCCTGGAATGTGGTGTTCGAGCAAGATGGTCCGCTCGCCAAGAAGGCTAGTTGTTGATCAATGTTTCCGTTGCCCATGAGACATCGTCGCAGCCAAGCAGGGAAAGCATCAATGTGATGGTGTGTAATCTAGGCATCTGTCTTACCGATGTTTTCCGAGCGAACAATCGCCAAGTGCTCCTCGATGTAAGGAGCCACCAAGGAAGATTGTTGCAAAACAATCCAATGTGCTTTCCTGAACAATTCATTGTTTACTGTCATTATTGCCTTCCTTCTAAGAGTCCCCTTCCCCCGTAGTCTCCCTTCATGACTTGATTCGAGCACCCCGATGGGACGAAGTTCTTCAATAAAGTCAACGCAGAACTCAATGACCTCCTCTGTTTCATATCCCTTGGCGATGCTGGCCTCCGAACGAGAGCGGTAATGGACGTACTTCTTTAGAATGCCCATATACCTCTCGAAAGGGAACATGTTGTGTAGGAATACCGTACCGAGGATACAAATCTCTTTGACAAGGTGGCATAAAAGATGCGTCATGATATTGAAGAAGGAAAGTGGAAAGATTATCTCAATGCTGACAAGACATTGGACCACATCATTTTAAAAGACTTCTAGTCTGTCTGGATCGATGATCTTCTGTGAAATGGCGTTCAGGAAAGCACATAGCTTTGTTACTGTTGCCCAGACATTATCGGGAAGGATACCTCGAATTATAACGGGAAGCAGTTGTGTCATCAGCACGTGACAGTCATGGGACTTTAGGTTTGTGAACTTCTTATCCTTCATGCTTATTATTCCATTTATATTTCAGGAGTCTTCAGATGGTACCTTGATGCTCTCCAGGCATTCAAACATGTTTTCCTTCTCTCCCTTTATTGATGAGAATTCTGATTCCCACGCACTGGCCTGAGAAATTTGCTTTACTCTAGTGCAGGTCCAAATTGGTCGCCTTTGGTGAATTTAGGGCGTGCTAATTGGTTTGATCCTGTAACCAACAAGAAATAAGAAATAGGCATTGAGTTGAAATTAGACTCTACCGGAACAGCTGAAGACATCAGTAGACATATAATTGTTATTCCAAGGGGCATTTATACTAAATGATTGGGATAGATCGGTAGTATACCGAGACAGTATAAATCACTTAGACTAATGGTACATCAGGATAATAATTATCTGCACTGATAACCTAGCCGATACTGCAGGTCTAATGTGAATCGGCTAATACTCCGATAAATTTTATAAAATGTTATCAATCTAATCTAAATGCGCTAAACCTAGATCAATCGGCTATCAGCGTAACTTGACAGATTGATGCTGGTTTAGGGCATTTAAATAGATTGAGATCTTAATATAAAAGGTGTTTTAATATATCTAATAGCAATTAAAACTAAGAGATAACTAAAACAGATAAGGCTCGCTGAAACTCCAGCACTGTCTCTAATGATAAACAATAAACTAAACAGATCTTGATAGTTCTAAGAGCGACTTAATAGGTCGATTAGATGCAGCATTAAGTACAAAAAGAAATAACAAACATGTATAAGTTAATGTGAACCCCTCGAGATGGTAGACACGACATATAATCTAATTCAACCCCTGGATCTAGCCCCATCGGCTGCTGTCTTCATAGAGAAACCAGCCGATTGTGGGATAGATCTAGGCATTGCTCTAGATTATAGGTCATGATAAATTGCATAGTTTATAACATCGAAACTAGAGTATCATGACGATGGAAGCACTAGTCCCTACGATACAAACCACTAATGACAAGGGATTACCTTGTTCGGAGATCGAAGCCGATGCAGCCCGAGCAAGAGCAAGAACTCGTCGAAAATAAAAGGGTGGCGATGCGTTAAAGTTGATTGATTGTGTGTTATTTTTTTACAAAGAGACTTCCGGTCTTATTTATACCCACGCATAACGACATCCGTGTAGGACATGGTTTCTACCTTATCTACTATTTACAGTACGACAATATCTCGAGACGCAGTCCCATGCCGCATTACAAAACAAATATCTATACAACTTCCTAATTTACATATATAATTGCCGTTACAGACCTTATCCATAGATGGCAATATCTTTAATGAACATTTGGGAACCGAATCCAATATCTATCATCAGGTTTCCTTCTCTCGGGGCTAGCTCCACTTCTATCTCAACTCAGAATCGGCTATCATGGTCCGATTCAGACCCGACGGTCTCCACAGCCGATTCGGACTCAGCCGACACGACCTCTGTTTCTCCACAGATCACGCATCTCCTCTGATTCCGCTTCAATTTCTATTTCAAACCCGGGGATTTGGTTACCAAATTTGGTCGTTAACACATGCCCCCAAGTCCGTGATATGATAGTGTCGCGGATTTGACGCAATTCGAAATCCCGCGCAACTCTAGGTTGAATCTGTTTCGACTGTCATGAAAAACTCTTTAAATAATGCCCGCCTTGCACCGAACCAAGCCACGCTATCACTTTTTCATCCTCAAGCCCTAGCCAGAAAAAACCTTTCTGCCTCCTCGGTGACTTCATCAGAACCGAAGCGCGACTTCACTGGCGAACCCCTCCGCGGCGACGATCCCCTCCATTGATGGTGTCTTCAAGTACTCGCTCTGACGCGGCTCAGGTAGAGTACCATGATTCCATCTGCTGTAGCCCCTTATTCCTTGTGATTTGGCTTTTTACCTTCTGTAATCTTGTTCTTCTATCCTTCAATTAGGGCCGATCAGCAACTTAGACCCCAGTGAATTCATTAATGCAGAAACAGACCGGATCCCCTTTAGGTTTTCCTCCCCTGGTCTGGCGCCTTCAAGTCTTGGCCTTCAACGGACAAATCCTGGCCAGCTTGGTACCTAAGGATGTCGGCTAGGCAGCAAACCCATTGGACCGAGCAAGGTATAAGCCAGTGCCTAGCTTTGACAATAGCCGACATGCCCAAGGATGAGCCCCTCCTATCGGCTGCAACTTACTTCTTGTCAGATACGCTGAATGTATTTTTATTTAGACAAGGGCTGATGACGCCAACTCTCTTGGATGTGGCAATGATTACTGGGCTGGACATAACCTCCACAGTCGACCCAACCAGCCTCAACATCAAATGCATTCATAATTTCAAGACCAAGAGCATAGGAGGCTGGAGCGGCTTTATATCGATGAACATGAAAGATGGTCCGATCTCCGAGAGAGAACATGCAACTTTTCTCTTGATGTGGTTGGAAAAATTTGTATTTTGCAGATCAAGCTGCGGGCCGACTAGCAACTGGCAGCATGTAGCCGAAGCCCTGGTGAGCAAGAAGCAAATCCCCTTAGGAAAATACCTGCTCAGCTATTTGTACCAGATGTTGGGCAACGCATCGGCTCGGCTGGCTTCCAAGCAGGCTATCAATACAGGAGGGCCCTGGTGGCTACTGCAACTGTGGTTAAATCTTCACACCTATCAGGTCGTAGAAAGGCCAGCTCCACTAGAAGTCGATTTCCCCCTGATCGAGCCACAGTTCGAAGATGACGAAAAGGTGACCACCCGCCGATGTCTATCGTTTGGGGAAGCAGCGGCAACTTATCCTGGATCCAAGCTGAGAGCCGATCATTTCAAGAATTGGTTCGGCAATCTGTACACTGGCTTCCCAAGCAGCTCGAGGATATGGTTTGCCTACGAAGATTTTGAAAAGTTCGAACTCCCGGACGATCTTCGGCTATACGAGCTCAACTCTGAAGAATACAAAAAGTCGAGGGAGATTTATGCATCGGCCATAATACCTTGCATCCTCCCCTCGGCATCCACCAAGGGCGCAACGTCCGAAGTCATACGAGTTTTATCATCCGATGGTAGCTACAAGACAACTTGGCATGGGCCAACTGTCGATCGGCCTACTATTTGGACAAGACCCAAGCCGAGGCAAAATCGAAGGAGACATCACGATGCATCGGCTGCTCAACATCCCGGTCCCTCTCTGGGCAACATTGACAATATTGACTTGCCGTAACGAGGACAATTGTCTTCAGCCGATGGTAGAATGAGTGGAAGCTGCACTTGTTTCATCAATCGGCCTCAATGTACTTGACCACCATCGACCCCGATCTGATTCCATCGGTAAGCATCTTTCCTCTTCAGCTTCTTTACTTCATCGGCTATCCATTTGCATATCTCATTCCTCATGATTTGTCTCTGAAGAAAACCGATGCTTCCCCCCTCGTCTCAGCAACATAGGGGTCTGAAGGGTTACGCGGAGGCTACGCTAGCCGAAAACAAAAACTTTTAACCGCGCAAACCAGGAACTCTTGCAAGTAAGGGCCGATAGATCGTTACCGATTGGAGTAGAGTGCGCGGAATAGCCAATCGTGGCAATCCGATCCGAACAAGTGTAGCCGATTCCCGAGACACGATTCGCCAATCAGCCAATTCGAGTCGTCTGCCGTGTTCTCACGCCTCGCTCCGATGCGCCCGACCGCGCCTGATTCCACCACACGCCGATCGCTCCGATTGCAGCCGATCCGAAGCCGATCAATAGCGCGCAACGTAGCAGCGCCTCTACCGGTATCCACACGTCCGGGGACGAACGCCGTACACCCGTGTGCTAGCACGCGATGCAAGGCTAGGGTTTGGCTCGAAAGTGGGGAGGGTTTCCGTGGAGATTGATCTCGGCGACTTCGTTGCACGCGATGCAATTAACGTGCCGCAACTCTCCACCCCTCCCTCCTTTATATAGAGTTGGCCGACCGGGACTAGTGGCCGATTAGGACTCTATTTTGAATCGATCTCATCCGTACCTCATAGAGTTGGCCGCCCACACGTCGTAAGCCCATAGGACTCTATCCGATCGGATCCCTATCCGATCGAGCCGTATCCGAGTCCAACTCGAATGCCCGTTCTTATCCCCTTAAGCGTGTGACCCGTAGGTTCAGGTATACTCGGTTTCGGCTATAGTCTAACTTAGCCGATCGTCGGCTCGAGTCTAACTCAGCACACAACAGCGACGCCTAGCAGCACATATTGACACCATAGTATACAAGAATATAATATCAGCTCGAACCTGTAATGTGTACACAAATCCCTTTGCCTCACGATACCGCTAAGCTATAGGCAAGATGTGTGCAATCCCTTCAATAGCTTAACCATTCACTCGAACCTTATTGGATTATCCGTCGTTGATTGACTCCTCAATCAACTTAGCATGGCCATGCATTTCCATAATCCATTACCTCGAGGGCCCGAGATATCTCTCCAAAGGAGGGGCAAATTCCATCTTGATCACTCACATCCCACTCCATGTTTCATAGCAAACCCGAAAACTACCTTTATAACTACCCGATTACGAATAGCGTTTGGTAGTCAAAAAGTAGGCTACTACACATGTTGGAATCCATGGTGATCTCAGTCTAAGGACTTTGTACCAACACTACCCGAGACCAACTAATGGCACATTAATTCTGTAGTGTCTCATGGTGGGTCTATCCAACAATGTGTTCTCTAACACATGTGTCTATGTTTATTGATTTGGTATCTCCATACCCATGATCTATGAGACATGATCATCAATCAATAAACATGCCGATCTTAGAATCATATTTGTTCCAACAATATGACATATGATCGAGGGATCGTTTAGAAATGGATTCATACATAAAGAGTCTCATAAATAAGTCACGTACTTATTGATCAATACAAGATGTCTATTTTATGGAACCGAATAACACTTTATTCATAAATACATAAACATTGACGTGATATCCAACATCTCCATGTTGCCTCTAGGGCATATCACTAACAATCTCCCACTTGCACTAGAGTCAATCATGTAAGTATCTAATACCCATTGCTCTTGTGTGCGCCTCATGCCTCGGCTGAGGAAGAGGTTTTGTCGGCGGATCGGCTATGTTGAGATCCGTGTGCACTTTGCATATCTTGACATCACCTCTGTCCACTATCTCGCGGATGAGATGATATCGCCGAAGTATGTGTTTGGACTTCTGATGTGACCTCGGCTCCTTGGCTTGCGCAATGGCTCCACTATTGTCACAATAGAGAGACATTGGACCGATCGTACTAGTCATTCACCAAGCTCGAAATGAATTTCTTGATCCAAACAGCCTCCTTTGCGGCTTAGAAGCAGCAATGTACTCGGCCTTCGTTGTAGAATCAGCAACGGTATCACGCTTGGAACTCTTCCAGCTGACTGCGCCTCCGTTCAGGCAGAACACGAACCCAGATTGCGATCTATAATCATCCTTGTCTGTTTGGAAGCTAGCATCGGTGTAACCACTTACAACGAGCTCTTCTTCACCTCCATAGACTAGGAACATATCCTTAGTTCTTCTCAAGTACTTAAGGATATTCTTTACGCGATCCAGTGACCTTCACTGGATCTGACGGTATCTACTCGTAGCACTCAAATCGTACGAGACATCGGGCGTGTACATAGCATGGCATACATGATGGATCCAATTGCCGAAGCATATGGAACCATACCCATCTTATTCCGCTCATCATACACTCGATTCTTGCTAAGATTAATACCATGTGACATGGGCAAGAAACCTTTCTTGGAATCATGCATGTTGAACCTTTTCAACACCTTCTAAATGTATGTACGTTGGCTTAATCCAATTAGCCTCTTGGATCTATCTCTATAGATCCGAATGCCCAATATGTATATCGCCTCCCCTAAGTCTTTCAAGGAAAAACTATTTTTCAATGAAGACTTGACGGATTCTAGCATAGGGATATTATTTCCAATCAACAATATGTCATCCACATATAAGATTAGAAATACAATTGTGCTCCCACCGACCTTTTGTAAACGCAGGCCTCTTCTTCGTTTTTGATGAAACCAAACCCTTTGATTACTTCATCAAAACGAATATTCCAACTCCGAGATGCTTGCTTCAATCCATAAATGGATTTCGTAGCTTGCATATCTTTCCGAGCGATTCTGGATCGACAAAACCCCGAGGTTGTATCATGTATACATCCTCGCTTAGGTTTCCATTTAGGAAAGACGTTTTGACATTCATCTGCCATATCTCATAATCGAAATATGCAGCAATCGCTAGGATAATCCGAATAGATTTAAGCATTGCGACGGGCGAGAAGGTTTCATCATAATCAACTCCTTGAATCTGTTTAAAACCTTTCGCCACCAATCGCGCCTTATAGATGTGAACATTTCCATCCATATCGGCCTTTTCTAAAAAACCCATTTACACGCAATGGTTTTGACACCATCAGTGGATCAACCAAGTTCCAAACTTGATTGTCGTACATGGATTCTATTTCGGATTTCATGGCTCCAAGCCACTTGTTGGAATCGGGTCCCACCATCGCTTCCTCATAGGTCTTAGGCTCATCGTTGTCCAACAACAATATATCACGTTGTTCCGCACTGTACTGTCGGGGCACGACGTGATCTTTCGTTTCCGTGGGGCGGTGTATCTACAACGGTGGTGCAACACTTTGCTCCTCTGTTGTGGTTCCGTGTCGCTGAAACATTTTCGGTGTTTCTTGAACTTCTTCAAGATACACCCTGCTCCCACTAACCCTTCTTGAAAGAAACTCTTTCTCCAAGAAGACACCGTGTCGGGCGACAAACACTTTGCCTTGTTCCCGATTATAAAAGTAATATCCCTTAGTTTCCTTAGGATATCCCACAAAGAAGCACTTGTCGATTTGGGTGTGAGCTTGTCGTAAACGTTTTACATAAGCTTCGCATCCCCAAATTTTGAGAAAAGACAAACTAGGGGTTGCCCTATCCATATCTCATATGGTGTCTTTTCAACCGACTTAGATGGAACTCTATTTAGTGTGAGCGCAATGTTTCAAGAGCATATCCCCGAAGGATAACGGAAGATCACTTTGGCTCATCATCGACGCACCATGTCCAACAAGGTACGATTTCTTCGTTCGGACACTCCGTTCCATTGTGGAGTTCTGGCGGAGTCAGCGTGGAACAATTCCATAATCTTTTAGATGATTACCAAACTCTTGGCTCATATTCTCCTCCACGATCGATCGTAGAAACTTGATTGTTTTCCCTAAATGATTCTACTTCATTATGGAATTCTTTGAATTTTTCAAAGGATTCGGACTTATGCCTCATTAAGTAGATATAACCATATATACTAAAGTCATCGGTAAAGGTAATGAAGTGCTGATAACCACCTCGGCCGTTGAGCTCATTGGTCCACATACATCGGTATGTACGAGTGTCAACAAGTCACTTGCTCTTTCACGTGTCCCGTGAAAGGTGCCTTTGTCATCTTACCAAGTAAACAAGACTCACATGTCTCAAATGATTCAAAATCAAAAGAGTGAAGCAATACATCCTTATGGAGCTTCTCCATGCGTTTCTTATTTATATGGCCTAAGCGACAATGCCGGATAAACGTGGGGTTTATATCATTAGAGAGTTGCCTTTCGTATTAATGTTATAGATGGGAGATGCTTCAAGATTCAAAACGTATAATCCATTCACCAATGGAGCATGAAAATAGAACATATCTCTCGAGATATATTGAACAACCATTGTCCATTGATCTAAAATCATATCCTTCCGCTTGCAAACATGAAGCGGAAATAACGTTTTGACATAGTGTTGGAATACAATAACAATTATTCAATTCCAAAACTAATCCTCGAAGGTAGATGAAGTGGTATCTTGCTTGACGACAAGCGTAGCAACACTTGCTCCATTGCCGACGCGCAGTTTCACCTCGCCCTTCTCAATCCTCTACTTCTTCTCATTCCCGCAACGATTTGCAAATATGAGCTACCGATCCGGTATCAAATACCCAAGAGTCGTAGGTGAAGTAGCAAGATTAATGTCTATAACATTAATACTGAAGCGAAGTCGTACTTTGCTTCTTTTTGAGATCCTCCATGTACTTCTTGGAGTTCCTCTTCCAGTGGCCTGTCTCCTTGCAATAGAAGCAAACGGCATCGATGCCGCCGACCCCTTCTTGCGCTTCTTTGCATTAGAGGCACTCGCGATCTCATCGGGAGTTAACTTCCTCTTGGTGCAAAGTTTCTTGACAGTGGTTTGCGCTTAGCCTTCGCATCATCATCACATGATGACCATTCTTCGGATACTCTCCTCACTGTCTTTAGCATCCCATGCAATTCAGCCAAGGTTCTATCCATATTGTTCATGTGATAATTCAATATGAATGGCTCGAAGCTCGGAGGGAGCGACCGGAGAATCACATCGTAGCCAACTCTTGGCTAAGGGGAAAACCTAGTTTTCCGGACTCTCAATGTAGCCAATCATTTTTATCACATGCGGACCGACGGGATTCCCTCAACAAGCTCCTGCACGCAAACAAGGACTTCGAGGTGTTGAACCTCTCGGCCCGTGCTTGGTTCTCAAACATGCCACGCGTCCCCGAATAATAGTGTGAGCATCGCTGCTCTCATATTGCTTCGAAGCTCGGGGGACATTGTAGCAAGCATGAGACAGCTTATATCTAGGGCATCATTAGTGTGCTTCTCATAAGCCCTCCGTGCGTTGCAGGTGGCATTATTTGGCAAATCCTCGGGATAAGGTACTTCAAGAACGTACTCCTTACGCTCTTGCTTGAGAACAATTCTCAAGTTGCGATACCAATCCGTAAAGTTTGTTCCATTTATTTTTTCCTTTTCGAGAATAGATCGCAAATTAAAGGTACTGGTGTAGTATTAGCCGCCATTTATTCTACAACAAAAAAGCAAAGTTTAGCACAATGTTTATGCTATGTCTTTTGTTAAACAATTTAACATAAGACTCCCATTACGTATTTTCCACCTTCCCTCTAGGTTACGTATTGGGTCAAGATCCACATGTTAGTTAATTTTCTAGTGAGCTTTGGCATCACCGCTAGAAAATTAGTAACATCGATAAGCAACTCCTTGCTAATCACATCTCTATGTGACTCTTGTTGTTGGTGTGGCATCTCCATGCCCCTGCCCCAACCTATGCCCCAAGGCCCAAAACTGTTTTGATAGCCTTGTTAAGTAAACCAAATGCTCCTGCATGTATATGTCGACATATACCCCCTCGTATTATGATAGAGAATGACACTCTGCTTTAGCAGACCCACCATTGATGAGCATAACGGTGACGGGTGCAACATTTGGAAGGGCATCATTACTACTTAATATTGTGAGGGATGCTATCCTATCAAACAAACATATCACATATGAAAGCAAGTAGAATAGCATGAAATAGTATGGCCCCCTTCACATGGTGATCTCTATCTCCATGCCGGTGTAGAGGATCTCCATCTTCATCACCGTTCTTCCGAGTGCCGAATGCTTGATATCTTCAAACTAAGCTACTACTATAGAAGCTCTAATTGAAGATTACATCGACTCGCAGGTCGTGAAAGAATATTACAAGCATTGCACGTATGAAAGAATATTACAGGGATTGCACATACATCTCATACATACAATAGGGCCATACCATCTCAAAGCATTCTCTGTAAAAACAAGTTAGGCGTAGAAACGTTTTCTACCTATCGCAGAGATACGGCACCGAGATGACCTATAAGGGGTACGCACACGGCGGTCCCGATACACTATCAAGGAACGCTATCTCGAACCCAACTCAAACCGAGTTATATGGAAATTGCTTCGACGTAATCACATTACGCCGTTCCGATACACTATCATGGAACGCAATTACCATGAACTCTCCTCAACAAATCCCGTAAAACCGATTGATCTAATCAACCCGTGCGCAAAACTTGTTCCACATCCAATCTAAAACCCGAACTAAGCAAGATTAGCTCGATACCCTTGAAGGGTTACGCGGAGGCTACGCTAGTCGAAAACAAAAACTTTTAACCGCGCAAACCAGGAACTCTTGCAAGTAAGGGCCGATAGATCGTTACCGATTGGAGTAGAGTGCGGCGGAATAGCCAATCAGGGCAATCCGATCCGGAACAGTGTAGCCGATTCCCAGAGATAGTCAATTCGCCAATCAGCCAATTCGAGTCGTCCGGCCGCGTTCTCACGCCTCGCTCCGATGCGCCCGACCGCAGCCGATTCCACCACAGCCCGATCGCTCCGATGCAGCCGATTCGAAGCCGATCAACGGCACGCAACGTAGCAGCGCCTCTACCGTATCCACAAGTCCGGGGACGAACGCCGTACACCCGTGTGCTAGCACGCGATGCAAGGCTAGGGTTTGGCTCGAATGTGGGGAGGGTTTCCGTGGAGATTGATCTCGGCGACTTCTATTGCACGCGATGCAATTAACGTGCGCAGCTCTCCACCCCTCCCTCCTTTATATAGAGTTGGCCGACTGGGACTACGGCCGATTAGGACTTTATTTTGAATCGGATCTCATCCGTATCTCATAGAGTTGGCCGCCCACACGTCGTAAGCCCATAGGACTCTATCCGATCGGATCCCTATCCGATCGAGCCGTATCCGAGTCCAACTCGAATGCCTGTTCTTATCCCCATAAGCGTGCGACCCTCTAGGTCCAGGTATACTCGGTTTCGGCTATAGTCTAACTTAGCCGATCGTCGGCTCGAGTCTAACTCGCCGACACATCCTGGCAGGCGCCTAGCGGCACATATTGACACCATAGTATAGAAGAATAATATCGGCTCAACTGTAATGTTTACACAAATCCCTTTGCCTCACGATACCGGCTAAGCTATAGGCAAGATGTGTGCCATCCCTTCAATAGCTTAACAGTCCACTCGAACCGTATTGGATTATCCGTCCATTGATTGACTCCTCAATCAACTTAGCATGGCCATGCATTTCCATAATCCATTACCTCGAGGGGCCCAGAGATATCTCTCCAAAGGAGGGGCAAATTCCATCTTGATCACTCACATCCCACTCCATGTTTCATAGCAAACCCGAAAACTACCTTTATAACTACCCGATTACGGAATAGCGTTTGGTAGTCCCAAAGTAGGCTACTACACATGTTGGAATCCATGGTGATCTCGAGTCTAAGGGCTTTGTACCAACACTACCGAGACCAACTAATGGCACATTGATTCTGTAGTGTCTCATGGTGGGTCTATCCAACAATGTGTTCTCTAACAAATATGTCCATGTTTATTGATTTGGTATCTCCATACCCATGATCTATGAGACATGATCATCAATCAATAAACATGCCGATCTTAGAATCATATTTGTTCCAACAATATGACATATGATCGGGATCGTTTAGAAATAGATTCATACATAAAGAGTCTCATAAATAAGTCACGTACTTATTGATCAATACAAGATGTCTATTTCATGGAACTGAATAACACTTTATTCATTTATACATAAACATTGACGTGATATCAAACATCTCCACGTTGCCTCTAGGGCATATCACGAACAGGGTCACGGTGCATTACGTCCCCGGATTGTTGCCGAGCAGCAGCGGATTGGCTCCCTCCTCAATCGGCTTCAAAGCATCGAAAGTATCAACACTACTGCATGGCTAGACGCGGGAGCCACTTCGTTGGCAAAAGAGGAGCAAGCCATCGGCTGCGGTTGCCAAGAAGAAAAAGATTGCAAAGAAGCAAAAGAAGAACCCAGCCGACGGCTTGCATCGACCCAGACGTAGATGCAATCCTCGAAGAAGAAGTCAAGGATGAGGAGATGGACCAAGCCGTTGATGCTGCGCAGCCAAAACGAGCTCTTCAAATAAATGTGCCCGAACTCCATCGGCCAAACAAACCGTCGAAATGACTCCGAGCCCCCCGAAGCACGCCCCTCGTTCCCAACTGGTAAACACCTTTCATTACTTGATCTCATCACCTTTTCCAATTTTATGCTTTATCGGCTTTTTGTGTTTGTAGACGAAGAAACTGGCTGCCAAGAAGAAGACGGCTCCTCCTCCCTCGGTAAGCTCTAATTTTGCAACCCTTTGTCCAATTAGCCGATTTCTAAACTTGTATCCTTTTTTCAGCCCTCCTCGTGCTCCAACACTTGCCCCCCACCTATTGAGCGAACACATGCCATCGGCTGCAGGTGGTGGTGATGCCAAAGATGAGGCTACCTCGGTCCCGATTGTCCAAGTAAGTTCTATTCAATTTCATAAATCGGCTTACTAGTTTTGTCGATCTGCTAACTGTCTCCTACCTTGCAGGCCGTAGCTGATCTTCTGGACTTCGACCTTTCAGAATTCCTGGACCCTGATGAGGATGCCGACAAGGCAATGGTGCTATCGGATGAGGACCTACGGGGTACACTATCGGACATAGCCAAGCGGCTAGAGTGCTCCCTCGACTTCTTGGTCACCGACTGCGGTTCCATCCGATGTCGGTTTGAAGATATCCAAGATCGGCTACCAGATCAGCTTGCCGATATCATCGCACTGGTGGATCTTGAAAGGCCCTTCCCAGTTAGGCGACCACTTGTCGAATTTGTTGTCCCTTGATCCAATCGGCAATATTAATTTCCAAACGAGCTCACCCTCTTCAAAAGACTTAGGCACAACTTTCTTGTTATTATGATGGGCTACTCGCTCTTTGTACCTGGTCACTTTTTCTAAGGCACGCATTCTTGACAAAACCAGGTCTTCTCACTCATCTACCATCAAGTTATAATAATCATCGGCTGTAAGCTGATCATGAAGTTGGATTCTTCTTGAGCCGATGATATTTTCCCACGGCAGAACTGCCTCATGCCCGTAGACCAGTTTATATGGCGGCACTTGGGTTGATCCGTGGCAAGCCATCCGATAGGCCCATAGTGATTCGGCTAATCGATTGTGCCATTGCTTTGGGTATTCAGCAATCTTTCTTTTTATCAGCTTGATTAAACTCTTGTTTGAGGCCTCTGATTACCCATTGGCCTGAGCATAATATGGTGAAGAATTGAGTAACTTCGAAGTAGCCATTACAAAGAGCCTTCGGGTCTTATTTATACCCAGGCATAACGACATCCGTGTAAGACACGGTTTCTACCTTATCTACTATTTACAGTACGACAATATCTCGGAACGCAGTCCCACCGGGCATGCCAAAAGCGTGTTGATGAGAATTTTGATTCCCACGCTGTCGGCAAACTGAACAAACTCATCTGAGATAAAAATAGATCTCTGATCCGTAGTTATAGTTTGAGGGACACCGAATCGGTATATGATATATTCTTTAACAAACTCGATTGCATCCCCGGAGTCAACCTTTCTTCAAAGGAATTGCTTCCACCAATTTGGTAAAATAATCGGTTGCCACCAATATGAACTTGTGTCCTTTGCTCGAGGGTGGATTGATTTGGCCGACCATGTCTATTCTGTTAGTGATATGCCCTAGAGGCAACATGGAGATGTTGGATATCACGTCAATGTTTATGTATTTATGAATAAAGTGTTATTCAGTTCCATGAAATAGACATCTTGTATTGATCAATAAGTACGTGACTTATTTATGAGACTCGATATGTATGAATCTATTTCTAAATGATCCCGATCATATATCATATTATTGGAACTAATATGATTCTAAGATCGGCATGTCTATTAATTGATGATCATGTCTCATAGATCATGGGTATGGAGATACCAAATCAATAAACATGGACATATGTGTTGGAGAACACATTGTTGGATAGACCCACCATGAGACACTACGGGAATTAATGTGCCATTAGTTGGTCTCGGGTAGTGTTGGTACAAAGTCCTTAGACCGAGATCACCATGGATTCCAACATGTGTAGTAGCCTACTTTGGGACTACCAAACGCTATTCCAAATGGGGGTAGTTATAAAGGTAGTTTTCGGGTTTGCTATGAAACATGGAGTGGGATGTGAGTGATCAAGATGGAATTTGCCCCTCCTTTGGAGAGATATCTCGGCCCCTCGAGATAATGGATTATGGAAATGCATGGCCATGCTAAGTTGATTGAGGAGTCAATCAACGGATAGATAATCCAATACGGTTCGAGTGAATGGTTAAACTATTGAAGGGATGGCACACATCTTGCCTATAGCTTAACCGGTATCGTGAGGCAAAGGGATTTGTGTACACATTACAGGTTCGAGCCGATATTATATTCTTGTATACTATGATGTCAATATGTCTTGCTAGGCGCCGCTGTTGACAGTTGGCTGAGTTGGACTCGAGCCGATGGTCGGCTGAGTTAGACTATAGCCGAAACCGAGTATACCTGAACCTACGGGTCGCACGCTTAAGGGGATAGAATAGATATTCGAGTTGGACTCGGATACGGCTCGATCGGATAGGGATCCGATCGGATAGAGTCCTATGGGCTTACGACGTGTGGGCGGCCAACTCTATGAGATACGGATGAGATCCGATTCAAAATAGAGTCCTAATCGGCCACTAGTCCCAGTCGGCCAACTCTATATAAAGGAGGGAGGGGTGGAGAGCTGCGACACGTCAATTGCATCGCGTGCAACAGAAGTCGCCGAGATCAATCTCCACGGAAACCCTCCCCACTTTCGAGCCAAACCCTAGCCTTGCATCGCGTGCTAGCACATGGGTGTTCGGCGTTTTGTCCCCGGACGTGTGGATACCGGTAGAGGCGCTGCTACGTTGCGCGCTGTTGATCGGCTTCGGATCGGCTGCAATCGGAGCGATCGGCTATGGTGGAATCGGCTGCGGTCGGGTGCATTGGAGCGAGGCATGAGAACGCGGCCGGACGACTCGAATCGGGCGATTGGCGTATCGGCTGTCTCCGGAATCGGCTACACTGTTCCGGATCGGATTGCCACGATTGGCTATTCCATGCACTCTACTCCAATCGGTAACGATCTATCGGCCCTTACTTGCAAGTGTTCTGGTTTGCGCGGTTAAATTTTTGTTTTCGGCTAGCGTAGCCTCCGCGCAAAACTTGTATCAGAGCTAATCTTGCTTAGTTCGGGTTTTAGATTGGATCTGGAACAAGTTTTGCGCACAGGTTGATTAGATCAATCGGTTTTACGGGATTTGTTGAGGAGAGTTGATGGTAATTGCGTTCCTTGATAGTGTATCGGAACGGCGTAATGTGATTACGTCGAAGCAATTTCCATATAACTCGGTTTGAGTCGGCTTCGAGATAGCGTTCCTTGATAGTGTATCGGAACGGTATAATGTGATTATGCCGAAGCTATCTCGTAGTCTGATCTTGTTAGCTGCCTCGCGCTTACGCAAACCATCTCCCTTGATAGTGTATCGGGACAGTATAATATGATTATGCCGACATGGTTTCCGTAAGCGAATTCATAGATTGGATCTATGAATTTCGTGTGGTGTTCCGGGCTAGCGGGACCGCCGTGTGCGTACCCCTTATAGGTTGTCTCGATGCCGAATCTGCGACAAGTAGAAAACGTTTCTACGCCTAACTTGTTTTTGCAGAGAATGCTTTGAGATGGTATGGCCCTATTGTATGTATGAGATGCATGTGATGCATGTAATATTCTTTCATATGTGCAATCCTCGTAATATTCTTTCATACGTGCAATGCTTGTAATATTCTTTCACGACCTACGAGTCGATGTAATCTTCAATTAGAGCTTCTATAGTAGTAGCTTAGTTTGAAGAAATCAAGCATCATGCACATTGGAAGATGGCGCCGAAGATGGAGATCCTCAGCGCCGGCATGGAGATGGAGATCACCATGTGAAGGGGGCCATACTATTTCATTATATGCTATTCTACTGTTTTCATATGTGATATGTTTGTTTGATAGGATAGCATCCCTCACAATATTAAGTAGTAATGATGCCCTTCCAAATGTTGCACCCGTCACCGTTATGCTCGTCAATGGTGGGTCCGCAAAGCGAGTGCCATTCTCTATCATAACACGAGGGGTATATGTCGGACATATACAGCGGGAGCATTTGGTTTACTTAACAAGGCTATCAAAACAGTTTTGGGCCTTGGGGCATAGGTTGGGGCCGGGGCATGGAGATGCCACACCAACAACAAGAGTCACATAGAGATGTGATTAGCAAGCGGTGATGCCAAAGCTCACTAGAAAATTAATTAACATGTGGATCTTGACCCAATACGTAACCTAGAGGGAAGGTGGAAAATACGTAATGGGAGTCTAATGTTAAATTGTTTAACAATAGACATAGCATAAACATTGTGCTAAACTTTGCTTTTCTTTGTAGAATAAATGGCGGCTAATACTACACCCGGTACCTTTAATTTGCGATCTATTCTCGAAAAGGAAAAATTAAATGGAACAAACTTTATGGATTGGTATCGCAACTTGAGAATTGTTCTCAAGCAAGACCGTAAGGAGTACGTTCTTGAAGTACCCTATCCGAGGATTTGCCTAATAACGCCACCGCAACGCACGGACGGCTTATGAGAAGCACACTAATGATGCCCTAGATATAAGTTGTCTCATGCTAGCTACAATGTCCCCGAGCTTCGAAGCAATATGAGAGCAGCGATGCTCACACTATTATTCGGGGACTGCGTGGCATGTTTGAGAACCAAGCTCGGGCCGAGAGGTTCAACACCTCAAAGTCCTTGTTTGCGTGCGGAGCTTGTTGAGGGAATCCCGTCGTCCGCATGTGATAAAAATGATTGGCTACATTGAGAGTGGGAAAACTAGGTTTTCCCCTTAGCCAAGAGTTGGCTGCGATGTGATTCTTCGATCGCTCCTCCAAGCTTCGAGCCATTCATATTGAATTATCACATGAACAATATGGATAGGACCTTGGCTGAATTGCATGGGATGCTAAAGACAGCTGAGGAGAGTATCCAGAAAAACGGTCATCATGTGATGATGATGCAGAAGGCTAAGCGTAAACCACCTGTCAAGAAACTTTGCACCAAGAGGAAGTTAACTCCCGATGAGATCGCGAGTGCCTCTAATGCAAAGAAGGGCAAGAAGGGTCGGCGGCATCGGATGCCGTTTGCTTCTATTGCAAGGAGACAGCCTTTGGAAGAGGAACTGCAAGAAGTACATGGAGGATCTCAAAAAGAAGCAAAGTACGACTTCTGCTTCAGGTATTAATGTTATAGACATTAATCTTGCTACTTCACCTACTGACTCTTGGGTATTTGATACCGGATCAGTAGCTCATATTTGCAAGTCGTTGCGGGGAATGAGAAGAAGTAGAGGATTGAGAAGGGCGAGGTGAACTGCGCGTCGGCAATGGAGCAAGCGTTGCTACGGTTCTGTCGGCACGATACCACTTCATCTACCTTCAGGATTAGTTTTGGAATTGAATAATTGTTATTGTGTTCCAACACTATGTCAAAACGTTATTTCCGCTTCATGTTTGCAAGCGGAAGGATATGATTTTAGATCAATGGACAATGGTTGTTCAATATATCTCAGAGATATGTTCTATTTTCATGCTCCATTGGTGAATGGATTATACGTTTTGAATCTTGAAGCGTCTCCCATCTATAACATTAATACGAAAGGCAACTCTCTAATGATATAAACCCCACGTTTATCGGCATTGTCGCTTAGGCCATATAAATAAGAAACGCATGGAGAAGCTCCATAAGGATGGATTGCTTCACTCTTTTGATTTTGAATCATTTGAGACATGTGAGTCTTGTTTACTTGGTAAGATGACAAAGGCACCTTTCACGGGACACGGTGAAAGAGCAAGTGACTTGTTGGCACTCATACATGCGATGTATGTGGACCAATGAGCTCAACGGCCAGAGGTGGTTATCGGTACTTCATTACCTTTACCGATGACTTTAGTAGATATGGTTATATCTACTTAATGAGGCATAAGTCCGAATCCTTTGAAAAGTTCAAAGAATTCCAGAATGAAGTACGAGAATCATTTAGGGAAAACAATCAAGTTTCTACGATCGGATCGTGGAGGGAATACTTGAGCCAAGAGTTTGGTAATCATCTGAAAGATTGTGGAATTGTTCCACGATTGACTCTGCCAGAACTCAAATGGAACGGAGTGTCCGAACGGAGAAATCGCACCTTGTTGGACATGGTGCGGTCGATGATGAGCCAAAGTGATCTTCCGTTATCCTTCGGGGATATGCTCTTGAAACATTGCGCTCACACTAAATAGAGTTCCATCTAAGTCGGTTGAAAAGACACCATATGAGATATGGACAGGGCAACCCCTAGTTTGTCTTTTCTCAAAATTTGGGGATGCGGCTTATGTAAAACGTTTACGATCGACAAGCTCACACCCAAATCGACAAGTGCTTCTTTGTGGGATATCCTAAGGAAACTAAGGGATATTACTTTTATAATCGGGAACAAGGCAAAGTGTTTGTCGCCCGACATGGTGTCTTCTTGGAGAAAGAGTTTCTTTCAAGAAGGGTTAGTGGGAGCAGGGTGCATCTTGAAGAAGTTCAAGAAACATCGAAAATGTTTCGGCGACCACGAGAACCACAACGGAGGAACGAAGTGTTGCGCCACCGGTTGTAGATACACCGGCCCCACGAGGTCGAAAGATCACGTCGTGCGCCGACAGTACATAGGTGCAGAACAACGTGATATATTATTGTTGGACAATGATGAACCTAAGACCTATGAGGAAGCAATGGTGGGACCCGATTCCAACAAGTGGCTTGGAGCCATGAAATCCGAAATAGAATCCATGTACGACAATCAAGTTTGGAACTTGGTTTATCCACTGATGGTGTCAAAACCATTGAGTGTAAATGGGTTTTTAAGAAAAGGCCAATATGGATGGAAATGTTCACATCTATAAGGCGCGATTGGTGGCGAAAGGTTTTAAACAGATTCAAGGAGTTGATTATGATGAAACCTTCTCGCCCGTTGCAATGCTTAAATCTATTCGGATTATCCTAGCGATTGCTGCATATTTCGATTATGAGATATGGCGAGATGGATGTCAAAACAGCTTTCCTAAATGGAAACCTAAGCGAGGATGTATACATGATACAACCTCGGGGTTTTGTCGATCCAATCGCTGGAAAGATATGCAAGCTACGAAATCCATTTATGGATTGAAGCAAGCATCTCGGAGTTGGAATATTCGTTTTGATGAAGTAATCAAAGGGTTTGGTTTCATCAAAAATGAAGAAGAGGCTGTGTTTACAAAAAGGTCGTGGGAGCGCAATTGTATTTCTAATCTTATATGTGGATGACATATTACGATTGGAAATGATATCTGTCGAAACTTGGTTTCGGCAATATAATTTATGGGGTCGCATCGAGATCGCCAAGCACAATGGGTTAGAAGAAGAAGAAGATTTAGACAGGTTCAGGCCCTCTCGTGAGGTAATACCCTACTCCTATTTCGGTGGATTCGATCCGCCGAGTGTCTTTATTGATCTCGTGATCCAAAGCTCTCGCTTATGAAGTCGTATCTAGAATCTAATCTCTGATTTCCTATCGGAATCTCTTGATCTAGAATCTGATCAAGTCTAAGATATCCCTCAAGGGACGCCCCTTACCCCCCTTATATAGTCTTGGGAGGAAGGGTTTACAAGTCGAAAACCCTATCTTATTCTAAGTCGGTTTCCTCAATCTTACCAAACCGTGACTATAGGCCGATTGCCTTATCTCTATCGGCAACCGTAACACCTAAGTCAAGTTCGGCTTACAGATATGGCAGGCGCAATCTATCCCTACCTCCAGTCGGATAAGCTTGCCATGTAGATACCCGATTACCACAATCTCCACAGTAGCCCCCGAGTCCTTTTCAGTCGACTAGATAACTCAGCTTCAGACCAAAACAGCACTCAACCAAAAAATCTCTTTGACCGAGTGCTTTTGGCGCCGAGTGATTCCATCATCTCTGCCTGAATCTTCCCGAGTGGCTCCAAAGACGTGAAGGGCTGGAAAAATATATATAAAAATTTCTCAAAAAATAGATATCTAGGTGCATCTCTGATGCACCTAATTAGGTGTAGCCCCGACTATGTGGTTAGTCAAAAATTGGCTAAGCATATAGTCAAGAACTATAAAAAATCATTCTCATGCGGATGCCCGACTCATGCTAAAGCAATCATAGAAATCTCATTACTCGGCAAGTTCATACTCAACCGAGTGAATTTGCACGAGTTATCTCGAAACAAATAATTCGATCAACCCTTGTGGGAAAAAAGCATACGGCAAGCTCTTGCTTATCCGAGTGGATTTGCCGAGTAATTTTGGAAGAAATAACTCAATCAACCACAGGCGGGTAAAAAGCACTCGGTAAGCTCATGCTTATCCGAGTAGATCTGCCCGAGTAATCCCGAAACAAATATTTTAATCATCCCTCATGGGAAAACAAGTTCTTTCAATCATATGAAAAATATGACCAAGTTATTAAATAGCTTTTGCCATAATCTGGTCTCAATCTTATAAAGATCTTCACCAAGGTGGAAAACAAACGGCATTGGTAAGATTACCGACCGAATGCCAAAAAACCAAACGACCCTTGTTCACCAAGGCGCTATAAAAACTCATTTGTTGGTTACCTTCCAAATTGCATCGTGCCGGCTTCTCATGAAGTCGGGCAAACCGCGGTATGGAAGGATCTTTAAAGGTATAGGGCACTCGGACACGCGCATATTGCCAGGGCAAATTTGCTTAAGCTCATCCGCTTAAGTCCCTAAGGACACGTATCGGACCACACCTTAGCTGGGCCGTAGATTTTCTTATGGGCTCGGCCCACTCACCAAAAAACCTAGCGCAACCCTCAAATCTTTCTATAAAGATGCGAGGTCGTCCCCGCCTCTTTGCCTTCCAAACGATTCCCCTTCTCACGGTACTGTTCAACAGCTCACCGCGGAGACCCCTAGACTCGCGCGCTCCCAAATCCGTCCATCTAAGAGCTCGATCTCTGCAACAACTAGCCTCCACAGCCAACTCTCCCACATTCCGTCGCCAAAGATCCAACTTTCCTCGGCGGATCCACTCCCCATCAACCCATTCTCATGGCGGACGAGAAAAGGATTCCGTTCGACCAATGGGCCACCTCGGATGTGAGGGAATACACCCTCAAGGAGATGGTGAAGCACGGCGTGCTTCCGCCGAAGGAACTTGTGGGATGGCGCCGCGGCGGCGGGAGGACTTCCGACCCCAAACACCGGGAGCTGGTTGTCTTTACTTCCTTTTTCTATTGCGGGTTCAGCCTTCCCACCTCCGAATTCTTTCGGGGCTCTTGGACTACTATGGTCTTCACATCTACCATCGAACCCCAACTCGATGCTTCACATAGCCCTCTTTATTCATGTGTGTGAAGCTTTCCTTGGCATTCTTCCTCATTTCAATCTATTCCGTCGTATGTTCTACACGAAACCCCATCCGAACAAGGACCAACCTTGCGTTGTTGGCGGGCGGGCTTCCAACTTCGCGGATCTCTCCGCAAAGATTACTTTTCTCTCCCTTTGAAATCTTCCAACAAAGGCTGGCACGCGGGCTGGTTCTACATCAATAATCTTGAACCCACCGCCCGCTTTGTTGGTCTTCCTCTGTCCCCAAGCCATCTTGGAGTACCGTCCCGGTAGCTCAAGATTGGGACGCAGCCAATGATCTGCTCGCAAAGATCCGGCGATGAAGAAGAGGAATCTTCGCGGGGAACAAATCACTCGGCACTTCATCGAGTGCCGCGGCGCCGATCGGGGAGCGGTGAAGCCGGCCTTCGAGTATGAAGGCGGGACGGACCCCAATCGGGAAGACCCGGATCCACTCACATACGAAATCTTGAAGATTCGGATGTACAAACTCTGCTCATCGGGATTTCAGTCGAGCGGGCCCTCATACTTGCCAGATCCTCCCATTCGGCATCCACCGACCTCCTCCTCCGGTAAGCCGATTAGATGCTTCATAGTATCTTCCAATCTTGACGTCTTGTCTCTTAATGTCACACTTTCTCTCTTCTCCGGGAAACGCCTCTATCACCTCCAAACCATATAAAGTGGTTCATGATGGCGCCGCGTCGCCCCCATAAGCCGGCGGGATCAAAATCAAGCTGATCCAGGTCGGGAAACGGGCGCGCCGAGTGAGGACTCGAACAAGCGCGCAAGCAAGAGGAGGTTGATCATCGAGGATTCGGATGACGACGTCTCGGCTCCTCCGGTCGAAACCCCGCCTCTAAGGCGATCGCCGCGGACGGCACCAAAGATCCACCGGTCATCCGTAAGCTCCGAAACCGAAGTTCAAACTTTTTCTTTGGAAACTTTTCTTTATATCTGCCGTATTCACTTTCGCGGAGGCCTCGGGATATAGATCACGTCGGAGGGATGAAAGACCAACCCGGCCGCTGCTCCCGAAGTGCCAAGGCCATCGGGGCCAAAACCGGAGCCCGCAGCGAGTGCGGCGTTCGGAGAAACATCCTTCTCCTCGAAGGAGAGCGCCCCTAGGAAGGAGCCCCGCGTGCTGGGGAACCCACGGCTGCGGCCCAAGCGCCCGGCCGGGGGGTCACTCGGTGCGAGCCCGAAGAAGAAGAAGAGTCCGCTGCCCCACCTAGGCGGGCGACCACCGAAACCGGTGAGACTTGCTTCGAAGCGTTCCTTTGTTCTTTCAATTTTGAATCCCTCATGTCTTCATTGACCTTTCTTGTTTGCCGCCACATTAGAGGAGATCCCGGGTTGCGGTCTTCGAGACTGGGTTCCTCCGATCGAGATCGAGTGGCGGGATTCGAAAGCGAGAGACAAGGGATCATCCTCGGCACGGCAGCGGAAAAGGATGAAAGGGATGCCCTCGACGAGCTGAATGAGGCGACCCGGCGCTCAACGTAAGCCTTCGTCTTTCTTTTTGATTATATCATCGTTATCTTTCGATCGATCACTCCACTTGCTTTCGTGTGCGAAGGAATATTGCCGCTCAATGGCAAAATCGAAGTGTTAGAGAAGCTGGTCCCCCACTTAAACTCCTTGGAGGACGTTCGGCAACGGTGAAGGCCACTCGGGAGGAGGCTGCATCAAGGGAGGCCGCTTTAAGGAGGGAGATCTCGGAGCTTCGGGAAGCGAACCTCGACCTCCGCGGATCAATCGGAAGTAAGCCCGCCTCTCCCGGCTTCATTATGATTCTTATGTTGATCTTGGCTATTGTTAACCTTCTTTCGTTGTAGGAAATTCTTTGGAGGTCCACTCGCTTCAAGTCCAGTGGAAGCGGTCGGCCTCGACAAGGCCGAAATGGAGGCCGAATTTGAAGGTAACCTTCTTTGAAGTTGAATTTCATGCGTTGCTTCATTTCCGAGTGCTTGAATGATGCAGGACTCCTTGCGGCTTATAAGATGAAGACCCGAGCCCAATATGACGTCTTACTTGGGCGGATCAAGTCCAGCGACGAGATACGGGAAGAGGTCGCCAACGCCGCCACGCCGATCTTGACATCCTTGTTTGATCAAGGAGTTGGGGCTAGCTCGCTGGAGCCAATCGAGATCTTCGACAAGCTTCGGCGGCTCCCGAACGATATCGAAGAACATCACCGAAGCGGCCAACATGGGGGCTGGTCGGCTCTTGCACGGACCAAGTCCCTCTACCCCAGTGGATATCCATTCGGTCGGGAGGGCTTCGCCGAGGGAACAACAGACGAGCGAGGCCTTAGATATGCTAGGCGAGGCGCAAGAGGCGGCGAAGAAGATATCGTTGGATGTAGTGAACAATTTTAAGCTACGAACGTATTCGACTTTGCTTTGTAGATATCATGTAATTGTAACACTCGACGTGGAATCTTTGTGACTATTTTTAGTTTATTTATGTCAATGCCTTGATTCGAGCCTTTGCGTGAAATTTCTTAAGTAGTTTTCGTCATTTGTCATCAAGCCTAGGCTCGATTAGGTCATCGGAAAACTCTCGGTCCTTAGACACGAGCTCGAGTCGAAGGACATTAAACAATGATAAACCAAATTGTGCACAAAAATTTGATGAGGAAAATTTGAGCTTTATTGATATGTGTATCGGCCCCATTTGCTAGCTCAAGAAGTCATCTTGCTTGAGGTTGGCGAGTCAAGGAGAACATGAGGCCTTAGCCAAATTAGGCGTAAAACCGTCGAAGATGCTCGATGTTCCGGGAGTTCTCCACCATGGACCCGTCTTCGCGCTTTAGCCGTAAGCACGGCCGAGTCACCTCGGCGATTATATACGGTCCTTCCCATAAGGGAGATAACTTGTGTCGGTCTTTGGTGAGTCGGATCTTGCGTAGGACCAGGTCGCCAACAATGAAAGCTCGTGCTCGCACGTTGCGGCGTGGTATCTTCGAGCCCTTGAAGGTATTTGGCCGATTGGATGAGGCGCCGCGGGCCTCTTCCAATCGGGTGAGGTCATCCACTCGGTCGATGTCGTAGCGTTCATCGTTGAAGGCTGCGGACCGGAGGGACTCATACTCCATCTCGTTTGTCAACACGGCTTCGCGCCATAGACCAAAAAGAAAGGAGTTTGGCCGGTGGCCCGCCGGGTGTGGTTCGCGGCGACCATAGAACCGAGGGAAGTTCTTGAACCCACTTGCCGGCATAAGGGCTTAGCCGGTCGAAGACGCGAGCCTTGATGCCTTGAAGGACCATGCCGTTTGCTCGCTCGACTTGCCCATTGCTTTTAGGGTGAGCTGCGTGCATAGCGAGATCTTGATTCCGAAGTCTTCGCAGAATTCCTTGAAGATGCCTCCCGTGAATTGAGTCCCATTATCGGTTATGATTACGTTTGGGGCCGAAGCGGTGCACAATGTTGAGGAAGAAGTCTCGTGCTTTGTCGGCGGTGATTGTGGCGACCGGCTTGGCCTCAATCCATTTGGAGAACTTGTCGATTGCGACGAAGAGGTGTGTGAAACCTCCCGGAGCTTTCTTGAAAGGGCCAACCATGTCCAGCCCCATACCGCGAACGGCCGGGAAAGTGGGATTGTTTCAAGCTCTGGGGCGGGACATGGCTTTGTCGGGCAAAAGCGGCGGCCTTCGCGGGTTCTTACGACTTTATCCGCGTTGGAGACCGTGGTAAGCGAGAGAATCCTTGCACCGTAAGCTTTGCCGACTAGAGTGCGTGCCGCGCGTGGCTTCCGCATATGCCCGAGTGGATATCTTGGAGTAATTGTTTCCCTTCTTCGGGTGTGATGCACCTCATTAGAATTCCGAGAGGGGCTTCTCTTGTATAGATCGGAGTCGACCATGACGTACGCTTGGCAACGACGCCGGAGGCGTTCGCTTCATCCGGTCATCGGCGGCTCTTCTTGGGTCAAGAATTTGATAAGCGGCGTCCTCCGGTCGGTATCGATCATGGTGACTTCGTTCGTGGTTTGCTCGTTGGGAGCTGTCTTTGCCATGACGGTTGGCTCGTAAAGATGTTCGACAAAGACATCGTTGGAGCAGCTCGCGCTTGGATCCGACCTGTGCTAGCTCATCGGCGGCTTCGTTGTTATGTCTCGGGACATGTGAGAGTTCTAGCCCATCAAACTTGTCCTCAAGCTTGCGGACCTCTTGTCGGTAGGCCTCCATAGTGTCGTTTAAGCGGGACCGAGTCTTTCATCACTTGATTGACGACCGGTGGGAGTCGCCTTTCACAATAAGCCGACGAATCCCGAGTGAGGCTGCGAGCGCGATCCATGTAAAAGAGCTTCGTATTCGGCGACGTTGTGTGATGCGGAGAAGTGGAGGTGAAGGGCATATCTTAGCCTTTCCCGGTCGGGAGATCGCACAACTCCTGCTCCCGGGCCGGTGATCCTCTTGGATCCGTCGAAGTGCATGGTCCGAGTGTTGGAGGTCTTCTCGGGGCACATGCTCTTCTTTCGAGTCCACTCGGCCGGGAAGTCCGCTAAGGCTTGTGACTTAATGGACGTCCCGGCTTAAAAGTTAAGTCCGCGGCATCGGTTCTAGGGCCCACTTGGCGTGCGCCCGGTTGCCTCGCGGTTGTGGACGACGTCACCGAGTGGAAAAGAGGTGATGACGGTGGCCAAGTGACCACAGAAAGTAGTGTGCCAATTTCCTCGCGGTTATTAGAACACCATAAAGCAATTTTTGTACCGAGGGTATCGGGTTTTGGCTCTGCCGGTCATTCCGACAAAGTAAATTGGCCTTTGAATCTTACGGGCCCGTCCTTCTTCTTCTCGTTCAACCACAAGGACCGTGCTAACCACTTGATGAGTGGCTGAAACGTACATGCGAGCGGGGGTTCACGGGGCTGAGGTGAAGCCGGGGACGGGTGGCGTGGTAAGGAATTCTTTGAAATCTTCAAAGGCCTTGTCGGCTTACGTGGTCCACTTGGAAGTCGTCTATCTTCTTGACAACTGAAGAAGGGCATGCCTCGTTCGCCGAGTCGGGATATGAAGCGGCTTAGTGCCGCCATGCAGCCAGTGAGCTTACGGACGTCTTTCGATTACTCGGGGGCTTCATGCTTAAGATAGCGTTGATCTTCTCTGGGTTTGCTTCAATGCCGCGATGTGATACCATGAAGCCGAGCGGTTTGCACGATGGGGCGCCGAAGGTGCACTTCTCGGGTTCAACTTCATTCGAAGGCCCGATGTTTGCAAAGGTTTCTTCTAAGTCGGCGATCAGGTCTTCTTTACGCTTGGTCTTGATGACGACATCGTCGACGTAAGCTTCAACGTTTTTGCCGATCTGCGTGCGGAAGCATCTTTGGATCATGCGTTGGTATGTAGCTCCGGCGTTCTTCGAGCCGAAAGGCATGGTGATGTAGCGTAGGCCCCGAACGGCGTGATGAAAGATGTCTTCAAGCGGTCGGATTCTTTCAAACGATCGGTGATAGCCCGAGTAACAATCCAAGAAACTTAGGAGTTCGCGGCCGCGTGGAGGTCGACGACTTGATCGATGCGAGGCAGCCCGAACGGATCTTTGGGGCAGGCTTTGTTGAGGTCGGTGTAGTCGACACACATGCGCCATTGCCCCGTCTTTTTGCGGACCGGGAGCTGGGTTGGCTAACCGGTCGGGATGAAGGACTTCTTTAATGAAGCGGCGCCAAGAGCTTTGCAAGTTCTTCTTTGATCGCATCTTTTCGATCTGTGCGAACTGCGTAATCGTTGTTTTATTGGTTTGGCGTCATCTTTGACGTTCAAAGAGTGCTCGATCACCTCCCTAGGAATTCCGGGCATATCGGATGGTTTCCAAGCAAAAACATCTTTATTATTTTGGAGGAAGGTGACGAGCGCGCTTTCCTATTTAGGATCTAGGTCGACGCCGATTACGGCGGTTTTGGAGGGATCGGACGAATCAAGGGAGATCTTCTTGGTCTTGGCGTCGCGGATCCGATTTGGCTATCTTCTTCGCGGGGACTTCGCCCTCTGCGAAGTTGATGCAGCCAATCGGACTTCTTGTTGGCCACGTAATCTCTCGCGAGATTGGGCCATGTCGCGCTCTCCTTGTCACGGTGAAGGCTTGCTTCACGTCGGCTGCGAAAGAGTGATGACGCCGTTGGGCCCGGCATCTTCATGCGAGAGGTAGGTGTAGTGAGGGATCGCCATGAACTTAGCAAGCGCGGGCCTTCCGATGATGGCGTGATATCTTTGTTTGAGTCGGCCACCTCGAAGGTGACGTTCTCCGTTCGGAAGTTCTCTCGGGCTCAGAAGGTGGCCGGAGGAGATATGCCGAGTGGAGTTGAAGATAGCCCCGGATAACTCCGTGGAAGGGGGCTGAGCTTGCTTTGAGTTCGGACCTCGGGATGCATTTCATCCATGGTCTTGGCAAACGGGATGTTGAGGCGCTGCCCCATCGATGAGGACGCGCTTAAGCGATGTTGCGGACCACGGGGTCCGGGGACGAGTGGATATCGTCCGGGTGGACCACTCGGTCGGGATGATCCGAGCGGTCAAAGGTGATGGCCACCTCCAGGCCATCGCAGAATGCGAGGACTTCGGGTTGAGCCGCGTTGACCTCACGGTCGGTTAGCTTTTGTTTCCTCTTGGATTCATAAGCTAGCGGGCCTCAGAAGATGTGGTTGAGCTCCCCCTTGGGTCTTGAAAAGGTTCGGCATTTTCAGCCGCATTGTTCTTCTTGGCGCGGACGGGCCAGCCTCGTCGATTGGCTTCTTGTTGAGCTGCGCCACGTCTTGTTCGACGCTTGTAGATAAAGATCTTTCGCCGCGTGCTTATGATTCGGATGGTGGGTGCACTGGCGTTCATGATGGCGTCGTAGGCGGCAACTCGGGGCGGCGTTGAGTATTGGAGGTCGCGGCCACTAGGTCTTCGGATCGGCGCTTGCGATCTTTACGGCCTTGGTTGCCGTTGTTGCCGCCATCCTTCTTAGGATTTTGGCTTCCTCACCTTGCTTGTCCTCTCTTACGTCGGGCCGGTCTGACGGGCGGCTTTAATGGCGTCGTTTGATTTGGCGTATGAGTTCGCCGTCTCAAACATTTGCTTCACCGTCTTCGGTGGCTTGCGTCCGAACTTGCCGATAAGCGGCTCATCACGGACTCCCTTCGGCGGCGATGATGATGTCATCGGTGATGTTCGGGATCTTGTTGCGCTTCTCGGAGAAGCGGCGAATGTAGTCCTTCGAGAGGCTCGTCGCTTCGGATGACGTTGTAAAGGTCGAAGTGCATGCGGGCCTCTCGAAGGTGCCTTGGAAGTTGGCGATGAAGTGGTCCCTCGGCTCGCTCCACGGCCGATTGAGCCTCTTGGCGGGCTCGTGAGCCAATTTACGGCCGAGTTTGCGAGGGCCACGGGCGAGTAGTTGGCCATGGCTTTGTTGTCGCCACTGCGGCTCGGATGGCAAGGGTATATACGATTAACCAAGATTCGTGGTCGGTTTTGCCATCGTACCTTTCAATCCTTGGGCTTAAAGCCACTCGGCCAATGCACTCGGCGGAGCTCCCAGTGAAGGCGGTACTCCATCGTCGCCGCTATCGGGTGATCCCCTCCGATCTTCTGAGTGCGACGGTCGCGCTCTTGGTAGCGGCGGTCGAGACTTCCGCGAGATCACTCGGCGGGGTCTTACGTTAGTGGTTGGGTAGCTGAGGCTGTTGCGGCGGACTCGGTGGTGGACGGGTGGACGTCCATGTCGTTTGTGGCGGGAGTCGGCCGTCGCTGTTGGTGCCTCGGCGTGGACTCGCGAGGTGGGCCTCTTGGCTGGTTGTCGGCCGAGCGGCTCGGGCCTCTGTAGTCTCCGACATTAGAGGTGGGAGCCGGCTCTTGTGCGGCGTTTCGGCCACGGATTCGATCGGCCTTCGCGTTGAAGTGGTGGGAGGGCCGTTAGCCGTGGCGGCGACGATGGTCTTGATCTTATCAAGTATAGGAGTCACGTTGGCGGAGCCGTCTCCATGACGGTGTCCAAGAGCGTGAGTGCGGCGGCGGCGTTACGCGTGGCGTACGGAAGACGTTGGTGTTGCGGACCCGTGTTTGGAGGATGGCCTCTGGCGGATCGTCATTTGCACGCAGATCCTGCTTCCTTTTGTCGGCCTCGTCTTTGCGTTGTTTGTCTTCTTGGCTGTCTTGCGCTCAAGCTCCACTCTAGCTCGCATCCTCTTCGGCAAGCCTTCGGCCATGGCTGAGTCGGACTCATCAGGCTCAGCCATGAGGAAACGTCAAAGCAGCTTCCGGCTCATGATCCATATGGCGGTCGGAGTTGTCGCCTTCGTCGGAAGGGATGCCGTAGAGATTGTCGAAGCCGGCGAAGGCTGAGGTATCCGTTGAGTTACGAAGATGAGCGGGAGGCCGAAGGACGGGAGGATGACAGGCAACCTCCCTTGATCTGGGAAATTCGGATCTGGATCGCTCCGGTCAGTCGGAGCTTGGGGGATTAGGCTCCTCCAGTGGATCGCCGCCAACTCGGGGGAGAGCGGTTGACCGTAGATCTTGGCGACGTTTGGTAACCCAAACGGCACCGAGAGGTCTTCGGCTGAGTAGATTGCTTCCGTCGGGAGAAGAGAAGATTGGCACGGATCTCGTCGGCATCCGATAATCCGAATGGCGCCGAGTGAAGTCCGTCGTCGGAGAAGGTGGATCGCATCTTGGTCTTCAAGATGTTGTCGAGA